>CM021102.1:316607336-317207336 GCA_007115665.2 Sequoiadendron giganteum
CTCTTCCTCCCTCTCTCCTCCTCTCTCCCTCCCTCACTCCCTCTTAGGTCTCTCTCTCCGTCTCTCCCTTTCAGGTCTTTCTCTTTATTTCCCTCTCTTTATTATATAATGATTAAATATACATTAAATATCTAAGAGGGAGGTGGAGACTTCAAAGGGAGACTATGTATCAAATATATTATATAATATATTTAATATATATACAATATATCTAGAATATAAATAATATATATTATAGTATATATTATACATAATATATACTATAATATATCTAATATCTAATATATATTATAGTACATATATTATATAATATATACTATAATGTATTTAATATATAATATGTATTACATAATATATAGTATATATGAAATATATTATAGTATATTTATATATAATAAATTTATAATAGAAAAAATGGATATCCATTTTGTTGAGGAGAAACCTTGCCTTTTTTTCAAAGGGAGACTACGTATTAAATATATTATATACTATATTTAATATATGCTACATAAGATATAATATATATAATGTAAAATATATATTATATAATATAAGTGAAATTTACTATTGTATATTACAATAAATTTATTTTATAATAAACATATATCTGTTTATAATAGATATCCATTTCTTTGAGGACTTTATATCATGAAATCTTCCTCATTTTCATGAACCCTACCTCATTTTCGTGACCAACAACCTCCAGTGAGTTCCAGGTATGTGTTTTTTGCATTTTTTCTAGTTTTTTGCTAATTAGTGATTAATTTAAGTTTTTTTTTGCATTCTTTGTAGTTTTATTGAATTTTTTCATTTCTTTCTAAACTTGCAAATAAATTTTAAACCCTAGTTAGTGGAAACCAAATAAAAAACATCAAACAAAAAAATTGATCATTCATTACTAGAAAAAAGCATAAAATTTAACCTAGCACACTAAAAGAACATAAAATAGAACCTTGATTACCCCCTTTTTTCATTTTTTCAAACTGTTTTACATTCTTGTCTATTTTTACTTCATCTTTATTACTTATTCTCATGTTTCTTAAATTTTTGCTTTGTTTCTTATTCTTAAGTTAGTATTTCTTTGCTAATTTTTTTTTTAATTGTTTTGACTCTCCTTAGCTCTCAAAATAGAAAGGATCCTTGTTGGAAGTGCTCTAAATTTCTATTACTCGGTGAGTCTAGATCCATTGTTAGTACTGACCAAACAAAACTTGTCCTTGTAGCCATAGGGAAATGGGTGAAGTGAATGGGTAATAATCAATGGGCTATGCAAGAGGCTATCATATTGTATCATATACAAATGATAGCCTCCCGCACAACCAATCGATTATTGCCCATTAACTTTTCCCATTTCCCTATGGCTGCAGGGACAAGATTTGTTTAACCATTACTAACTATGTATACAATTTCACAAAGTATTGACAATTTGGAGCTTGACACTTCCACCTTTGTGGAATCAATTTGGAGAAAGTAACAATTCCACCTTTGTTGAATCAATTTGGAGCTTAACACTTCCACATTGCAGCGAGGTAAAAATTTAATGTATTTTTAAATGAGATTTCATATCACTTTAACAATTTTTTTTTTCTATTTACATGCTTTAGACATAAATGAGCTTTACAAATTTTTTCATTTGTATTCAATTAAGTCATTTATATTGAATGGTTTAAGGGGATCTTTAAACATGTATCTTACATTTTCAAATTACAAATTTAATGAAAGTTAACTTATATCTAAATCATGGATCCACACCCTCTAGCTCCACTCACTCCACCTCGTAAACCCCCATCACCACCTACAATCGACGGTGCTTGCTTTCAAGAACAAGTCGATGTGAATGTTAGAGCCATTTAGGATCAAGTTAACACTATTCACAATGAAGAATGTGTTCACCCATTATTGAGGTGTTTTGCATAAAAAATGCTAACTGTTGTTGATGTGGTTAGGTCCATGGAAGTGAAATTAGATGAGCATCAACAATGGCTATAGGAAAGGAGACAATCCCAATCTAAAGAGGAAAACACAAAGAAATGAAGAGATGCAACCGAAAGTCGCAAAACTTTCTTAAGACATTGATCTTATTTTTATAAATTTTTTTATTTTGGATGGATATTTTATAAATAATTTTGTTGGATGGATATTTTATAAAGAATTGGGTTGGATGAATATTTTTAGTGTTGAATTTATGAATATAATAGTATAATGATGAGAAATTTTTTTAGTAATAAATATTAAATAATCTATTAATTTAGTGTTTATTCATGCATCATGGTTGACATGTGTCTTATTTGTTGATCATAATTATTGTATAACATGAACAATCTAATTAACATGTATCTTGATGTCTTCTAAGGATTTTGTTTGAAAGTTGCATCAAACCCCTTTGGTGTACACAATATTCTTGTTTATGTATCATGATTGGAAGATAGTGATTCTTATTCATGATCATTTTATACTTTTTACATGAATTATCTAGTGACATGTTATTTAACTTGAAGGTTTTAATGGCATGGATGTTGAATTGAGTTGTAATGGTTTTGTTTGATGGTTGTATCAGTTCTTATTCTAGAGGGTCCCAACATGGGAAAACACTCTTCCTCTCAAATCTCTCTCTCTCCCTCTCTCTCTCTCTCTCTCTCTCTCTCCCTCTCTCTCTCTGTCTCTCCCTCCCTCTCTCCGTCTAAAATCTCTATCTATCTCTCCCTCTCACTCTCAGGTCCCTTGCCCCTCTCTCTCAAGTCTCTTAGAGCTTCCTCTCTCCCTCCCTCTCAGGTCTCTCTCTCTCTCTCTCTCTCTCTTAAAACTCTCTCTCTCCCTCTCAAGTCTTTCTCTTTATCTCTCTTTGTTTGTCTCTATCCTTCCCTCTAAAGTATTTTTCTCTATGTCTCTTTGTCTCTCTTTGTCTCTCTATCTCCCTCTCAAGTCTCTCTATCTCTCACTCTCTCCCTTTCAAGTCTCTCTCTCTCTCTCTCCCTCTTTGCCTCCCACTCTCCCTCTCAACTCTCTCTCCCTCTCAAGTATTTCTTTCTTTCTCTCTTTCTCTCCCTCCCTCTCACTCTTAGGCCCCTTTTGTCTCTCTCAAGTCTCTATCTCTTGGAATCTCTCCCTCCCTCTCCCCCTCTCTCCCTCCCTCCTAATTCTTTCTTTCTTTCTCACTCTCTCCCTCTCAAGTCTCTCTCTCTCCCTCTCCCCCCATCTCTCTCCTTCTCAACTATATATATATCTCTCTCTCATTCCCTATATTCCTCCCTCTCCCTCCCTCTTAGCTCTCTCTCCCCATCCCTCTCAGGTCTCTCACTCCCTCTTAGGTCTTTCTCTCTCCCTCTCTCTCTTTCTCTCTTGTGAACTGGTCGCATATTAATAAATATATAATACATACTATGTATTAAATATATTATATAATATATATAATATATATTACATAATATTAATATAATATATAATATTTCATATATACACTATATATAATAATTAATATCTATACTATATATAATATATAATATACTATACAAAATATATGTACTATATAGTATACAATATAATATATAATATATAATATAATTATATAATAATATAATAATGTATACTATACTATAATATATAATATATTACATATAATACATATTATATAATATTATGTATTATAAATAATATAAGTAACATATATCCATTACGTAACAGATATCCGTTTTGGTTTTGTATTACCAAACCAAAATGGATATTAGCTCGAGATTTGGTTTGAAATTACCTAACCTCCAAAGTCAACCCAAAAAATGTGTTTTTGATTTTTTTTTTAGTTTTCCGAAGTTCACCCTTGTGGCTGATGACTTTTTTTTTTGAGTCGAAGTTCATCAAACAAAATGGGTTTTTAGAAAAAACTGTTAGCTTCCCACCAATATAACTTTTTTCTTATTTTGAATTTAATAAATAATTAATATTGATTTTCTACCTACATTATGTCTAAAGTCTTGATTGATAGGATGATTGAAAAACTTCTATAACTTTCAAACTACTTAACATTTTTTGAATCTACAAGATGCACCACATTCTATGCTTCACATACTATAGGATAAAAAAAATTGAATTTCATAATTTTTTGACCAAGTTATGGTGGTTAGACACATACATTTTAATAATTCTAAAAAGTTCTAATAAAAAAATCATAACTAATTATTTACATGGAAAAAAAAACAAAAAAACATTCGGCACATCCGGGCATGTGTCCTTTACTTATATTGAAAAATTTAGAAAAAATATTTTTTTTTTCTTGTATTTAGGGTAGTCAGACATACACCTGCTTCTTATCTTTTTCTTGAAAATTTAGTACCACTGCATTGAAATTTCAAATTTTCTCAATTTTTTTTTTCCAAAAATAGACTAGTAGCCTAGAAACTACATTCAATTTGCTACAACTTTTGTTCTTTTAGATTTTTCAAATTGTGTTAATAACCTATTCAAATTTTTATGTCAAGTTGCCTAACTTCAATTTTTTGAATTTTCATCACCACTTAGAGGCCTAGTTTGGACCCCCATGATCCTGCACTGACCCAAGTATCGAAAAGTAAACTTGTTGATTATGATTTTTTTATATTTTTTTTGGTTTTAGTTATAATAAGAATATTCCTAAAGAAAATAGAAATAAGGTAGACATGAAGTCCATAAAATGTATATTTCTTTGTTATGTAGATGGTACAAAGGAGTAAAAGTTGTTGGATACTATTACTTGGAAATTTATCATTAGTCGAGATGTTTATTTTAATTAAAAATCAATACAAAGAGGTAAAGAACAACAAAGTACAAAAGTTATTCCAATTGAGGTGGAAAACTATGATAGTAATCTATAGGTACCATTTAAAAATCAGCAAGTTGAGCTACAACCAAATGAGCCACAAGGTGACACATTACTCTTTGTAAGGGGATCCAATAGAGTATCTAAAGCACATAAAAGGTACTCTCCTACTTGTAACTCTTCTTATGTATTGCTAACAAATGTTGGTGCTTGTGAAGTTGAATATGTAAGCAAGTGGAGAGTTACTGTAGATGAGGAGATGAAAGCTCTCTAGAAGAACAAGACATGGGATCTTGTGCCACTTCCCAAGGGGTGAAAATTTATTAGGAATAAGTAGGTCTTAAAATTGAGAAGGGATATAAATAATAATTTGAAAAGGAATAAATCTTGATTGGTGGCTAAGGGGTATGCAAAAAATTTTGGTATTGATTGTGATGATTTTTTAACTACTTGTATAGTTAAGTATTATTAGAGTTGTTTTAGATCTTGTTGCCAGTCTTGATTAAAAGTTAGAATAATTATATTTAAAAAAAAGACTTCTTGTATAGTGATCTCTTTGAGGATATTTATATGCAACAACTAGAAAGTTGTGAGGAAAGAGACAAGGAGAATCTTATTTGTTGGTTGAAAAAATCATTTTATGGTATGAAAAAAGTGCTAAGGCATTGGTACAAGTGGTTTGATTCCTTCATGATACTTTTTATTTTAACAAATGTTAGGCTAATCATCATCCTTACTTTCAAAGGTATGATGACCACAATTTTATTATTTTTCTTTTAAATGTTGATGATATGTTGGTAGCAAGCCCCAAAATGTACAAAATCATCCATTTGAAAGCTCATATTGCTAGGGAGTTTGAGATAAAGGACTTAGGAAATAAAAATCAAATTCTTGGAATGAAGTTGCATAGAGATACAAATAATGAGAAAATATGGTTTTCATAGAAAAATTATGTGGAGAAGGTTTTGTAGCACTTCAATATGTAGAATAAACAACTAGTTAGTTATCCATGTCCTATTCATATTAGATATTTAGAACAGTGCCCTAGCACAGAAGTAGAGAAGACACATATTTATCATGTATTATACTCATCAACACTTGGTAGTCTTATGTTTTCCATTGTGTGTACCAAACTGGACATTGCATAAGAAGTGGGAGTAGTTAGTCATTACATGTCAAATCAAGGTATAAATCATTAGATAACTATGAAGTGGATCCTTAGATATTTGAGGGGAATTTCTAATGCTACTATTTTTTATAGTGGGAGTAGTCTTCAAGTTAATGGGTATGTGGATGCATATTTTGGTGGAGACAAAGATAAGAGAAATTCCACTATAGGGTATGCTTCTCCTTAGCTAGAGGTGTAGTTAAGTGGGTATCAAAGTGTCAAACAATAGTTGCATTATCTACCATGGAAACTGAATATATAGTAACAATAAATGCTAGTGAGGAGGAAATCTAGCTTCATATACTATTAATTAATTATTCATAAATTTGGATAACATGGTGTTGTATTATGACAACTAGAATGATTTAAAATTAGCATGGGACATATCTTATCATGCTCAAATAAAGCGTATTGAAATTCAATATCACTTTGTATGTGATGTGGTGGAAAGAGGACATATATCTTTTGCCAAGATACACATTGATATTTAAGCCTAATAGATATTATGAAGAATCCCATTTGTAGAGAGAAGTTCATCTGGTGTAAAAATTATCAAGGCATGCATGCTACTTGATGATTGGAAATATTGGCATTGGTCTTTCAATATGAGGAGTTATTTCCAAGTTAGAAATTTTGGTTCAAGAGGGAGGTTGTTGGAATGTGAATTCAATTTTATTGTTATTACAATAATGATGAATAATTAATTTATTCGGGACTTACAATTTTTAGTAATTTCGAAAAATGTGTATGACCCCATTTTGCATGTGATTAGTAAAACCCTAACTTTATTTATGTTTACTTAAGGGTGATCCCACAATACTAGTTTACAATTTTTGGGAAAATTGGACATTGAACTGATTTTTTAAAACTAAATCTTCACTTTTGGGCTCTTATAGTAGCTAAACCATGAGGAATTTGAAGATGATGAAAACTAGTGATTTGTGATATTTTGTCTATAAATTTTAAATATATTTTTTAAAAAAAATTTGGAATCAGATTGCACTTCTTTTTCCATCTCCTTCGAAAACTAGCTTTTAAAAAAAAAACAACATTTTTAAGGAGTGACACTCACCGTATACAACATAATTTTTTTTGTATGATGGATAAAATTATAATTTTTTCAAATTTAGATTTTAAACTACGATATCTAGCACTTTCATTTGGTTTCATAGTGTTTTATTAAATATTTTTTCCTTAATCAAGTTTCAAAGTCAAACCAATTACAATTGAAACATAAGCAGACTGTATACAACATAACTTTTTCTATATGTATCAAAATTCAAATTTTTTTTTTAATGGATCAAGGACATCAATACCCAGCCTGAACATATTTTTTGAAATTTTATTTTGATAATTTGTTATTTTTTCACATGTGCAGAACAAAGAGCTTGATTTTTAGTGAAAAACCTATGTTTAATAAAACTAAAAAAACACATACATAATAAAACCAAAACATATTAAAATTATATTCATTGGATAGCTCATTCTAAGGAATACCATGATCATTTGAAATAAATTTGAAATTAATTCATTTGATCCCCCAAAAGGTAAATCAAAAGTGATTTTTTATCAACATTTTGATAGGTGTAAAAGAGACTCCATTATAGTTATGATTTAAAACTAGCAGAGTTCTATTTAAGGGGGTTTGATCTAAGGTGGTTTGATCAAATCCTCTTCAATTGAAATCCTTAAAATGAATTTTTTTAAGGCTTAAATCATTATATTTTCTAAAAATATGTGATTTCAGAAAAAATCAAAATCTCCCAGAAATTGTAAATCAGCTTTGATGGATCACCCCTAAATAGATGGTAAGATGTATTACAGATGATAAATAGTGTGATTTTGTGACAATATTCTTGTATTTCATTCTGACATTTTATTTTATTGTGTAACACCTCTCCAACCATAGCTTGGGTAAGATAGTATTTTGATTTTGATTTGGTATTCTAAATGTTAAATGTTATCATAATAAGATTATATATTGATGATTATCATGATTAGCTATTATGCTGGATTACATGCTTATATATTTATATAATGTTATCATTGCTTTTGTATGATTAAGGATAGGAAAGGGATAATGTCGTAACACTCATATTCGAGAGGCTTACGATATCATGACCCTCTTTTTGATGATTGATGTTGTTCCAACTATATGAGATATGTTATATGTAGATGCACTTTGACGTGTAATTGGAGTGATGCCGGTACTGAGTATCAACTCCGCCTGGGTTCACAAGCTTGAGTGTACTCGTATTCCTTGATGGTGGTTACTGAAGGTAGTCATAGGCCAAATGTCCCCTATCCTAACCCAATGTACCCTATTAGTGTAGTGTTTTCGTGTGATTGTCTTATCGTCTGGTTACCTCATGGTAACTTTTGGAGCACCTTTCAATTGTATGTGGCTTTCTAGTAATTGAAGATTTCAAGTGTTTTATCCATGAGATTTTGAATATGTTATTTTAAAGTGATTTAATTGATCCTTATGAGGGAATGATATATTCCATTTAGTAATTTTAAATGATTTTTATTAATCCCTTTCGGTGAACTCTTACTCTTATTTAAATCCTATTTGGGGGAGCTCGTGTATTTTAATGTTGGATTTAAATTATTATTTTCATATGAAATTGGGAATGTTGTTTATGAAGTGATTTTTAAATTAATTAAATTGGAAAGCTTTAATAGCTTATTTAATTAAATATTTTATGTCATTTTATTGTTTGAGAGTTTTTACATGGAAATAAGTTTTGGATATTCTATTGATTTAAAAGTGCTATTTTAAATGTGATTTGTTTTGAGGAGTTTAGTTAAAAAAAGAAAAGGGAAATGGATAGCTTTGGGATTTATATTTATACTTTGTTTTGAATCTTTTTGGGAAGAGGATTATTTTTGGAGAGCAAAAATAAATTTTCTATATGGATGGAGGAGAAACCCCACAATTTGAGCAACAAAGTTGGGGAGATTTGGAGAAGTTTTTCAGAGGAGAAATTTGTGGGTATTGGTTTGTTGAATTCGGTTGGCCATTTCTTTTTTGTTGTCCGGTTTTGAAATCTAGACATGCCTTCCACACTGAACACTCTTCCATTTCTATTTTGGGGCAAAATTGAGGTATTCTCCTTTGTTGTTTTTGAATCTTGGTATGATTGGTGATTTGTGCATTCCCTTATGCTAGATTTATGCTTTTAATTTTATTTTCAATTCTCGGTATTTACATTTTGTGAATATTTGGAGGAACATCTTTATTCTATTTTGTGAATACTTGGGGTTAGATAATGATTTTTTTGGATTCTATTTGCTGTTGTGTAGTTTTCTTGTATGACGGATTTTTGTGTATGTTAGTAAATTTAAAATGTGTCGAAGAAAAAATCTGTTTTCTGGGCTTATTCTTTTTCTTTCTGTTTTTCCCCCATTTGTTGAAAAACATTTTTTATTTGTTTCTCATAAACCATCTACTTAAAATGTAAAATAAAGGTGGATTTCATCTAAGAATACCTATATCTCAACTGGGTCTTTACCAGATTTGAATTCTGGATACTTTCATTTTTTGGCCAAATTTGTGCCTACTTGTTTAAATACGTTTTTAATTGTTTCTCTTAAACCACTTGTTATAAATGTGAAATAAAGGTAGATTCCATGTAGAAATTCCCTTATCTCAACTGGGTCTTTGTCCAATATGAATTCCGGGCCCTTTCAATTTTCATGCATTTTCTAGTCCAACTTGATAAAAACGACATTTTTCTAAAAAATACCTCATTTTTGGTGCTAAACTCAAAATTAGAAGGTGGATTCAAACTTGAAATGTTGAAATTTGAACTGGGTCAAGATTATAATTTTAATTCGAGCACTTTAAATTTTTATGAAATTTTAAGCCTCCAGTTCTTTATGGATTTCAATTGTTTAATGTCTTCTTTTTACAACAATATTGGCTTGAATTTTTTAATTAGTTTTAATGATGTATTTTAGTAGTTTTTTCACTATTTCATATTTGTTATGGATTCCTTGTTTGGTTAAATGAGATGGGCTTAAGTTAAGGTCATTAGAGTGGCCTTATAGAGTGGCTGCCAAGGGAAATATAGTAGAGTTATAGTAAGCAACTTGTGATAACTAAATAAATATGATGGGGTAAAAATCTATTAAGATAACGAGTCCTTGTGCATGGCCTTAAGAACTTGAAAAGTATAAGGATGCATTCAAGAAGGCCTATTCGCCTGCGGGGCATTGAGTTATCCGTCTACGAGGCATTGATTTGGGCATGATTGAGTCTCATCCATATGAGAGGTGTACTTGTTTCCAGGTGGTGCCATCCCTTCGAGCACACATGATGACCCTCCATCTAATCTATACTCTTTTATTTTGCACCTTAGTAGTCATGAGTAGTACCTGACATGTTATTGAATGAGCATCTCCTTGTTGTGTCATTGACTTTATGCATTGTATGATGTGTTTGCTCCGTGTCTGATGCGAGTGTTGGCCATATTTTACCCTTGCCCTGTTACTTTTGTTTGGGCCTTGTGACTACCTCCAAGCATGGTAGGGAGGCATTGCCACTGCCATTGAAGACTGGTGTACAGGTTATTGGAGCACTAGTTGGAGTTGTCTTCTTTCTTACACTTATTTTACCAATTGATGTATCTTATTAATGGCTATGCCATTGTACTCATGCATGTTCCTTTGTGTATATTATACTCTCTTGTGAAAGAAGATGTAATCATTTTATTTAATGAGAAGAAATGTGATTTTTATATTTGGCTTAAAGATTATGGTGTTGGTACTAGACTCACTTGTTCTATATTAATCCTTATGGATTTTCTTTCAATTAATCTTCATACAAGGATTAGATCCATGGTTGTGTGTTTCCTCATTACGGTAGGCTACACAGGTTTTGGAGCATTGACACCTTCTATTTGTTGTCTTGTGTGTTGCAGCAAAGGTTCTAGAGCATCAACACCTTCTGTTTGCTGTCTTGTGTGTTGCAACAAAAGTTTTGGAGTATTGACACTTTCTGTTTGCTACTTTGTTATAGCAGAAAGTTCCGAAACAATTGGTTCTGGAGCATCAAGTTCTGGCACAAATTTTTGGAGCTATCCTATTTGCTCCTATTTAGGTTTTCTCTGGAGGGTGGGTTATTCCTCTCCTTTGGGTTGTACTTTCGATCATATTTGGCCATGTTTGTTATGATTTTATCGAATTGGTAATTAATTTATGTGTATGCTATTCCTCTTAATTTTTTTTTTTAATCTTGTCCTCTTTTGGCTCTTAACCTTCGGGATTGCAATTGTGATGCTACATATTCTCATTGCCATAAAGGTGTTAGACACACATAAATTATGGAATACAAATTGAAAATTTTAAATGAAATTGTTGCATAGTTAAATCTCAGGATATTAAGCTTACATATTAATGCTATATATGATTGTTGTTTATTAATTGCATTGACAATATGTAGGAAAATAAGGGTGCCAGTACGAGAGAGGAAGACCATTGAGAGAAAATCGAAAGACATCTTCTTATGGATATGAATTTGAACCTTTTGGGGCTTGGAAGGAAATAAAGTTAATCTGTTGGTAGATTAAGGTTTGGGGTTGATATTAAAGGATACCTTATTTTTGGTTTGGGAAGGTATTTAATTAGGATTCATGTGGGTGTAAGTGGGGTTAGGGTTAAGAACCCTTATCGAAATTTAAAATTTGGATGGGTCCTTAAATGGGCCTTTAAAGAGGGTTGTTGGTTAATTTCCTTGGTTGGATCCAAAATAAACCCTGTAGGGTCTATACCATAGTGGTAGGGGTCAAATGGGCATACAATAGTGCCTCAAGGACATGATTTGACCCCTGAAATGTCCTCATAATGAAGAGTGACAAATTTTGAGGAGAGGATGGGGTGAAAAGATTGAGGGGTTGTCCAAGTGCATGTTCCTCTCTTTAATGAGGAAAGACCCTCATTGATGGAGGGAGGTACACTCCACACCTTCCTATACAAGGGTTGCATGTTAAAAATCCTATATATGTTGGAGAGGAAGAATGAGTGGGGTGTTACCTACTTCTCATCTTGGAAAAATTTAGTGGAGATGGTAGAAATAATGAGAAGAGGAGAGGAATCCACCCCTTGGGAAGATAGTGATCAATACATGGCATGTCTTGGAGAGGAAAGATGGATAATTTTTTTTATTCCATCCACTTAAAAGAAAAGAGATAGGTTCTTCCTATTTACATTTAACCCTTGTTTATTGGTTGTAAGAAGGTGACATAGTGTATGAATCATGGTTGAAAATAGAAAGTAGAGAACCTACATGCATGAAATTTGTGCTATGTTAGTTTCATGCCTTTGTAAAAATGAGAAAAATCTCCTTTTATCATCGTGGAGTGGAAAGAATTCCTTGCTCAAGGGTATGGCTAGAGCCCAAAAGTGTCCACAACACAATTATAGTAGGGTGGAGAGAAAGCCTTGATCAGTTGTGTGTCTTTCATTGTATTTCTCTAAATTTGTTGTAATATGGAAAGCTAGTGTCTTTTTGTAACATGGTAAAGAATAGAAAAGAGCAATTTTCTTACTTATTGGCATGTTGTTTTCTCATTTTATCTATCATTTGTGATCTTGATAATTTAGTATTTTGTGGTAACCTAATGAAAAATGAAAAGAGAAAGCCTTTATTCTTTTACTTGTAGTTTATGAAAATGGTTGTAGTAAGAATGCTGAAATTCTTTTTTGGTTGTTATTTGAAGGGTCATGCATATTGGAAAATACCCTTGTAATGAATCATCCAATTTTGTGTTTATTTGAGTGTAAAGAAAAGAAAAAAAAGGGTTTGGAGCATTGTGATTTGAATTGTGTTCAAAAAGGAAATATGAATTTAGAAGATATACCATTTGTTTAAGGAAGTAAGATATATGAAAAGAGCTCTTATGCAGTCTCTTCATTTGTCTTCCTTGTTTTATTTCATTGTAAATAAGAATGATGGGAGTGTATCTAAAAGAGATATTAAAATAAGAAGGGGCCTTTGCTTGTTAATTATATGTTATTTTAAAAAAATCTCATAAAAAAAAGAGATATTTCCTTTAAATTACAATAAGGAATGAAAAAATTGTTAATCTACTTTGTATTTGGGCAAACTAAGTTATTTCTTATAAGAAGAAGAAAAAAACAAATGGGTATAAGATAAACTTGATTAATTGCTATAAGATTCATAATCATAACTAAAATATTTCTTTTAAGCCACATAAAAATAAATAAATATTGAGGGGGTTTCAAAATACATTTATACATAGATTCATATCATCTTCATTTAGAAGCAAATAAAATAATCATACCCATAAATTATGGACATTAACCATAAAATTCAATATAAAAATCAATACCCAATTTTATATATGTAATTTGTAGCTTATACTTAATCCACATTTGTAATGGACTTGTAAATTTAATTAATTAATAAATAAATGTCAAATTTAAAATAAAGAAGACAAGGAAATGTATATTAAATTAATTATTAAATAAAAGTTAAAGTTTTAAAATAATGAAAAAAAAAATATAAAATCCTACCGGCAACCCAAGGGAGGGCTCAACCCCAAGGGGCCACAACTCCCTTACAGGGTGCAACCTGCAAGGAGGGGATGTGGCCTCTCTAGGTAGGGGTGGGGTGGGCATTGAATCTCCCCCCCTTTTTCATGCAAAAGAAAACCAAATAAATTCTCTATGTAAGCAAAACCCTCATGTTCATGTAGGGTTAAGTGAGGACCCATTCACCATATGGCGAATGGGTCCTAGCACACTTAACAAGGACACACTTCAGGGTATGTTAAATGTTATGTAAAATTACAGGTCCTAGGACCTAGTGAGAACCCATTCGCCAGGTGGAAAATGGGTCCTAGATCACTATCCTAGGACACACACCTTGTATAGTTGAGTATTTTATAATATCATTTAATAATGTCAGGATTTATCCCTTAGAATATGTAATTAATTAGGCTTGGATTTGAATTAAAGGGGACAATTAAGCTCAATTAATTAGTAAAGCCCTAGATTAGTGTGAAAGTGTAAAGATACACTTTTCAACACCCTAAATAAGGCACAATTTGTTAAATATCCAAGATACTGAGAGTGGGGGTGAATCAATATCTTCTTAAACTTATTGAACAAATACCATCCAATTAATCCAATGCATATGATAAAAAAGATAAGCAGAAGCATTAACTGAACATGAAGCACATAACACAAAGACACCAAAATTTTTAAGTGGAAAACCCATAATGGGAAAAACCACGATGAGGATTAACTCACAATATAGTATAACTGGTTATAAGATATTACAAAATGGTGGCTCACTGTTGGGACTCACTATCCAAAATGAAGGCTCACTGCCTAAAAAAATTATAGAAATAAAATGGCTAATTGTCGAAAATTGAACTGATGAGAGTACATCTCAAAGTGCAATTTAATTTCTTTTGAAGCTCAGGAAATTTGCATGCCAACAAATCACTCTTCGCTCTATTTTATTCCACATATAATCTACCAACATTCGCATACCTCAAAACACTCATTCATTTATCTCCAAAGACATCCTATATATATCTAATTTTATCATAAGTAACAATTAGGTCAGCTCCAAGTAAACACAAAACCTTCAAAAAAATTCAACCGTGTGGTACACAACTACATGTTGGCATGGATTACACAAAAAAAATTTAATCTATTTCACCTTCGACTGCTTATTAGGTCAGCCAACAATAAACCTAGTGAAAAAATTGTAAACAACAAAAAATGATGTTGATGACAACCATGATCATCTGAATGCAAGAGATCATGTCCATGTGCACTTTTATCAATCAAAAACCATTTCCCAAAAAGTAAAGAAACAACTATCACCAAAGGGGAAATTTAAAGCAAAATACCAGATGATGATCTTGCATTACTAGTTCAGAATATTGGATTAACATGACTTTGAATCTTGTAGTTTCAACTCATATATCATGGTGAAATCAATGACAACAAAAAACTATATCAAGAGATGTGATCTTCTTCATTCTTCCAATAATATCCCCCTTTGTCATTGATGGCAACATGTGCCAAAAGAATTTATAGACTTCCTATGTATAAAGTATACTCTATTTCTCTTTCCACTCTCCCCCTTTGACATCAAGGACAAAGGTCGATAAAAATGTATGAAAAATATGTACATAGAGAATCAAAATACCGAACTCCCTCTGAGGAGTTGAACTCAAACAATTTAAAAACTAGAAAAGTTTTACCTAGAGGAGGGAGCACTTTAAAGTTCTTGAAGAATGCCTTGCTAGGCTGCTTTGCCATTTTACCAACTCTGCTTAGGAAATATCAACATATTGTTCAAAGACTCTAATGCAATAAGGATTTCTTTAGCCTCATCTGGAGTATTTAGGGTCAGATTGATCTCATCCAAATTTTCAGCATTAGCCAAAGCATTGGCTACTAGATTGTACTCCATCCTTACACTGTCACCGAGTAGACCAAAATTTATGATTATCCCTTCATTCTGCTTCTGTAACATGAATTTTTTTTCTCTGTGGAAAAAAATGGCATTCCAAGTTGATCTGTCTCTATCTATTGATACATTCTAAGTACTGGAAACCATAGTCAACTAGGACTCAATGGAGTCCCTGAGATATTTTATACTTTGTGTGGCATTAGGCCCCCTTATGCAATAGGAAAACATAGAATTGGCTTCAGATTCACAAGCCTTTACAAATTCAAGGCTCTTTTCTACATTGCTATGTGCCAAAGCACACTTTTCATGAAGGATCAATAGGCTTTTCTCATCCAGTTTCTCTTCAACTTCTTGTTTTGTTTTCTCACCTAGTCCGGTGGAATACTCCTTGAAGGAGTCCAATACAAGTTTCAAGTTTTCAATTGGAGTAAGAGATGTATCCATAGACATATTAGGTGTGATATCCTGCAAATCCTTAATAACATATTCAATGAGCCCAATTTTGTTTTGATGCATTTCCAAGATTTATTTTCTGTTGGATGCAAGAAATACATCACCTAACACCATTTTATGTATAGGAGAAATCTTGTTCAGATATGCATAGCCTTGATTCATTGGAAGTTTGAGGAGTTGTAGAGGAATTACCAACTAGAATTTGATCTGCTTAGACAACAGGCCCTTCAAGACATCATCACCAAAGGAAGATTCTCCAGTGGAGTTTTGTGAATCTACAACTTGCTGAGATACTTCTTCATTCTTTACAACAATATCATCTGATTCCTTATTTCTATCTTCCTCTTCCCCTGCTTTCTCCTCCTCTTCTCTCTTTTCTTCCATCTCGTTTTCTTCTATCTTTTCCTCTTCTACTTTTTCTTCTTCCTTTTCATCTTCCCTCTTCTCTTCTTCTGCTTTATCTCTTTCTCCTTCTTTAGGGTGTACCGGAGGGGTGACATCATGAACCTATGCATCAACATTTCCTTCAACCTATTTTTCACTTTCCAGAGCCTCATTAGCAACTTTAATTTCTGGTAGAACATCTGTACTACCTTTTTCTGGAAGGTACTAGAGTCATTCATTTCTAGAGGTATATTTTCATCACTAGCACCAGAAGGAGGATCTTCCATAACTTTCATAGAAGCTTCTTTTCTTGATTCGGGTGCCATACCAGATGCACCAACCATACCATACTTTGTTGATGTACTCGTGATAGTACTTATTGTTCCCTTCCTTATCCTTTTGATTTCCTTCTTGTCTCTAGTCATCAGAGTATTAAATCTCTTCTTCATCCAAAAAAAGTTAGCACATACCTTTTTCATGGTTTCCAGATCATCCGTAGATAGAGCAGATGCAATCTCCTTATATGATTTAGCTCTCATTTTCTCTTCCAACTCAACTACCTTTGCTCTTCACTTCATCACAATTTCCCATAATTTTTTAGGTACATCACTCCTGATATTATCCCACTTAGCTTCCAATATAATGACATATTTAATGATGACCATTATTATGGTTTCCTTATCTTCTTCACCTATTAGATCATACACTTTGGCTATGGATTTCACCATATTATCTTGATTCACCAAATTATTCACCAAGATATATCTAGTTTGAGAGGGGAACTAGGTCTTACCACAGAGGCGTTCTGTTCTTCTTGGTCCAATGAAACCTCTTCTGCAACTCTGTCCTTCTTCACATTAGCTTCATTATCAATAACATCTTGTTCATAAACATCCTCTAAGGATGACACATAGTGAACTTTCTTTGATCCAACACTAGTATCCTACAATGTACCTTCATCAGAGGAAACACTCACCCTTATCTTTCTTGTCAGCTTTGCAGCTAGACCTTCCTCCTCTTCCTCCTGATCATTAGTAACGCTCATATTATTCTCCCTAGTAGCCTTTTATTTTCTTCCTAGATTAGAAGGTACTACCAAAGGAACTCCTTTTCTCTTGCCTGATCTGGTAGTTGGTTTGGAAGGGGCCGAGCCTTTGTCTTTGTCAGTGGTGCTAGGCTCAATGTTTACTGCAGCCAGACCAGAAGCTGGTATGGAAGGAGGGATCCTACCAGATCTCCTTACACTAGGTGATTATTTAGATTTCTTTCCTCCAAGATCTCTTCCTAGAGCTATCTCTTCATCTGTGAAACCAGATTTCCTAAGAATTGCAGTTACATTTTTCTTCCTTGTAGATTTGTTGTGCTCCAAATGAACTTCCATGGATTTCTCTGCATATGTTCCAATCCGGGATTCATTTGCATCTTTTAGACTCTTCAATAATAGTTACACATAACCTTCAACTTCTTCCTCTATGATTTCATATCCCAAGGGTTGAATCGAGATAGTTCGGGGTTCAACCGCTTCTACTATGCACTCATTAGAAGAAACATGATATATGATGTCATTGTTATACTTTTCAACAATATTCCTCAGAATTATGTCTCTCTTATTCATATTTTTCTTAAATATAGAAAGGAATGTTGTAAAATAATTTTCTATGTTCTTCACATCACCCAATTTCTGCATATGATAAAAAATCTGATGGGCAACTGGTCAGGATGGGTCCCAAAACACCATTTCATATTTTCCTAGAAACATTACGAGGAAATAGAATAACATGAAAAAAATCAAAGAACCAAACTTGAAAGGATACTTCTTCTCCTTTGACATTCTTAGGTTCTTAAGTAGTTGTTGTCTGAGAAGATCACACAAATCATAGTCTGCACCATTTGCAGCCATATCAAAACTAGTATAAATTGTTGTGGTAGACATAGAATTTTCTTTGTTGGTGAAGTAGATTTTGTGACCAATCATTATGGATGTGTACTTCACAGTTGGATTAGTGATAGGATTTTTTGTGAGATCCCTCTTATCATATGTTACACTGGTGAGTTCCATCACCACTTCATTTTTCACCGCGTTTAGTACAAGTACTGGTCTGGTGTCACAGAGACTGGTGACAACTTTGATTGTTTCCTTAGATATCAAGTGTGGCTAATGGGTCCAAAAGAATTTATCATGCATTCTCTTGAGGATCGGTTTTACATACTGATCATCCACTGTGGAATAAAAAATTGGAAAATTGTTCCAACAATCCAAATTATTTGTCACAAGATTTGAGTACTCAAGTTTCACCATGAAATTATCTCTAGTGAGTTCATTTAACCACATGTCAATGAATTTGATGTGATTGAATTCCTTGGTCTTAACCCTAATGCACATTCTTGTATCATTTGTTGGCATGACGCCATGAGGAATTAAAGAGAAAGCACCCATAAGGTCATCCTTGAAAACCTTCATCGAGTATTTCCTGTAGGAGGATCTAGGTATTTTTGTTGTATTTATGACTACAAGAGTTTCCATTTTCTATAGACAGAGCTTTTAAAGGATTTAGAAAGATAATTTTCACAAGCTCACAATGGCATAGAATCAAAAAATACCTTTTTCTTCACAAATAGCTGAGACTAGGGTTTGCACTAGTTGCACTTCAATTTTCTCCAAATCTCTCTAAATCGCTCTTCACCTCCTTTGAATGCACAAGTGATCGAAATTCCTTTATGATTTTTCTTTATAGATTAATGTGATTCCCTAAATCACATTAAATGCGATGAAATTTGAAAAGCTGACAAAACCTTTCAACTACATTGAAAAAACCTAATATTCTCCACAAGCGAGCATACATGCACCTTTTCTTCCAATTTCTTTTTCAAAACCTCTACCTATTCATTTTTAACAACATATCCTCATGCAAAAGGCTGACATGCCCAAAATAAGGGGGTTCAAAATATTTTCTACTAAAGCTCCCCCTAAGACCATGCTAGGTCTAATTCCTAGAGGATTCATTTGAACTAGATGAGGGTACAAACACATTAGAAGATTTTGGTTCTTCTTTATTTTTCCATATCTTGCTCATTTCTTGCTTAACTTCCTTTTTTTCAACCTTCTTCATAGGTTCATTCTTCTTTTCTAGAGCAAATTGTTTTCCCTTCTTACTTCTACATACCTTTAAAATATGTCTTGATTTGTTACAATTGTAATAGACAATATTTCTTTTATTTGTTTGACTTCCATTAATCCTTGATCTACATTGATTCATTTTATGCCCATACTTGTTGCAAGTATAGCAATAGTCAACAAAGGATTGATTCACTCTTCCTCCATTAAACTAGTTCATCATCTAATTTCTACATTCACTAGCTCTATGTCCAAACTTATTACAAGCATACCATTGTCCAAAGAAAGAACCAGAGAACTGATTCATCCTACTTCTGCATTTAGTTTCCTTATGACCAAACTTGTTGCAAGAAAAACAAGTGCCATTGAAAGATGAATACCTTTGTGCATTTGGCTTTTTGATAGGTGGTTTCCTTCATGGATTTCTTTTTTTCTTTCCTTTATCTTGAATCTTTTGATCATTTAAAGCTTTTGATCTTTCACCTACTTCTATCCCTAATCCACCTTTGTCTTTAGAGGGTTTCTGTCCAACAATCAGGTCATCAAGCCTGGTAGAGCTTGTCTTGAAACTATCTTCACAAAAAATTTCTTTTTCCAGTTCTGATCTTAGGCTCACCACTTCTTGTTCAAGCCTGGAACATTCATCAGACTTATTCTTCATTTCTGCATTCAAACACTCTTCAATTCTCTTCTTTTCTTCCACTTGTAGCTTTAGTCCAGTAAAATCTTCATTTGCTTGTTTCAATTGGTCACTGAATTCTCTATGTCTCTCTTTGAATTTCTTTAAATGCTCCTTCAACTTCCAGACACATTCATTTTCTTCATCAAGATTTTATTTCAGATCTCTATTCTCATTTTCAGCTTTGTCTAGATCATCAAGGGCAGTCTAGAGCTTTGCATTATCACCCATTTGTTCAATCTTCAAGATCTCCCTCAAGCTATTAGGCTTCTCTAGAGGAACAAAGCTCTGATACCAATTTTTAAATATCCAAGATATTGAGAGGGGGTGTGAATCAATATCTTATTAAAATTGAACAAATAACATCCAATTAATCCAATGCATATGATAAAAAAGATAAGCAGAAGCATTAACTAAACATGAAGGACATAACACAAAGACACCAATATTTTTACGTGGAAAACCCAGAATGGGAAAAACCATAGTGAGGATTAACTCACAATATAGTATAACTGGTTATAAGATATTACAAAATGGTGGCTCACTACTAGGACTCATTTTCCAAAATCGAGGCTCACTACCTATAGAAATTATAGAAAAAAAATGGCTAACCGCTAGAAATTGAATTGATGAGAGTACACCTCAAAGTGAAAATTCAGTTCTTTTGAAGCTCAGGAGATTTGCATGCCAACAAATCACTCTTCACTCTATTCACTTCCACATATAATCTACCAACATTCACATACCTCAACGCATTCATTCATTTATCTCCAAAGACATCCTGTATATATATCTAATTTGCCCATAAGTAACAATCAGGTCAGCTCCAAGGAAACATAAAACCTTCTTCAAAATAATTCAACCATGTGGCACGCAACCACATGTTGGCATGGATTAAACAAAGAAAATTTAATCCATTTCACCTTCAACCGCTTATTAGGCCAGAAAACAATAGACCTAATGACAAAATTGTAAGCAAAAAAAATGATGTCGATGACAACCATGATCATTTGAATGCAAGAGATCCTGTCCATGTGTTCTTTTATCAATCAAAAACCATTTCTCAAAAATTGAAGTAACAAATATCACTAGAAGAGAAATACGAAGAAAAATACTAGAGGATGATCTTGCATTACCACTACAGAATACTAGATTAACATGACTTTGAATCTTGTAATTGAAACTCATATATCATGGTGACATCAATGACAACAAAAAAATATATCAAGAGATGTGATCTTCTTCATTCTTCCAACACATTTAAGTCCATTTAGTTTAGAAAGGCCCTAAACTTAATGTGAATGTGTAAAAAACATTACAACAATAAATCAAGGCAACATTAGGTTAATTTTAATTATTCCCAAACTAAGGAAAAAGGGATACTCTTTCTGTTACTACAAAGCCACATAAACAAAAATACTGAGGGGGTTTCAAAATAAATTTATACACAGATACATATCTTCTTCATTTAAAATAAAATAAAATAATCATACCCATACATTATGGACATTAACCATAAAATTCAATCGAAAAATTGATACCCAATTTTATATATGTAATTTGATACTTAATCCACATTTCTAATGGATTTTTAAATTAAATCAATTAATAAATAAAAGTTAAATTTAAAATAAAGAAGACAAGGAAGTGTATATGAAAATTAATTAATAAATAAAAGTTAAGTTTAAAAAAAAAGAAAAAAAAAGGGGGAGTTTTGAGAGCTTGAAATTATGTGTACCTTGGAGAAATCTTGCTATTTTTAGGCCACAAAGGTCTCATTCACCTTTAGTGGTGAATGGGTCCCTATTAGGGTTCTGAAAGCTGACTTTTGGGTTTTATTCCTCTCAAATTGTATTCCCAGATCCTAGGTTTTCACTGCTTCACGCCCATCTGAGGACTCATTCACCTTTAGTGGTGAATGGGTCATTTTAGGGTTTTAAAAAACTAACTTTTGAGTTTTCTACTCCAATTTTTGCACTCTCAATTCCTAGTTTTTTAGCTCCCAAAAATTTAAAACAATTTTTGTAGCCTTCTTTCCATGTTCTTGCACTATGAATGAAAATTTTGCAACTCTTCAACTTTGACAAATTTTCTCTCAATCTTGCTCTTCAACCTAAAACCTTGGATGTTGTCTTGTAGTATAAATTTTCAATCTAATATGTAGTGGCCATGAAGAATGTAGATCTTGATCTTGAATAATATGTATAATAATGCTTGCAATGTAGATCTTCAATGCTACATCCACTATCTTAGCTCAACAACATGTAGGAATGCATTAAATCCTTGTCATGATGAAATGATCTTGAATTGCTACAATAAAACCTTGATGATCTACCTTGAAATGTCTTTGAAAAGACTCTATAATTCTCTCTTGAAGTTTCTAGGATGTCTTGTAAACTTGATTGGTCTTGTTAGGAGAAACAATGTGAATTAACCCCATATTTATACTAAATCTAGAGATTAACCCCAAAATTCAAATAATTCAAGCTGACCTCAGATCTCGAAACAAACATTATTAAAATCCCGCTAGAATGAAATTAAAAAGGGGGTCCTTATTAAGGGAGGACCCATTTTCCACCTAGGGTGAATGGGTCCTAGCATTGTTTTCCAAGACCTTGCCTTTAGGGAATGAAAGTACATCAAAAACCCATGTGAAATATGCAAATGAAGGGGAGTTCTATAGAGGGAGGACCCATTTTCCACCTAGGGAAAATGGGTCCTAGCACCAATTTCTAGGACCTCAAATTTTCCCAATTAAATGATATGTAATTTAAATTATGGATGTTAGAATAGATCTTCAGGAGGTGTCATAAATAAGGCTCAAATTTGAATTAAAGGGGATAATTAGCTCTAATTAACCTTAATTAATTAAGAGGACCCTAGATAAATGTGAAAGTGTGTTACAACACTTTACAACACCATAAATATGGTACACATTAAGTAAATTTTATTAAAAAGGGCCTAAGATCATGAATGTGTTACAATAGATTACGACATTAAACTGAGGCAAAATTAGGTTAAATGAATGACAACTATTTCGAAATCAAGTAAGGAAAAGGGATACTTTTTCCATTACTACATTTTCCCCCCACTTTAGTGAGAGGATGAACCCATGTCAAAATCACACTAAAGTAGACATCCAAGATAATTAAGTATGCAACAATAACAAAGATACATGATCATACCCTGTCAAAGGCCCAAAAAAATAAAGAAAAACAAAGGATCAGGCACAACCATTCCGCAACAATGTGGAACGGGGATATTTATCCATAATGTATGCTACTCACTTTGGGGTAGTGGAATCTTAGTCTGTCCACTAGGTGAGTTATCCAAAATATGTGTGCTCACTTTGGGGTAGTGGAACCTCAGTCTGTCCACTAGGTGAGTTATCCCAATGAGGTGGCCAGCCATACAGAAGTTATCCTTCTGAAAAATTCAATAAGGAAAAACAATGTAATGCTTTTTTAATGTCATGTAAAATTTTGTTAAAGGGGATTTTCCTTTGTTCGTGTAGGGTCTTCTTCTTAGGGAGCATTGTGCCTAATGTCTCTAAGAGAGGAAAAATCAAGGGTGTCAAATCATCACTCATGGGATGCCTCATTCGCATCATGCCATGAAGGTAGATCATACACTCTTGGAGGACATCAAACCTAATGAAACCACTAAGAAAATGACACATCATAAGAAAAAAAGAAAAATTATGCTATGAAATAGTCGAAAGATGTCATCGATGTATGCCCCCACTTTAAAGTGATTGCTACACCACTAGTGTGAGAAATTTATTTAAAGTAGCCAATGTTTTTCCTAAGACATGAGAGATTTTTCCTTGTAAAACCCTATTCCAAGTCATATGTTTCGAAAATAAAGCTACGTCATGAAATAGGAAGGAAGGGTTACCCCCAAAAATACAATACTAAAGATAACTTAGTAGGCCACATGCAAGCCAACTTAAGGCATGTTGGTCACATCCCAAGCTTGCTCTTACATATGCATGGAAGGTGATCAACTATCCAAAAGATACAATGACAAGTGATAAACATAGACAAAGCTACCTAACCCCTTGCTCCCACTGAGTGCAAGCCAAGGATGAGCTGAGGTGATTGATGATATATTACTCCTTGCAAAAGGGAAATGATTTACAATGAATGTAAAACATGCAATAGTGAGTATGCTATGATCCTAAAACTATTACATGGCAAGGAGAAGAAACTAATATTATTGATCTTGATGAGTAAAAAAAGTGTCAACTTGATGCCTATCTAATGAGATATTCACACATGTAGTATCTATCAATTTGGGATGCACCAAAGTTAAAATAGGTTTAGAAGAATCTTTTGTAAGCATGTTGATATTGAGTGAATATTTTTTTGATACTTTTATTTCTATCAAAGGAAAATAACTAAGACGACAAGTTATTTCTTGTGTGTTAGGCTCTATACAGAAATGGATACTTGTTCTCTATCACCACATGATTTTCCACTATAACCAAGTTGTCTCATAATTTCATAACCTCTTCCATAAATATTTTTCATTTCTTTAGGATTTGGTGGTTGTTCATAATCAGTTTTGTCAAAGTTTATTGTGTAATTTTCTTCTTCTAAAGTGGTTAAGGTAGATGATTTTGAATTTTTTAGACATTGCCACTTTTTCTTTTCCCTTTTCAGATTTTTTTTTTATGATCTCGTATTCTCCCATGAATGTAGGTATGGAATCAAAGGAACTCGAAGCATCTTCCAATAATTTTGTGACTTCTTCAATATGATTTTCTTTTTCTTTCTCAACATGTGAACAAATTTCAGGTTTAGGGTTGGCCTTGATGGTATACACTTTGTTATATATGTGAGCAATGGTATTGTAACTTGGTTGCTGTGAAACTTTATAATTATTTAGTTACCTTTTAGGTGGTTCTAAGATAAGCACGGGTTTATTTTTAACTTGTGATTGTTGTGAGGGTGGATGAATGATAAGTTGAGGCTCAGGTGGTTCAATAATTAGAGGACTTCAAGGAGTTATAATGTTCATAACCTCAACACGCTTTTCTTTGTTCTCATGATCTCTTAGTGAAGGAGAGTCTAGGGTCACTTCATCATATTCATCTAAGGAAATCACATCACTATTGTTTGAAAGACATGTGTTGATGTTCTCATTTTCTTACCATGATATTTTCCATAGTAGGAGGGTTTTTAGGAGAGCGACAAACCAAATGTTCATGACATTCCTTTTTTGGTTCTTCTAAAATAAATTCATCACAAGTAGGGGACTCATCAATGGTTGGATTTTCTTGCTTATTGATGATAAAATTCTCTTGTTCAATAACGTTTTTCCTAGGGGAAGAGAGGAAAAATAGGACTCTCAGAAATCTCATCAATTTGATCTTCTAACAAAAAAGTATATTCATCATAAATAGGAGAGATATTAGAAGAAGGCCAAATTTGACTATTATGATTGTCCATGATTTCATCCTTTTTCTCTAAGGTCTCATGCTCTTGTGCCATAATATCTACACTAGTAGGAGAGATTTTAGGAGAGGAGCAAACAAGATGTTCATATTCCATGTTTAGATTTTGTAAAGTAACTTCATCACAAATAAGGGAGGGATCAAGAGAAGAACAACTATGAAGTTCATGTTTTCCAATGATTGAATCCTTTTGTTCAAATAAATATTTCCAAATATTAGGGACATTAGGAAGGAGAGGAATAATGCTATAAAATTCAACCATTGGATCTCTTGACACCAACATATCCTCTTCACAAATGTGATTTTCATGATTGTGCACGATTACATACTCTTTCACTAAAGCCTTCTCACAAGTAGGGGAGGTGTTGGGAGATGAATGGAGTCTAGTTAAAGTAGTCTTAATGATCTCATCTTCTTGTTTCATACTATCTTCCCAAGAGAGACAAATAAGACTTCCATGATTCTCAATGATTGTATCTTATTTTAGCAAGATACCTTCGTCATTAATAGGAGAGGTATCGGGAGAAGAAAAATTGTGGTTTTTATGATTGTCTACACTTGCATCCTCTTGCATCAAAGATTTAGTGGATGATCTAGGTGAGATGAAGTCCTCAAGGGATTCATTTAACATGTCAATGTCAGCACAACTAAAGGGTTTGAAGGATATGCTTTCTCTAAGGCTTATCATTTTTTTATTTGTTTCTTTTGATGTTTTTGGTTTTTGTTTTTGTTGAATAGGAAAAATTAGAGGGGGGGTTAATCAGTTGTCATAGATTTTAACATTTAATTCAAGACTAGAACTAATACTTAAAACTTCTTAAATGATTAATCATCAAATTCCAATGTAGAAACTCAATTCCAAAACATAAGCACAATAACACCAAATTTATGACGAAAACCCAATGAGGGAAAAACCATGGTGAGGATTAAATCACACTATAGATAATATCAAAATCGATTACAAAAAGGCTCACTACCTGAAATAAGGCTCACTTCATGAAATAAGGATTCACTGTCCAACAGGGCTACAACCCAGAGGGCTCACTGCCACATAGATACAAAGAAGACAGAGAATAATTTTTATAGAGAGACTACAATCCCAAAGCAACAAAGGATTTCACCATAGTTACTTGATAGACTTGCATGAATGATAGAGTTCACCTTCTACTCACTGCATCTAGAAACCTAGCATTAGGCTTCACACTGATCTACCACACATAACTCACACACACTTTTTGAATAGCACCAATGTCACATCTACTCTTTCACTTATCATCCTTCTTTTCTCTTGTATATTTTTCATTACTAGCTCATCCTGTATTTATACTATCTCCAAGCTTGAAAAAGCTCCAAAGTCGGCCATCCAATTTCAAATTCAAATTAGGTAAACACCAAAAATACTAGGGTGGAATTAGAATGAGGGTGACCTAAACACATGCTTCACTGAGACCCAAAATAGATCCAACATGCTTCATCAATTTCAAAGATAGTGCTTAACACAAGGTCGGCCAAACCAGCGTAAAACACATAGAACAATTAAGCTCGAGACTTCTAGAAACCAAAAATATCTTCAATGCAACCAAATCATCTTAAATTTACAACTACAAGTCAAAAGACTTCATCAAAGAGAAAGCTAGAACAACAATTTTTCTCTTGGACCTCAACCAAAACACATAAAAACATAGTTCACAACTGGTGAGCACAACTCAAACTTCACAATGAACTAATAGCTAGAAATCTGGATATAACAACCTTCAAAAAATCAAGACCAACATATTTGAACTACATGAACTAGGGGAAAATAATGGATCATCACCCAAAGCAACAACTGAATACCTTTAAACTTTCTTTAATGCAGTTTTCTCAATGTACTCAACATATGTAGCTAATAACCTGTAACCATGACACTAATGACAAAAATAACAAGTAGATAACTAATTGTCTAGTTGACATCAATGACAACAACTTCATTCCTTTTTCCATTCTTGCAACAATCTCCCCCTATATCATTGATGGAAACACATGATGTGAAAACCATTAAAGACACCCTACCAATTCTAAATATACTTCTGAATATTTTTCCTTTTTGCTTCTTCCCCTCATAAGATCATCTTCCTCATTACCAACTTTCTCTCCTTTTCACATGCTTTCTCTCCTGCTTTGACATCAATGTCAAAGGAAAAAGATATGTTCATTAAATCTTCCTTTGACATGAAAACAAAGTACTCTCAATTAAAACACCTGAAACTACCCGCTCCCCCTAAGAGGTAACCACTAAAACATCAGTCCAAAAAGATAGAACCAGGAATCCACCAAACTGATGCATCTCCAAATGCATCTTAGTTTATGATATGAGGGGAAATAACTCCTAAGTTCTCCCAGAGAGACTCAAAAGTATCGCTAGGAAGAGCCTTCATGAAAATATCAACAATATGATCCTTCGTCAGAACATACTCAAGTTTTACTTCATTCTCCATGACCTTTTCTCTGAAGAAATGATATCTAATAGATATATGCTTCTTCCTCGAGTGCATCACAAGGTTCTTCAAAATATTAATTGCACTTTTATTATCAAAAAATATAGAAATGGGATCATCATTTAGCACTATGATATCTTTTAATTTCTATTTTATCCATAAAACTTGTGTATAACAAAATGCAAAAAAAATATACTTAGCTTCAGTAGTAGATAGGGAGACTGAATCTTTCTTCTTACTCAACCATACCACTAATCTGCATCCAAGAAAGAATGCATGACCATTTGTACTCTTTCTATCATCTATACATCTAGCCCAATTTGCATCTGTATAGGCACTAAGTGTAAAGTTAGTATCTTTAGGATAACACAATCCATAATCTAGAGTGCCATTCAAATATTCAAATATTCATTTAATAGCAGTAACATGTGTTTCCTTTAGATCTTCTTGAAATCACATGCATAATATCTGATCTAGTAGTAGTCAAATACAATAATCCACTAATCATAGATCTATACTTGTTCTGATTAGCCTTAGGTGAATCATTATCTTTACCCAATTTGCAACCAATCACCGTAGGAGTACATACTAGTTTGGAACCATCCATCCCAAAATTCTTCAATTTCTCTCACATACTTAGACTGTGAAATGAAAATTCCTTTCTTTATTTGATTAATTTGTAGCCCAAGAAATAAATTCATCTCCCTAAACATAGAAATTTCAAATTAGTTTTGTATTTCTTCTGCAAACATCTTGCACATCTTTTCATTTCCTCCAAAGATAATGTCATCAACATATACAACTACAATCAATATTTTGTCATTTTCAATCTTAAAGTACAAATTACTATCCATCATACCTTTGTTAAATCCTTGTTGAATCAAATACCTGTCTAACCTTGCATACCAAGCTCTAGGAGATTTCTTCAATCCATATAAATCTTTCTTCAATTTCCACACCATATCCGATTGATCTATTAACTGAAATCCTTTCGGTAAACCAACCTTAGTAATCATTGATATAACAACCTCTTGAATTGTTCTATTTTTCCTCTCAACAACTTTATTTTGCTGAGGAGTTCTTGAGGCAGATAACTATCTCTTTATTTCGTACACTTCAAAAAACATATTAAACTCATGGGAGGTGAATTATCCACCTCTGTTAGATCTCAAGAATTTTATCTTTAAATTCACTTCATTTTCAACCATAATCATCAATCAAAAGCATAAAGTACCTTTCACTAAGTAGTCTTCTCACTCTCATAGGACCACAAACATATGTATGAACTAAATCCAGTAGTTTGGTAGTAGATTGTTCCTTTTTTTTGTAATGATTTCTTGATTGCTTCCCAAATTGACAATTCTTGTAAATAACATTAACAAGATTTGTAATTCTTGGTAAATATCTCACAGCCTAAACAACACTAATCCTTTCCAAGTTATCAAAATTTGTGTGAAACATTTTTCTATGCCATAACCAAATATCATTTATCTGAGTCATAAAGCATCATGCATCAACACCCTTAAGCTAACAAATATTCCCTTCAAATTTCTTTCCTGTAGCAATCAATGTTTTAGAACCTTTTCGGATCTCACATTTCTCATCCTTAAACACAAGATCATATCCTTTTTTGAACATCTGACCAATGCTCAACAAATTATTCCTTAAACCCTTAACATAGTAAACATCATCAGTATGATGCTTTCCATCAAAAATTACTAAACTTATCTCACAGATTTTAGCACTAGTATCATCTCCAAACATAACCAAGCATCCATAATATTTCTAAATTTTAAAAAAATTACTCTTATCACTAGTTGGGTGATGTGAACAACCACTATCAACTACCCACAAAATATTTTCTTGTTTAGCATGCAAGGTAGAGATAACCGTACCTTCATTTTTCTCCTTCTCTGAAGGGCTTTCCTTTACCTTCTTTTTTGAATTAGTAGAGGTAGTTTCATCTTTAATTGACAAGAAAAATCATTCATTGTCATATGGATATTCATATTCTGAATCCTCATCAGAAATACTAGAATTCTCATTCACATAGTAAGCTCTATTAATATTCTTTCCTTTCTTTTCTTTTTCACATCTTTGTTTATTCCTTTTAGCTCTTTCCAGACACTTTGCAACATAGTGACCTATTTCTCCACAGCTAAAGCATTTAAAGGGAAACTTACCTTCATACTTACCAATTTTTTTTTCATTCTTCTCACAAAGTTAGCTTCTATCTCATCAAATTTTTCCTCATTTAAATCTTCAACTTTTTTAGCTTTAAAAGAAATCTTTGATTTGCCTCCATTTCTTAGACTTGACTTCCTCATTTCATATGATATCAAAAATCCTAACAATAGATCCTTAGTACAAGTCTTATAATCTATAGTCTACTCAATAACACTCACCTTCTCACTATAAGCATCATGAAGAGTTCTGAAAATATTCTTTACAATCTTGGTTTCATCTATACTAGCGCTAAGTGATCACATTCCAACCACTACCTCATCTAATCTCTATACATAAGCTTTAACATTTTCATCTTCAGACATATGTATAAGATCAAACCATGTTTCCAAATTCTATAATTTATCCTCTTTAGCTCATTCATCACCATCATGCGCTCTTTCTAAAGCATCCCAAAATTCCTTAGTTGTTTTCAAATTCTGAACCTTAATCAACTCAAAATGTACTAGACTATTCTTCAAGATGAATTTTACCTTATTGTTTGCTTCATGTGCTCTAATCTCTTCAGGTGTACTCAAACCATTAGTAGGAGGAGTGTAAGGATTCTTGTAAGCTTTCTCCACATCATATCCACAATACTCCAAATATTATTCCATCATAACTTTCCAGATACCATAATTAGTTCCATAAAACCTTGGATAATCAAAGACCATCTTGCTAGCCATCCCAGACCTTCCTCAAGCAGTTAAGCTCTTCACCAAGGAACCAAGATCTGATACCAATTGTTGAATAGGACAACAGAGAGGGGGGGTGAATCAGTTGTCATGGATTTTAACCTTTAATTCAACACTGAAACTAATACTTAAAACTGCTTAAATGATTAATCATGAAATACCAATGCAAAAAATCAATTCCAACACATGGAAAATCCAATGAGTGAAAAACTATGGTGAAGATTAACTCACACTATAGACAATATCAAAATTGATTACAAAAAGGCTCACTACTTGAAATAAGGCTCACTACCCGAAATAAGGGCTCACTTTCAAATAGGGCTACAACTCACAGGGTTCACTGCCATAGAGATACAAAGAAGAAAAAGAGGACTTGTTAAAGAGAGACTACAATCCCAATGCAACAAAGGATTCCACTACAATTACTTGATAAACTTGCATGAATGATAGAGTTCACCTTCTTCTCATTGCATCCAAAAACTTAGCATTAGGCTTCACACTAATCTACCACACACAACTCACACACACTTTTTGAATAACATCAATGTCACATCTACTCTTCACTTATCTTCCTTCTTTTCTCTTGTACATTTTTTCATTACTAGCTCATCTTGTATTTATACTATCTCCAACCTTGAAAAAGATCCAAAGTCGGCCATCTAATTTCAAATTTAAATTAGGTCGGTGCCAAACATCCTAGGGTGGAATTAGAATGAGGGAAACCCAAACACACGCTTCATTGGGACCTAAAATAGATCCAACATGGTTAACCAACTTCAAAGATAGTTCTTAACACAAGGTTGGCCAAACTAGTGTAAAACACATAGAACAATTAAGTTGGAGACTTCCAAAAACCAAAAATATCTTTAATGCAACCAAAACATCTTAACTCTAGAACTGCAAGTCAAAAGAATTCATCAAAGAGAAATCCGAACTAGCAACTTTTCTCCCGAACCTCAACCAAAATATAGAAAAACATAGTTCAAAACTGGTTAACACAACTCAAACTTCACAACAAACCAATATCCAAAAATATGGATATAGAAACCTTTAACAACCATGCCCAACATATCTGAACCACATGAACATAGGGGCGAATACCAAATCATCACCCAGAGGAACAACTGAATACTTATAAACTTTATTTAATATAATTTTCTCAATATCCTCAACATATGCAACCAATAACCTATAACCATGACAATAATGACAACAACGACCAGTAGATAACTATTTGACTAGTTGACATCAATGACAACACCTTCATTCCTTTTTTCATTCTTGCAATATTTTTTGTTTCCTAATTATCGCAAAATGTAAACACATCTATCTAATGCTGCAATGATGCTAAAAATGAAAGAAAAATGTAGAAATATAACACTACTTTGAATTGAAATATGCAAGAGAATCTTTTCCACAATGTTGCAAAACCTATCTAAATGAGCAATGAATTGAATTAAAAACAAACAGTTTCAGGAATCCATTTCTCAGATTTGAACACAGTAACAAAAATGAAAACTAGTGACTAAAAAATATCTAGAAATTTTCCTAAAATATTTGTATAGGGACTCATTCCCCACCTAAGGCGAATGGGTCCTAGAACAAGGTTTTAAAAAGGTGAAAACTATAATTATTAAGTTGTTTTATATGTTTTCTATGCCTAGTTTCAAACTGTAACTCTTGTGACATAATTTTTTAGAATTTGATGACTTAATGCAAGTGAAATGAAGGTTAAATGATGACCTATATGAAACTTCTTGAGATGCAATTTTGACTCAATTTTTGAATATGAATGATAAAAAGGTACACTAATATGCAAACATAATGCAAAATCAATGTAATATGCATGCAATTTTTTGAATTTTTTAGATTTAAACAATACAAGAATGCAAATTTAAACACCTATATGCAATGCAAACTAATGAAATTTTAAAGAAACCTAAATTTAATGCACCTAGTGCAAACCTAATGCAAACTATTGAAAAACTAAGACCTAGGGTTTAAATGCACTCCAAATCAAAAGTTAGAATGTTCAAAAGTTGGGTTCACCAAAATGTTTAATCAAAAAATTAGGGTTTGCATCAAAATGAGTTGATCAAGAAGATGAACCACTAAATCTTCTTATAAAACATTCAATTATGTGCATGATATGAAGCAAATAACAATCAGTTTTCAACCCTAACTATTATAGCAACAAAAAGGGGACTTTTGACAGCTTGAAATGATGTGTACCTTATAGAAAACTTGCTATTTTTAGGCTACAAAGGACTCATTCGCCTTGAGAGGCTAATGGGTCCTTGTTAGAGCTTCAAAAACTAACTTCTGGGTTTTATTCCTCTCAGCCTGCACTCCCAAATTCCAGGTTTTCACTACTTCAAGCCCTACTAAGCACTCATTCGCCTTTAGTGGTAAATGGGTCCTTTTAGGATTTTGGAAAACTAACATTTGGGCTCTATACTCCAATATTTGCACTCTCAATTCCCAAGTTTTTAGTTCCTGAAATTCTGAAACAAATTTTGTAGCCTTCTTTTTGTGTTCTTGCACTATGAATGATAATTTTGCAACTCTTCAACTTTGACAATTTTTCTCCTGATCTTGCTCTTCAACCTAAAACCTTGGATGTTGTCTTGGAGTATATATCTACAATATAACATGTAGTGGCCATGAAGAATGTAGATATTGATCTTGAATAAGATGTATACCAATTCTTGCAATGCAGATCTTCAATGCTACATCCACTATCTTAGCTCAACAACATGTAGGAATGCACTAAACCCTTGTCATGATGAAATGATCTTGAATTTTTGCAATAAAACCTTGATGATATGACTTGAAATGTCTTTGAAAATACTCTATAGTTCTTTATTGAAGTTGCTAGGATGCCTTGTAAACTTGCTAGGTCTTGTTAGGAGAAACAATGTGAATTAACCTCATATTTATACTAAATCTAGAGATTAACCCTGAAATTCAAATAATTCAAGTTGACCTCAGATTTGGAAACAAACATTATTAAAATCCCGCCATAATGAAATTTGAAAAGGGGTTCCTTGTTAAGGGAGGACCCATTTTCCACCTAGGGCGAATGGGTATTAGCACTATTTTCCAGGACCTTGCCTTCGGGGAATGAATGTACATCAAAAAACCATGTGAAATATGCAAATAAAGGGGGTTCCTATAGAGGGAGGACCCATTTTCCACCTAGTGTGAATGGATCCTAGCACCAATTTCTGGGACCTCAAGTTTTCCTAATTATATGTATGTAATTTGAATTATGGGTGTCGAGATAGATCTTCAAGAGGTGTCATAAATAAGGCTTAAATGTGAATTTGAGGGGCTAATTAAATGTAATTAACCACAATTCATTAAGAGGATCATAGATAAATGTTAAAGTGTGTTACAACACTTTACATCACCATAGGTAGGGTACAAATTAAGTACATTTTAATAAAAAGGGGCCCAAGAACAATATGAATGTATTACAACACATCACAACATTAAACCTAGGAAAAATTAGGTTAATTGAATGACAATTATTTCCAAATCACGTAAGGAAAAGGGATACTTTTTCTGTTACTATAGGGAGTTATAGAAGCTTGGGGCCAGTGCAACACAAAGGCAAATGACATTCGCATATGAGCGTAACACTGCCATATCCAGCCTAGTCATGCCTTTGCAAATTCTTCTCACCTAAACATGTAGTATAGTTAATATTCTAAATAGTAGCAACCTAGCTCACTTGTTAGAGATTCTTGTAGCCAAGTGTAAACCTAATAAGCACTATTATGGCTCACTAGAAGATAATGAAACCATCAATTTCTAATAGTGTAAACCTCTTAGGGAATTATTTCATAGTGTACATAGTTGTGTAATTAAAATGCATGTCATAATAAAATGACTCTTTAAATTCTTCAGGGGAGATAATGTGATTGAGCAGATGGTGAGAGTCTCCCATGACTTACCATGGATTGAATGGTAGTGTGTTCACATTGCTAGCTTTTATTTTTTTTCCACTCAACTTGGCAATTAACTAAGTAATTTCCCTTGGCATGAAAGTTGGTTGAAATTTAATTTTACTGAGCCTTGCATTTGAATGTCATATATCTAAGCAAATAATGTGCACCTAATCTCCTATCTTAACATCCCTATCGCTACAATAAAGTTAATGCACACAGTGTTATCCAATGATGGAGTGTTGGAAAGTTGAATGTTAAATCCTTGAACTTAGGTTCTTGTCACTTCATCTACACCTTTGGTGCCTTTAACAATATATTGTATAAATCTTTCCAAGTAAATATTGATAGGACTAGTTGGTAGTAATTACTTTTCTGCATATCTTTAAAAGATATTCTAACAAAATTAAGGCAAAAGTGAGTTGTGTAGTGTACACAACATTGTACTATTGAGTAATAAATTTTGGCAGATGTTTTTAAGGGTGCAATCGTAATTTTTTAAAATTCATAGGAACTATAATACCATTTGCAATTTCCTTAGTTTAATTATTTTTTAATGAAATCATATTAAATAATAAGCCCAACATTTATTCCTTCGGATGTCGTAATTAGACAAATACGTCCATAATGACTAGGATGAATACCCTGTGTACGAAAAGTAGACGTTCAACTTGTGAATCCTCCAGGGCCCAAAGAGCTCACTTTTCAACTATGAACTATTTTTGCCAATGGATTAGTTTGATCCAAAAATTGTGATAAAGGGTGTAAACCAAGAAAACCTTCAAAATTATCTGTTAATGGAATTGACGTTTCCAATTTAATCATATTAAATGAAATTATTGATTTAATCATATTAAGTATTAACTCCTTTAGTTAAATAAAGGATAATTATTAAATCAAGAATTATTTTTTAATGAGTAACTTATTAAATTAGTAATAAGTAATAAGTAAATTATTCTTTAATAAGTAATAAGTAATGATTAAATAAATAATAATAATAGTAATAATAATAGTGATAACAATAGTAATATTAATAGTAATAGCAATAGTAATAATAGTAGTAATAATAATAGTAATAATAGTAGTAATAATAGTAGTAATAATAGTAATAATAATAGTAATAATAATAATAATAATAATAATAATAGTAGTAATAATAATAATAGTAGTAATAATAATAGTAGTAATAATAATAATAGTAATAGTAATAGTAATAGTAATAGTAATAGTAATAGTAATAGTAATAGTAATAGTAATAGTAATAGTAGTAATAGTAGTAGTAATAGTAGTAGTAGTAATAATAATAATAATAACTACTTTATTCATCAATGAAATTAAAAAACTAAAAAAAAAGTTATTATTTTATTTTTAATGATTAACAACTTGATATTTCTAATAAATTTTCATCTTAATGTAGTGACAATGGCATATTATAAATATTTAATGAGAAGCTTAACATAGATAATATTTAATCAATAATGTAGTGCCAATGGCATATTATAAATATTTAATGAGAAGCTTAACATAGATAATATTTAATGACTAGAGCATCCATAATTTCTTGATTAAATCAAGAATTATTTTTTAATGAGAAGCTTAACATAGATAATATTAAGAATAAGGTGGATTATTTTTTTATTGCTGCACATATTTTCTCTGTTAAATGTAGCTGATACTTGCTGTTGTTCTTCCTTTGTTTGGCTACCACTTCTGTTACAGGTTTGCCTACATTAAATTATAGTTGTTGATTATTTTTAAATAAAGCTTTTATCCCAATTTAAAAAGAAAGAATAATGTGGATAATAACACTATGAATAAAAGAAATTATAATATTGATAGGGAAATTATTGGATAATATTTAAATTAGTATTAATAAGGGGTACATAGATACAATATTATTACAATCACATTAACATCTCTATATGAATGAAGTTTAATATTATTAGTGAGTAATAAAAATTGATGTTAACAGTATTCCTTAATATTTATAGTAATATTAGTATTAATCTTAGTAATAGGTAGTAAAGTGAATATTGAATGAAACATTATTAATGAGAAGGATGTGAATATTATTGTACCTTTATTACTTAGTAGAATAGAAGGGAATTTGATGATCATGCATAAATTGGTATTATTATTATAGATAATACCTATTAAATACAATATTTAAGCTAGTATCACTATATACTCAGATCAAGTATTACATTGATACCAATATAAAATGTAATCATGATGGTACTGATATTAAAGTTGAGAGAAATTAGTGATGCTACAACAATGGGGATTGATAGTAATTGCATTAATGCTAAGGTGAATTAAATTTAAATGAGTAATTAAATAATAGTCTCATTATTGGTTAACAAATTAGCATTAATACTCTTGTTAATGACTAGGGTTGTCAATAGAATTAATAAGGAAATCTTGTTGGTCGAACTATCTATTATCGATCAAGTGGGTTAAATATTATGATAATAATAATATTATTTTGAGGAGATATTAATATTGATGTTACTAAGGAAGAAGAGAAATAATAAACCATGTTAACATTATTATTGAGCATAGTGTTAATAGAAATATGGCCATTAAAAGTGATAAATAATGGAAGCTTTGTTAATATTTAGAGTATTACATTAGCATGGGTGATAATATTATTATGGTTGAATTAAATTAATTTTAACATATAAAGGAGATAAAAGGGTTGTAGTATTCATATTTGAAAGGATATGAGCATTATCAAATATGTCAATACCACAATCAAAGATAAAATTAACATCAAGTTCAATACTAATATTAAAATCATTATAAATAATAGTGATAATCATATTTAATTACTTTAATATTAGTGTGATTATTAATACTAGTAATAGTGTCAAATGATGGTTACAAAATAAAAAATACATATGATTCAACATTAAGTACATCAAAAAATGATGTTAATCTTGTTTTGAGTGAATGATAATGTTAGAGAATTATATTGTAGTATTCCCATTTTAGAGAGCTTAAATTTTGATCCACATAAATTTTTAAAACAACTATATTAGCATCAACAACTCGATAATTATAATTGGACCTAGTCATGGCATCATGACACTTAAGGAAATGTGAAGGTTAAATTTTTAAATTAAGTAAAAAGCTTATCAGTGGTGGCATTATAAATAATACCATCTCACCAAACATTTGGCAAGGAATTAAGTCTTCAATCTATAACACCCTATTATAAAAGTCAATCAATGTGATCTTATAGCTAATTAGATTATGTGAAGTTCCTTGTTGATTACAATTTTATCATTTAGTTTTAGGCTTTAGAAGTTTCACTGTGCAAAGGTGATTGGTTGTGTATGTAAAAGGTTGAAAACTTATGTTTAAAAAAACAATAGTTGGGTTTTTTTAGCAAAAAATTATGGGCATAAAAAAATGTTTGACATGTTGCATGAGTCACACTTTCATTTTTTGAAATTTTTTCTCTGAAAACGACCGTACAACTAAGATTTCTTATCCTATATGAAGTATTTTTTCTATATAGCTTCTTGATTTCCTTGTGTCAACATATTTTCTTCAACTCAATAAAAATAGTAAAGATCCTTGCATGTGGTTTTCATGGTATAATTTTACCATATTTTCCACATAAATATGTGTTTATTGTTTATTGATTTTCTTTAGTTATATTTGCACTATAATTTTTCATAATAAATTATAGTAATATCTACAAAACTCTCTTACAAAATTCATTTTACACAAATGTTATTTTTATTCCCAATCTCTCACTATATAAATTTACTACAATATTTTTGCATCTTCATGAGGATTTAGACCTTAACATCTGAAATTTCTTACATTGCATCTATCTTTAGGGTTATATAGTTTTCATTTTTTTTAATGAAGTGATAGTTTCCTCTTCCTCTCTATTTTTTATATCATTTTCTTATTGTCTAATCCAATTATGTCACAAAGACTTGTGACATCCCATCTTCCATTAATTTTATTTTATGTACACTAGTTTTCTTAGCCTATACAAAGCTTAGTACTATCATTCAGAGAATTTTATTTTGTTCCTTTTATTTATTAGATGTACACATAAGGATAACACATAATTTTATCCAATTTATCATTTATATTTTGTGGAGATGAAAAAAAAAGGGTTTTATCATTCATTGAGAAACTCATATACAACCCTAACCATTTTTCTTTCTTCTAGATATAGGTTATTCTTGGTTACAATATTCAAGTGTATGAGTGTTTTCCAATATATTTCATTTTATATCATATCATTATTTATCTTTTGAAAAATATATCAAACATGGTTATTTTTATTTCCATTGTTACTTGGTGATGTACCTATTCTTTGTGTGGAATGGATGTATTTACTAAGGAAAGAACCAAATCTTGGTTGCTCCTATTGTATGGAATATATAGACTGACACATATATGCCCATGTGATGTATTAGCATCCTTCATAGAGGCTTGAAGATTTAGTTTCTAGGTTACTCTCTATATAATATTGATTATTTCATAATTTACTTGACAAATGTATAACTTATAAATTTATAAATAAGTAATTTTTAGTTTTCATTTTCTTATGAATTTATAGGAACTTACTATTCTCAAGGGTAAAGGATGTTAGATCTAAATAGAATAATATATATTTTAGAATAGTAGTAGATTAGTTTGTAGGAGATTAATTAGACTATTATTGAATGAATTATTTGATGGAAACCTAGAAGGATCAACTAATGAAATATAGAAAAATATATAGGGGGTTTATCAAAGTGAATAGATCAAGATGATAAACCAAAAATTTTCACTATGAAACATTTAATTATGAAGGATAAAATGCCAAAATAACAACCAAAAACTAACCCTAATTGTTATAGCAAGTATGAGGGAAGTTTTTAGAGCTCAAAATGGTGTGTACCTTTTTGCAAGAAGCCTATTTTTAGGGCACAAAGGACTCATTCGCCTTTAGTGGCAAATGGGTCCTTATTAGGGTTTCTGAATCTGAGATATGGGTTAATTTCCTTGATGTCTACACTCTCAGATCCTCGATTGCTAGCTCCCAAAAACATTTAATAAATTCTATAGCTTCCCTTCTTTGTTATTGCACTATAAAGGTCAATCTTGCAACTTGACAACTTTGACAATCTTTCTCTAAACTTCTTCTTCACTTGATCTTCAACCTATAAATCTGCGAACACACACTCCAGAGGAGAAAACCTTGTTGATTGTTAGTGAGTAGAGGTTTGCCTAAGTAAAACCCCATTTAGGTAATTAAACCAGATAATGAAATAAGAAAATTAAAGCATGAAACATGAAATATGTAATTGATGATACCTTGGATGTTGTCTTGGAGTGTAAATCTACAAACTAACATGAAGTAGCCATGAAGAATTTAGATATTAGATGTGAAACAATTCTTGCAAGTAGATCTTCAATGCTACATCCACTATCTTATCTCAACAACATGCATGAATGCACTATACCTTATACATGATGAAATGATCTTAAATTTTTGCAATAAACTCTTGATAATCTACCTTGAAATGCCTTTTAAATTCTCTTGTAATGCTATAATGCTTAAAAAATTGAATGCTTAGGACTCTTGTAAAATTTTCTTAGGAGAAACAAGGTGAATTAACCCCTTATTTATACTAAATCTAGAGATTAACCCTGGAATTCAAACAATTCAAGCCGACACTAGATTTGGAAATGAACATTATTAAAATCCCACGAATCAAATTCAAAAAGGCAGTCCTCATTAAGGGAGGAACCATTCACCACCTAGGGTGAATGGGTCCTAACACAAGTTTCCAGGACCTTACCTTTGGGGGGTGAAATAACATCAAAAACACATGTCAAATGTGCAAAGAAAGGGGGGTCCTATAGAGGGAGGACCCATTCACCACCTAGGGCGAATGGGTCCTAGGACCAATTTCTAGAACCTTGATTTTTCCCAATTAAATGTTTTACAATTTGAATTATGGGTGTTGGGATGGATCCTCAGAAGGTGTCACAAACAAGGCTTAAATTTGAATTAAAGGGGATAATTAACTCTAATTAACCACAATTAATTAATGAGACCCTAGATAAGTGTGAAAGTGTGTTACAACACTTTACAACACCATAAATAGGGTACAATTTAGGTGCATTTTATTAAAAAGGGGTGTAAGATTAATGTGAATGTGTACACCACATTACAACATTAGACCTAGGCAAAATTAGGTTAATTTAATGAGAATTATTTTGAAATTAAGTAAGGAAAAGGGATAATTTTTTTGTTACTATATTTTTCCCCCACTTTAGTGAGATTATGACCCCATTTCAAAATCACACTAAAGTAGACATTCAAGACACTTAAACTTGTATGCCGCAATAAAAAAGATACACAATCATATATCAAAGGCCAAAAAAAAAAAAGAAAGGATCAAGCACAACCATTCCAAAACTATGTGGAATGGGGTTGTTTTTCCATAACATATGCTGCTCACTCTAGGGTAGTGGAACTTCATTCTGTCCACTAGGTGAGTTATCCCAAAATATGTGTCACTCACTCAGGGGTAGTGGAACCTCAGTGTATCCACTAGGTGAGTTATTCCAAGGAGGTGGAAAATGAGAGAATCATATTAGCCTCTCATACCATACCAAAGTTATCCTCCTAATAGCTTTGATAAGGCACCACCATGTAATTCTTTTCTTGTAAATTCTTTTGTAATGTTATATAATTTTTTTTTAAAGAGGATTTTGTTTTGTTCATGTAAGGTCTTCTTCTTAGGGAACATTGTGCCTAATATCTCCAAGAGAGGAAAATTCAAAGATATCAGATCACCACTTATGGGATGCCTCATTCACATTGTTCCACGAATGAAGGTCGTATGCTTAGAAATATCACACTCTTGGAGGACATCAAACTCAATGACACCACCAAGAAAAGGAAACGTGACAAGAAAAAGAAAAATCATGCCATTAAATATGCTAAAAGATGTGATCAATGTATGCCCCCACTTTAAAGTGATTGCTACACCAATGCTGTGAGAAATTTCTTTAAAGTAGCCAATATTTTACCCTAAGACATGAGAGATTTCCTCGAAAAACCCTATTTCAAGTCATATGTTTCCAAAATAAGCAATGTCATGAAATAGGAAAGAAGGTTCTCCCCCACAAATACATAAGGGATCTATGGATTCATGGTCAGTATGTCTTGATACAATGTTTTCATAGAGCATTAAACTATCATAATTCCCCAAATACTCATAGAACTAGAAGAATGACATAAAGAGAGTGAAAGACAAGAAAAATCCTTTTGGCTCAACATGGAAGAGACCTGAATTTCTCAACACCTTGTGTCATCCCCAAAAGGAAAACACAAGACAAGTGAAAAATGCTTATGACATAGAGAAGAATGAAGGTATATATATAGGAATGCACAAGGAGAGAGAGATACATCAAATGAAACATCACAGGGGATCACATTACACACATGCAATCATATAAAGAGAACATGAAAATGCAATAACACTAGTTAGGCACATGCGGGTCAACCTAAAGCAGGTCGAATGCATCCCAATCTTGGTCAGTATAAATGAAAGGAAAATAACTAGCCAAAGGGAAAAGAGCAAGTGCCAAACTAGGGGAAGCACTGGATTGAACACTCTTTTTAGGAGATTTGTCATTTAAGCTCATCAAAGAAGAAAACAATGTATTCAATTCATCATGAATCTTTGCAATGTCAATGTCATCATCTATATTTATTACAAAGGGAGGTCGAATGACAATGTCCATGGAATGATCTTGTTTATGTTGTGGTGAGGAGATAGAGTCATCATGCATTGATTTAGGTAAGTTGGAATTTTTATTTTCTATGTTGTTATCTTATTGAGTTTGTAATCTACAAGCAATATCACATCGTCTATGCCTACAATCTCTAGCACTTCGATTCCTTTTTAATCTATTATCAATATGTGTTTGTGTAAGAGAAGGTTTGTCAATTATAAGTGTCTTCTCTCCCTTGGGAGGAATGGAAGAAACAAAAGTATCTTGTTCAACAACCTTATCTTTAACTTTGTAAACTTGTTTGACTCTAGGAGGGACATTGAGATTGTTTGTGTTATCTTGTGGTTTCTTATAGGAAATGGTAGGAGGTTTTTCTATAGGCTATTCTTGTATGTTTGAAAGGGCTCTTGGTTCGATCATTGCTTCATCAAGGATAGGTATTTTAGCTATAGTTTGAGGCATATTTTGAAGGGATAATTCTTATATTTTATTTACCTTGAAAATTTGATATGATTTGAAAAATAATTCCTCATGAGGTTTGATAGGTTCTATAGGTTTGGGCCAAAATAAATCTAATGAAAATTTCCCTCAGGCTGAGGCACGATTAAATCCACTATGATGCACAGTAAAGATATTGTTTCCAAATGAAAACTTTATAAATTTATGCACAATCAAAGGGATGAAATTCATGGAGTGAAACCATGGATAGTCTAGCTTCACATGAAATTGGTCTGATTGTGGGATGATGGAAAATGATACATTTAGTGTTGTCAGTCAAACCTTTAAAGGGAGATCTATCGAGCCAATCGTAGGGAAAGCAAACCAATTTTGCATCTTGATCCATTCTTTCAATTTGTCATATGTTTCTTGATATAGCTCATGCACATATTAGAATTCTTTAGTGATCAAATTTTCTCCATAGGCGGGATCAATATCCCATTAGTGGGCTTGTCATTGATTTAGCCAGCTATGTAAAGAGGACCATTAGGTGCACAAATTATGTAATTTTGTGAGAAAGAAATGTCAAGAGGCTTTTTAGTTGAGCCCTTACGAGGTCTAGCTTTGATAAATACTACTGTTTCAATTGGCTACTCTTTATTAATGATTTCATCATTCATGTCAAAATTATTCATTTCATTCTTCATTTTGCTAGCTTTGACAAATGAAATATTGTGATTAGGCATGTGATTTGTAAAGATTTGTAACTTTTTATTAGGAAGAGCTATAGAGTTATTACCCTGATTATTCACACCTCCAATTTGAAGCTGATTATTATCAATAAGGTCTTGCACAAGATGTTTAAGACACTTATAGTCTTCTGTACCATATCCATTTTGTTGATGGTAATGAAAATAAGATTTTTTTTGAAAGCCTCTACACAATGGTATATTAGGGTCACATTCTCAAATGGTAGGTAACATAAGCATATTCTTGTCAATAAGTTTCAACATGATATTATGAAGGGTATCAGGTAAAGGAGTAAATTCTCACTCTCGTTCTCCAAAAGGAGTTGTCGTCTTGATAGAAATCACTTGATTCTTGTTTTCTTGACTTGTTTGAGGGGAATTTAGTTGTAAAAAACCATTATTCTTCTTCTTGAAAGTTTGATAGCTATTTTGAGTTGTAGATTCAAATTTTTCGGTACGACTAGGGGGATTTTTCACATCATGAATACAAGTCAAATTTTGATAATCACGAAGGGCTATACATAACTCTGTGGAGGATGGAAATCTCAAAATTTCAAGTTTCCTTTGGAGTTTATCTTGTAAGTTGGCAATAAACATTCGTTGAAGGTCGACATCAGGAATCTTAATTTTTACCCGTGAATAAAGTGTTTGGTATCTTAATATGAAACTAGTCACTTTGTCATCCTATTTTTGTTTATCATTAAATCAAAAAGGGTTATCTTGGGACCCATGTGAATATGAAAGTCTTGTAAAAGGAATAAATGAGTTCATTGAATGAACCAATTGAATTATTTAGTAAAGAAGAGAACCACTCTAAAGTAGTATCCTTCAAGGACATAGGGAGTAGCTTATCCAAAAGTTTATCCTCAAATATGAAACCAATAGACAAGGCTATGAAAGTGGAAACATGGCTTATAAGATCTCCTTTTCCACCATATATATTGAATCAAGGGACTTCTATACCTTGTGGTATTTGCACTTTTAATATGTCAAAATATAGTGAGTTGGATTTGACATATTGCAAAGGTTGATTGTTGTTTTGTTGAAATGTTGTAACTTGTTATTGGAGGGATGTCATAGTTTGTAAAAGTGAGCTAATGAGAGGATCATTTTAACTGTAAGGTTGAGGGGAATAAGGTGGAGTGGTGTATGTATGCAGAGGGCTAGTGAATTATAGGTTGGTGAAGGTGGATTGTTGAGGAGTTATTGTGTTTGAATGGACAAAGCTGGTAGTATTTCCTATGAGAATACCTATGGAAGTGTGTAAAGTGCTAGTAGGTATGATTTTTGTGGTTGGTTGAATGGTTGTGGTAGGTTGCAAGGTTATTGTAGGTTGAAAGGTTTTTGTGGGTTGTGTACTAGAGTATGTAGGAATGGACATTGGTATCATGGAGGATGGAATTGGAATTCTACATTAGCTTAGAGTAGACCTTGAAGCTTGAGTGGAAGTAGGGATAGTGTTGTTAACAAGAGGCACACTAGTTGTAGGAGTTGGAGTCATGGGAAGTGTAGTTTGCAAACTATGAGCCATGGAGGGTTTATTATCATCACTATTAGAAAGAGAGTTAGGAAACCCAATATCCATGGTGAGAGATATTGTGGGATCACATGAGCCTCCAACTACGTATTACAATAGTATTGCTAATAGGAAACCAAGTTGTAAATATCATACAAGTTTTACAAACCTAGTGTGCAAACCCTAAATGGAAAAGATGTTAGTGCAATGACCTAGAATTAAATTTAATTTTCAAATTCTAAGCAGTGCAATTTACTAATTACACAATGCAATAAACTAAAAATCAAATGTTTGAATATAATTTTGAATAATACACTAAATGAAGCAATTTAATCTATATGCAATGAATTTGATGAAACAACAAATCAAAAAACTAAAACAAGAAAGTAACAACAACAAATAGAATCCTAAAAATGAAATTCAAATTTCCAAAAAATTTAAATTAGGATCTAACAAGGACTCATTCACCAGTAAGGGAAAATGGGTCCTAGTTTTGGTTTCTAAAACTAAGATCTAGGTTATTTTCCTTGATGTCTACACTTTCAGATCATCAGTTACCAACTCCCGAAAACATATAATAAATTCTATAGCTTCATTTATTTGTTCTTGCACTATAAAGGTCAATCTTGCAATGTGAAAAATTTGACAATCTTGCACTAAACTTCTTCTTCACTTGATCTTCAACCTATAAATCTGTAAACACACACTCAAGAGGAGAAAAAAATGTTGATTGTTAGTGAATAGGGGTTTGCCTAAGTCAAACCCATTTAGGTAATTAAAACCAATGATGAAATAAGGAAATTGAAGCATGAAACATGAAATACGTAATTGATGATACCTTGGATGTTGTCTTGGAGTGTAATTCTGAAAACTAACATGAAGTGGCCATGATCAATGTAGATCTTAGATGTGAAACAATGCTTGTAAGTAGATGTTCAATGCTACATCAACTATCTTAGCTCAATAGCATGCATGAATGCACTATGCCTTAGACATGATGAAATGATCATGAATTGCTGCAATAAACTCTTGATAATATGCCTTGGATTTTTTTTGAAATTCTCTTGTAAGGCTCTAATGATTGAATTATGGATTTCAGGATCAATCCTTGGAAGGTGTCACAAACAAGAATTAAATTTGAATTAAAGGGGCTAATTAAATCTAGTTAACAACAATTAATTAATGAAACCCTAGATAAGAGTGAAAGTGTGTTAGAACACTTTACAACACCATAAATAATGTACAATTTAGGTGTTTTTTATTAAAAAGGGGCCCAAGATCAATGTGACTATGTACAACATATTACAACATTAGACCTAGGAAAAATTAGGTTAATTCAATGATAATTATTCCCAAATTAAGGAAAAGGGATACTTTTTTTATTACTACATTTTGCCCCCACTTTAGTGAGAGGATGACCCCATGTCAAAATCACACTGAATTAGACATTCAAGACACTTGAGTAAATAGGTTAACAAAGATACATAATCATACCCTATCAAAGGCCAAGAAAAATAAAGAAAATAAAAGGATCAAGCACAATCATTTCAACATGATGTGGAATGGGGTTGTTTTTTTGTAACATACAATCCTCATTATGGGGTAGTGGAACCTTAGTCTATACACTAGGTGAGTTATCTAAAAATATGTATGCTCAGTCTGGGGTAGTGGAACCTCATTCTGTCCACTAGGTGAGTTATCCCAATGAGGTGGCAAATGAGAGAATCATATTAGCCTCTCATACCATACCAAAGTTATCCTCGTAACAAATTCGATAAGGCAACACAATGTAATGATTTTTTTGTAAATGCTTTTGAATGTCATGTGAAATTTTGTTAAAGGGATTTTTATTTTCATGTAAGGTCTTCTTCTTAGGGAACATTATGCCTAATGTCTCCCAGAGAGGAAAAGTCAAGGATATCAAATCACCATTTATGGGATGCCTCATTCGAATCATGCCACGAAGGGAGATTGTATGCTTAGAAATATCAAATTCTTGGAGAATATCAAACCCAATGACACCACCAAGAAAAGGACAGATCACAAGAAAAAGAAAAATTGCACCATGAAAGATGCTAAAAGATGTCATCGATGTATGCCCCCACTTTAAAGTAGTTGCTACACCATTGTTGTGAGTAATTTCTTTAGAGTAGTCGATGTTTTTCCCTAAGACATGAGAGCTTTCCTGAAAAAACCCTATGCCAAGTCATATGTTGCCAAAATAATCTGCATTTGAAATAGGAAAGAAGGGTTGCCCCCATAAATACATAAGGGATCTATGGATTTTGGGTCAATATATCTTTCTACAATGTTGTCATAAAGCATGGAACTGTCATCATTCCCCAAATAGTCAAAGAACTGGAAGAATGACACAAAGAGAGCAAAAACAAAGAAATATCATTTTGGGTCAACATGCAAGAGAACTCAATATCTTGATGCCTTGCATCATCTCCAAAAGGAAAACACAAGACAAATAAAAAAAGATAAGAGAGATATTTTGGGTCAAGATGGAAGAGACCTAAATGTCTTGATGGCTTGTGTTGTCCCCAAAAGGAGAACACAAGAAAAATAAAACACAAATAAGAGAAAAATCTTTTGGGTTAATATGGAAGAGACCTAAATATCTTAATGCCTTGTGTCATCGCTAAAAGGAAAACACAAGACAAATGAAAAATTCTTATGACATAGAGAAGAATGAAGGTACATATAGAGGAATGTGCAAGGAGAGAGAGATACATGAAATGAAAATATCATGGGGAATAACATTACACAGATGCAATCATATAAAGAGAAATTGAAAATTCAAAAACACTAGTAAGGAACATGCGAGTCAGCCTAAAGTAGGTCATACGCATCACAATCTTGGTTGGTATAATTGAAAGGTGAACGAATAGCCAAAGGGACAAGAGCAAGTTCCGAACTAGGGGAAACACTAGGTTCAACACTCTTTTTAGGAGATCTATCATTTAAGCTCATATAAAAAGAAAACAATGTATTCAACTCACCATGCACTTCTTCATCAATCTTTTCAATGTCAATGCCATCATCTAGATTTATCACAACGGGAGGTCAAATGAAAATGTCCAAGGAATGGTCTTGTTTATGTTGTGGCGAGGAGATAGAGTCATCGTGCATTACTTTAGGTAAATTTTTATTTTGATTCTCTATGTTGTTGTTGTCTTCTTGAGTTCAAAATCTACAAGAAATAGCACATCCTCTACACCTACGCTTTGTAGCACTTTGATTCATTTTTAAGCTATTGTCAATCTATGTTTGTGTAAGAGTGGGTTTGTCAATTATAGATGTATTCTCTTCCTTGGGAGGAATATAAGAAAGAATAGTATCTTGGTCAACCACTTTCTCTTTGACTTTGTAATTTTTTTTGACTCTAGGAGGGACAACGTTTTTGTTTGTCTTATATCACGGTCTCTTATAGGAAATGGTAGAAGGTTTTTCTATAGACCTATTGTTCTTGTATGTTCGGAAGGGATTTTGGTTTGATCATTGCTTCATCAAGGATAGGTATTTCAGTTATAGATTGAGGCATGTTTCAAAGGGATAATTCTGATATTTTATTTACCTTGAAATTTTGATATGATTTGAAAAATAAATCCTCATGAGGCTTGATAGGTTCCATAGGCTCGGGCCAAAAAGAATCTAATGAAAAACTCCCTCAGACTGAGGTAGGATTAAAACTACTATGATGAAAAGTAAAGATATTGTTTCCAAATGAAAAATTTAGACATTTATGCACAACTGAAGGGACAAAATTCATGGAATGAAGCCATGTATAGCCTAGCTTAACATGAAATTGGTCCGATTGTGGGATGATGGAAAATGATACATTTTGTAATGCCCCGCCAAGTAACCTTAAAAGAAGTTGCAATTAACATCTTAAGTGAACTAATTTTTTTTTTTATAAAGTGCATTTAACATACACATTCACTTACTAATTAACAACAACCTCTAAGACTACAAGGTTAGGATTACTTAAACCCACATATACATATTACATATAACCATAGCCTTATGAACTTTATGAAATAAACATCGTACATCATAAGAATACCACATAACATAATAAGATAATCAACTAAGATACAATCTCATAAATATTATCTTAAACCAATAGTTAAATCACTCATTCCCAGAATGAGGCAATAGTACTCAAGGTTACAATTACAAAATTCCACTTCATAAACATAAGAGGGATAAAATAACTTATACAAATTCAAATATTACAATGCAAGTAATTACAACAAGAACCACGAGCTATCCATCTGGATGTCTCGCCACCAAGTACTGAAGATCGATGGGGACCCAACGGTTTTGGTGCATGTTCCACCCTACCAATGTGGTACTCGAAGGCCCACCCCCCATGCTAGGAGATAGTGACTAAGTAACATGGACTAAGATCTACAACCTCTAACCAAAGGCAAACTCATATTGACTCATACTGTTATAACCAACCAAATGAATTAACAAGTACAACTCATTCACCATACAAGTATGAATCAAGTACAACTCAAGTACAATACAAGTATAAATGAAATACAATACATGTAGAAATCAAGTACAATACAAGTGCAACACCAACATCACTGACATAGGTCACATTGCTTCCAGACATAAAGTAGATCAAGTATGTTCAAATAACCATACACATAAAATAATTAACAATAGTTGTCCTAGATAGAGTGTCATCGCAAGGTTTGTCATGAGATCTCCTCTGGGCATTCTTCATAGGCTCCGGCACAAGTAATCCTGGTGGCCTCAACCGAATCCTGGCACTCATACTCACTCATGCGGAATCAACTACCTCTCGCAAGAACAAGATAGTTGATCTTGCCATTCCAGGCCTTCTCACTCATCCCAAGTCTAAACGAGCCCTTGTGTCTATGAGTGAGGATTAAATTATCTTGATTAATGTGAATGCATCCTAATCATCTAAGTACATTAATTTAATTATCACTTGATTAACTCACTTTTGAAGGTTACCCGATTTACCACTTTGGGCTCCGACCCCTAACAAAAGCCACTCTTCTAATAGACAACGCACTCATAACCAATCACCAAGGGAAACACAAGTGCATACAAACTAGGCATCATAATCACTCCAGCACAAGGAGGATACAAATAATAGAAACTCACTCCAAACATCTTGGAGGCAACAATCACATAGTCCACTTTTTTCACAGGAGGTACAAAAGATCTCACTCCAAACATCTTGGAGGCAACAACACATAGTCTACTCCTTTCACAGGACGAAACAAAAGGTCTCACTCCAAACATCTTGGAGGCAACAACACATAGTCCACTCCTTTCACAGGAGGAAACAAATAAAAGAGCTCACTCCAAACATCTTGGAGGCAACAAACACATAGTCCACTCTTTTCACAAGAGGCAACAAGATGAAACCACATACCAAGGTCACTCTATACAAGGAGACATGGATCCCATAATCTGCTCCTAAACCAAGGAGGTGCAAACATCCTCGTTCATGAAAACTAGGTAAAACTGAAAAGACGCCATGCACTGCCCAAGGGAAAACAACTGGATGGCATAAAGATTCAACAACCCTTATCCTCTAAGTTCTTCTGGAAGACTTATAATTTAGGACTGACACTAAATCCCAAAACCAACAATGCAACTTGATGACATAGCAACAAAAGCATTCAATATTTGGATTTCCTAAATCCATACTCATTCAATAGGTAGTGTTGATGAAGTCAAGGACATGATAAGTAGATCATCTAAAATAATCATAACCCCCATTTCCCTTTTCATTATTGGAAATCTAAAACAATTAAACTTACTTCCTCTTTACTGAATACAAAGAATTAAATCCTTTAAGATAAGCATGAGGAAGATACTACTTTTGGATATACTAAATCCATATCTCTTTCATAATCCAATCAAAATGATTCAATTAATCTAAATAGAAATTAATAAATAACATAATTGATTGCCTCATCAATAAAACAACTTCTTAATTTACTTTTAAATCGACATAAATCCATGCAAGTAAACTTTTTTTCATTTCCTAACCAAATCTTACATCTCATTCAATTTTCTATTTAACACATTCATTCACTTTAATATAATAACATATTGTTTCTCTATCCATTTTCCATATACACTAATCAATCCAATTTTAAATCTCTATTCAATAATATATTGCATTCTTTAAATCAAATATTTAACTCTTTCAATTAAACTTTAACAAGCCATTTTAAAATAACAATAATTTCCCATATGTTTATAATTTTAATTCCACTAATCTAATATACAAATTTTATTTAAAAATAATATAAATAAATATAATACTTTAATATTATAAATTATAATATAAAATATTATTAAATAGTATTTTAATATTATAATAACAATACATTAAATATTAATATTTATAAATATCAATTTATTATTATTTTATTTTCAAAGCAGCCATGGGAAAATAATTTAACAGCAGTCTCATGTTTCAAGCATAACTCAAAAACTACGATCTGAGTATTTATGATTTTTGGACAGGAGTAAGAACATTTCAAAATGCAAAAACCCTTTAAATTTTATGAAAACCTAGTTTGTGCAAGTAAAGTTATAGGTGGCGCAACCAGACCATTTTACCATGAAAATTATAACTATACTGCAGATTTTAAAATCCGTTTTTTAATAATAAACAGAGGGTTTTATTTTCTAAAATCATTCTAAATGCATTGTTCAATCTCTATGTTTGATTTCAATAACAATAAAATCAATTTCTCCAAATAATTTAAATTCAACTAAGGTTTTCACAATTTTCACTCAAGAATTTTCACAAGCAAAGGCTGTAAATTTGTTTAATTCTTTTCTTCTAATATCAAATTTATTTTCTAAAACAGATTTAACAAATAAATCTTTAATCACTACTATTTAAAAAAAAACAATCAAGAACAATAAAATACAAAGAGGAAAAGAAGCTACAGGAAGAGATGAATTTCTAATGCAAGCCTCCTCCAAAGATTTCTTGAATTTTTTTTAATCTTCCAATGAATCCAATCCAAAACCAAACAAATGCAAACAATCTTTCCTTCAATCAATTCTACAATCAAACTTTCTTCAAACCCTTGCTCAAATTTTCCAAAATTTCTTCTCTGCTGTAAAAATGTATTTTTCTAAAATTTTTCCTACCCTAAAATTAAAACATGTATTCTTTATAAATCAAAAATACCTAATACAACCCTAATTCACATTACATGCAAATTAGATATTTCAATTTCAATTTCAATTTTCAATTTCAATTCCAATTTCACTTTTCAAAAACCCACTTTCAAATTAAAATGCAATTTCAAATAATAAATTAATTTCCAAAGTTGCAACCAATTTCCCAAATAAACATTTAATTACAATTTCTAATTTAATTCCCACACGTTGGAATTAAATTCCAAAATTAGTTCTAATTCTTTTATTTCCTTTCATTCTCTTGCATCACGTTTAATTAATTAATTTAATTATTTAATAACTAAATTCAACCCCTTGGATCAAATTTAATTAATTAAATAAACTAAATATAATTAATTAATTTAAGTATAAACTTTTATCCACATTGCATTATTTAAATTAAATAATCATCAACATGATTTAAATGCAATTATTCTAAGTATTTATTTCCAAATCAATAATCCTTCAGAAATAAATAACATTAAAACAAGACAAATTATAACTCGACACACACAACTGATGACACACTAAGGTTAGGGCATAGACTTCACACATGTTACCTAGCTACTATCTCCCGTTCAACTTAACCGTTGGATCGACACGCTCAAACCTGTGAAACCAGGTGGAGTCGATGTCATGTACCTGCAATCCTGCAACCAAGTAAACAACATCATACAATATATCCAACATATAATACACTGTGAAGAAGAAATTACGGATTCCCAGGGCGCTCGCAAGCGAGTGATGCGAAACTGTCCTCTTCACCAGTACACTCATCGAAACTGACACTTCCATCATAATTCCAATAATCTCATAATAACATCTCATGTTAACTCTACAACATCATTAATCCCTAATACATGTGAGACAATAATCAGATAACTACATCCCACAATAATGTTGTCGCTCAATAGTAGCAATCAAAATATTATAACAAAATGTATCCAGTATCAAAGTAATTGCAACCAAACATAGCATAAAGCAACTTGAACAAGAAGCAAAACAAAGGGGTATTACGCATTTGGTGTTTTTGGTCCAACCTTTAAAGGGTGATCTATCAATCCTATTTTAGGGAAAGCAAACCAATTATGCATCTTGATCCATTCTTTCGATTTTTCATATGTTTATTGATAGAGTTCATGCACATATAATAATTATTCAATGATCACATTCTCTCCATAAATGGGATCAATCAATATCCCATTAGTGGGCTTGTCATTGATTTGAATAGCTATGTAAAGAGGACCATTAAGTGCACGCTTAAGTATGTAATTTTGTGAGAAAGCAATGTCAAGAGGATTTTTTGTTGAGCCCTTACGAGGTCTAGATTTGATAAATTCTACCATTTCAATCATTTGTTATTCATTTATGTTTTCATCATCCGTGTCAACATTCATCACTTCATTCTTCATTTCACTAGCTTTGACAAATGAAATATTGTGCTTAGGCAGGGGATTTGTAAATATTTACAAGTTTTGATTAAGAGGAGCTACAAAATTATTACCTTGATCATTCACACCTTCAATTTGAAGTTCATTATTGACAATAAGGTCTTGCACAAGATGTTTAAGACACTTATACTATTCTATACCATGTCCATTTTGTTAATGGTAATGACAATAAACATTTTTTCAAAGCCTCTAGGAAATGGTATATTATAGTCACATTCTCGAACATGAGGTAACATAAACATATTCTTGTCAATAAGCTGCAACATGATATTATGAAAGGTATCAGGTAAAGGAGTGAATTTTCTCTCTTGTTCCCCGAAAGGAGTTGTCATCAAGATAGTAGAAACTTGATTATTAGTTTGTTGACTTGTTTGAGGGGAATTTAGTTATAAAAATCCCTTATTCTGCTTCTTGAAAGTTTGATAGCTATTTTGAGTTGTAGATTCGGATTCATCGATACGACTAGGGGGATTTTTCACATCATGATCGTAAGTTGAATTTTGATAATCACAAAGGGTTGTACATAACTGTGTGAAAGATGGAAATATCAACATTCCAAGTTTTCTTTGGAGTTTATTTTGTAAGTTGGCAATAAAAATTCATTGAAGGTTGGCATCAAGAATCTTAATGTTTACTTATGAATAAAGTGTTTGGTATCTTGCTATGAAATCAGTAACTTTCTCATCCTCTTATTTTTTGCATGTCATAAAATCAGCAAGGGCCATCTTGGGACCTATGTGAATATGAAAGTGGTTGTAAAATACATCAATGAGTTCATTGAATGAACCAATTGAATTATTCGGTAAAGAAGAGAACCACTAAAGCAGTATCCTTCAAGGACCTAGCGAATATCTTAGCCAAAAGTTTATCCTCAAAGATGAAATCACTACACAAGGCCATGAAAGAAGAAACATGGCTTATAGGACCTCCTTTTCTACCGTATTTCTCAAATCACGAAACTTCTACACCTTGTGCCATTTACACTCTTAATATGTCAAAAGATAGTGGGTTGGATTTGATGTATTACAAAGGTTGATTGCTGATGTTTTGTTGTAATGTTGCAACTTGTTGTTGGAGGGATATCTTAGTTTGAAAAAGTGAGCTAATGAGAGGATCATTTTGACTATAAAGTTGAGGGGAATAAGGTGGAGTGGTGTATGTATGTGGAGGGGTAGTGAATTGTAGGTTAGTGAAGGTGGATTATTGAGGAGCTATCATGTTTGAATGGACAAGGCTGGTAGTATTTCCTACGGGAATACCTATCGAAGTGTACACAATACTAGTAGGTATGATTTTTGTGCTTGGTTGAACAGTTGTAGTAGGTTGTTGTGTCACCAAAAACTATAGCCTTGACACTTTTCACTCATTTGGGCCCTTGCCTATGGATTTTGGACCTCTTTTAACCCCTTTCCAAGCCTTTTTTCAAAGTGTTGTAAGGTTTTGTAACTAAATCTCACACTTTTCTGAGCTTTTCATCACTAAATGAACCCTTTCTTATGGCATAATGACCACTTAATGCACTTATAGGTCAAACTTTAGTGTGTTTTAGAAAACAATCCTGAAAAACATCAATAATCACTTCTTAATCCCTGACAACCACTCAAATTTTCCCAGGTGGACTAGGTTGCCACCTTGGGTGACCTAGTACCATGTGGCATAAAAATAAAATTTAACTTAAAATCTTGGTGGGATTTTGTCTCCTCAACCCCAAGGTCAGCTTGTGTTGTGTTTTTTTTAGGAAATTACGACACAACTTGTATTTATAAGGGATTTTTTCATCTTTTTCATTGTAATTCCTAATCTCCAATATTCTAATTCTACACTCTTAAGCCTCATTCTTCCATCTCCTTCTATTCATCACTCTTCTCAAGCAAGCTAGGGTTTGGGTATTCTAAGTCAACAAGACATCTTTTCTAAAGCATTCAAGGGATGATTGCTGCAACAACTCAAGATCAATCATCATGGGAAGGTACTAAATCCATTACTCCATTTTTTCATGCTTCATTACTTTTTCTATTCATTTTGGTTTAGTTACCTAAAAGGGGTTTGACCAAGGCAAACACTCATGCCCTAACAATCAACATTTTCTATTTCTCTCTTGATGTGTTTGCAAATTTAGGTACATTAAAGATCATTGAAGACTTTAAAGAATTTTTGAAGACATCTCCTTGCTTGCAAAAACCAAAAATCCACTTAAAGTCACTTTCAAGCCCAAAAATCAAAGTTTCAAAAGAAAACATTTATGAAGAACTGAAGTGCAGACTGAGGGCTTCCATTTCCACTTTTGAATTTCCAAAAATCTAGAAGTGGACTAAGTCACCAAGAATGGTGGAATAAGTCACCAAGAATGGTGAACTAGTCCCACTGGACATGCCTTTCAAAGATTTTTGCATATTTAGACACCCATTTGGCAGAAACAGGCTCTAGACTAGTTTTTCTAGATTTGGGACTAGGTCGACCAGATTGGCACAAGTGTCCCAGTCGACTCCTACAAAATTTTCATTAGAATTCTAGACCTCCATCTCATCCCTCTTTAGATTCTAGGTGCACAAATTCTATCACCCATCTTTCTATTTATTTTAGTGTACATTTCTAGGTCATTTTGTATATGTTTGCATCCAACATTGTTTTTTTTAGCACTTTGCATTTCAATATTTTAGCATCAATAAATTGTTTCCTTTTCAAGTTTTTTCATTTAGAAATCATACTTAGACACATTTGATTCACACACATTTCACATATCTAGCCCTAATCCTTTGAATGAACCCTAAAATTTAAGGTGCGAAAGAGAGCCCATTCCTCACTAGCTTCTAGGTGGAAAACCCTGGAAGCTGATTGGGGAATCCTCTTTCCCCTTTCATTTTTGGTGGTTAATTTTGGTGAACCCAACATTCTTACACCCTTATTTTCTGATTTGGAGTTCTTTATCACCCCATTTTTGCATTGCATTGCATTGTTTAAGTTGCATTCTAGGGTTTCACATTTTTTCATGCATGAAAGTGTATATACTTTACACTATTGCATCTCAAATCATTGTCATTTATCCAAAACCCACAACTACCCTTTCTCTTCTAATCATCCACCATTAAACCCATCCTAAATAGTTACAAATTTCTAGAGATTTTTCACTGTTTGCTATATCACAAGAAAACCTCATTTTTGTGCTTTCTTAGGTTCCTAGTATCATATACTATAAGTCTAAAAAGTTTTGGGAACATTGGTTTTATGCATCTACCTCAAAAACATCATTTTAGGATGGATATTCTTAAAATAATTTCATCATTAGATCTGAAAATGCTTCCATTTCTGTAATTTTGTATCACATTGATAAAAGTAATTTTCACTGTTGCATATACAATATTTCTATTTATAAAACTTTGCTTAAGTTTTTTAAAAGTGATTTTCATTCTTGCATGTACATTATTTACATTCTTAAAGCTTAGCATATATTGGATAATTTTTTTTTGCATTCTTTTATATACATTGTTTATATTGCTGAAACATTGCATGAAATGGTTACATGTCCTTTTAATTTTTATTCAAACAATGATAGTAGCTTACAAAACTAGACATGCTAAAAAACCTATCCTATCCCCTCCTTATGAGAGTGTTCTAGTGAAATAAGATACAACCTTGGACATTCCTAATGATCATATTTGTTCTTCTCCTAATATCTCTCCTCTTAGTGACAAATATATTTTGTTAGAAGAACCAAACAATGAGAGTTATGAGAATCTAAGTTGTTTCTATCCTCTTACTTATCTTAGTGGACAAGAAATTATTAAACAAGACAACATAAACATAAATAATCATGACAATAGAATTTGTTCTTCTCCTAGTATTTCTTCTTGTTGTGAAGAAGATACTTTGTTGTTAGAAAAAAAAATTAGTGAAGGTCATGAACATCTTAGTTGTCCCCCTTCACCTAAAAACATCCTCATCACGCAAGACAATTTAACCATTGATCATTCCCCTCTTTGTGATGAAGTTATTTTAGAAGAACCAACCTTTGATTGTCAAGAGAATTTGGTTTGTGGTTCTCCTAAAACCCTTCCTCCTAAGGAGGATATCATGAAACACGAGAAGGATAAAAATATCAATGATAATATCACACCCTTAGAAGAAAATAAAGAGAAAACCCTAGCCTCTCCCTTTCTCAAGGATGTTAATATTATTCAACCTCAACTCATCCTTTACCCCCCTTTAAACAAACCTCAAACTCCAAAAAAACCCGAATTCATCCTCTACCCGCCTAAGAATAATGTGTTGTAGTAATCAAGTTCTAATACCATTGCTCACACCCATTACACAAGAAACAATCCGTGACCACAACAACCGACCCCCACATCCTTACCTTTCCCTAATCCAATCTTACCTATTACCCCTCACTTAAATTTAATTCTCAGGGAGTATGACCTTGTTGATGAACTAAGGAATACTCCCACTAAGATATCATTATGGGATCTTATTCAAGCCTCCTATCACTATCACAAACATGTTGCAGAATTACCTATAACAAGTTCCCATCCCTTCTAATATGCAATCAAATGACATAGTAGCTATTATTCATGAAATAAATGCTGATATTGTTTTTCATCAAAGTGAGCTCCCTCTGGACGTGCAAAAAAAAATGAAGCTTTCATAATAATCTATCAATACGACATAAAAGGGATCAAGTGAACTCTTGTAGATACCAGCTCAGCCCTTAATGTGTGTAGTGTGCACCTTCCGAATCAGCTTGGTATCAAGCGATCAAACATCAAACCTAACTCTCTCTCTATTTGAGGATTTGACAATGTCGCTAAGAAATCGCTCGGTGTGATCACTATACCTCTTACAGTTGGAATGGCCACATTAGAAACAAAAGTCCATGTTATGCCTAATGAAATTTCATATAATCTTCTCTTAGGCAGACCATGGATTCATGCAATGAATGGGGTGCCTTCCACTCTTCATCGTAAGATGAAGTACATCTACAAAAATAAAGTGTACACACTTGATGCTGACCCTAAACCTATTAGTTGCTTAAAAATTGATAAATCCAAGGAGAATCATTTAAACACATTAACACCAACTGTACAAGTGGAACCCACACACACACAAAAAAAAAAATAACAACATCTTGAGAAAATAACAAAGCTCTGAGATGATGATTTGGGCTCTTTAGACTTCACACCTCCTTTACTAAGAGAATCCAAGATCATACACAAAGAATCTAAAAAGGGAAACATAGTCTTGTCAACACAAGACTCAGCCGATCCTTCGAAAGCATCCACCTCAACCAATTTAGACAAATAAGTAAACAATGAACAATAAACTGATCCAAAATCAATGAAAAATATTTATGGAAAAAGTTATCATCTCATGAAACAACTTGGCTATAGTGGAAATGGTTATGGTGCTAATGAGCAAGGTATCCACAACCCTATCGAACCTCATACACAAACAACACATCATGGTCATGGTTATTGTCCTTTAATCAAAATAACCAAGCCTTCAGCTCACATCAACACCATCCCAAATCACCCTTCTAAACCAACCTTAGAAAGTGATCCTTTGCAACAATGGAAACTAAAAAAGGACTCTTTACTTAAAGCCAATGTCATCTCGCAACCCACTACTGATTTGGATTTTACACACTCCTCCAAAGGAGTGTACAAAATCTCACAATATATAGTGCCTTATGTAAGTATGAAATCTTCTACTAAGTAAGCAACATCTTTGTTACAAGATATAGGATCACCTTCTACCCTTGATCAAGAGGGTATCTTGTTGAGAATCCTCCAATATCACTTGATCTCCCTTCCTCCCAAAACTCGAAAGAAATTGTATTACAAGAATTCCTTTTGCACCTGTCACATAATCCATGGTCATTCTACTAATGAATGTAAGGCCTTGAGTAGTAAAATCCAACATCTTAAGGAGTTTGGTACTTTCCCTTATATGGAGGCACCTAATTCCTCTAATTGACACTAATTTTCACTACACCTTGCATCTCCTCAATCCTTTCAGCTCTCTTGTCCTATACTAAGTGGGGGCAAGGGGTTAGTTAGCCTTGTACTCATATTTCACTTGTCATTATATCTTTTGACTAGTTTTTAACCTTTCAAGAACATACAAGAGCAAGCTTGGGATGTGGATGACATGTCTTAAGTTGACTCGCATGTGACATACTACCCTTTTCATGATGTAGCTTATCAGAAACATATGTCTTCACATAGGGATTTTTGAACAAGATCTCATCTCTTCTCCTTCTAATTTAAAGAAATTACTCACAGTAATGGTGTTAGAAATCACTTTCAAGTGGGGGCATACATAGACACTCACATTTGACTGTGTGATTTTCTTTTTCTTGCGATTCCCTCTCTTGGAAACATTAGGCACAATGTTGCCCATGATGAGCTATTGCACTTTTCCTCTTTTATAAAAAAGATGAGACCATTTGCACTTTTCCTCTCTTGGAGACATTACACATGATGTTCCTTAAGATGAGACATTGCATGAACTAAGAAAAATCCCTTTGAACATTCCTACATTTCAAAAATCATTACAAAAATCATTTTATTTTGTGGCACCTTATCAAAGTTATCAGGAGGTATAACTTTGCTATGGTTTGAGTAGGAAGCCCATCCAACAACACAAATTTCCCCATAGCCACCTATGTTTCTCACCCAATGGACAATCAAAAGTCTCATTGCCGCAGAGTGAGTACACATCTTTCTTTTTGAACAAATAGCCTAGATCTGATCCACAACTAGCTAGACAAACGGTCAAAGCTTGATCCAAATTTTTACTTTCCTCATTTCTTCCTTCTAGTTATTTCCATCACATGATAATGCATCTCATCTTACCATAAATCATTCACCTTTGAATGTATTATTTTGCATTGATGTCTCTTTGACTTAGGATCTTGAACCCTGGGGGCTTGAATGCCTTCTTCATCCTTGTCATTCTTCACCATCTCCATGTGGCTACTTTAGTGTAAGTTTGAAGAAATTTTATCCTCTCACTAAAGTGGGGGCTAAATGTGTCACGCAAAAGTGTAGCCTTGACACTTTTCACTCATTTGGGCCCTTGCCTATGGATTTTGGACCTCTTTTAACCCCTTTCCAAGCCTTGTGTCAAAGTGTTGTAAGGTGTTGTAACTAACTCTCACACTTTTCTAGGCTTTTCATCACTAAATCAACCCTTTCTTATAGCATAATGACCCCTTAATGCACTTATAGGTCAAAATTTAGTGTGTTTCGGAAGATAATCTTGAAAAACATCAATAATCACTTCCTAATCTGCGACAACCACTCAAATTTTCCCAAGTCCCATGTGGAATAAAATCAAATTTAACTTAAAATATTGGCGGGATTTTATCTCCTAAACCCTAAGGTCGGCCTGTGTTGTGTTATTTTTAGGAAATTAGGGCACAACTTGTATAAATAAGGGATTTTTCTCATCTTTTTCACCCTAATCCACAATATCTAATCTTCTAATTCTACACTCCTAAGCCTCATTCTTCCATCTTCTTCTTCTATCCATCACTCTTCTCAAGCAAGCTAGGGTTTGAGTATTCTAAGTCAACAAGACATCTTTTCTGAAGCATTCAAGGGTTGATTCTTGGAATAAATAAAGATCAATAATCATGCCAAGGTACTAACTCCATTACTCCATTGTCTCATGCTTCATTACATTTTCTATTCATTTTGGTTTAGTTTCCTAAAAGGGGTTTCACCAAGGCAAACCCCCATGCCCTAACAATCAACATTTTCTCTTTCTCTCTTGATGTGTTTGTAGATTTAGGTACATTGAAGATCATTGAAGACTTTGAAGAATTTTTGAAGACCTCTCCTTGCTTGCAAAGTCCAAACATCCACTAAAACTCACTTTCAAGCCCAAAAATCAAAGTTTCAGAAGTTAACATCTGTGAAGAACCGAAGTGCAGACCGAGGGCTTCCGTTTCCCCTTTCGAATTTCCAAAAATCTAGAAGTGGACTAAGTTGCTAGAAATGGTGACCTAGTCCCACTAGACATTCCTTTTAGTGATTTTTGCATATTTAGACACCCATTTGGTAGAAACGGGCTCTGGACCAGTTTTTCCAGATTTAGGACTAAGTCGCTCAGATTGGCACAAGTGTCCCAGTCGACTCTTGAAACATTTTCATCAACATTCTAGACCTCCATCTCATCCCTCTTCAGATTATAGGTTCACACATTCTATCTCCCATCTTTCTGTTTAGTTTAGTGTACATTTCTAGGTCATTTTGTATATGTTTGCATACAACATTGTGTTTTCCAGCACTTTTCATTTCAATAGTTTAGAATCAATAAATCATTTCATTTTTAGTTTTTTTCATTTATACATCATACTTAGACACATTTCATTCACACACATTTCACACATCTACCCCTAATCCTTTGAATGAACCCTAAAATTTAAGGTGTGAAAGAGAGCCCATTCCTCACTAGCTTCTAGGTGGAAAACCTTGGAAGCTCATTGGGGAATCCTCTTTCCCCTTTCATTTTTGGTGGTTTATTTTCAAGGTTATTGTAGGTTGAAAGTTTTTTGTGGATTGAAAGGTTGTTGTGGGTTGTGTACAAGTGTATGTAAGAATGGACATTGGTATCATGAAGAATGTAATTGGAATTCCACCTTGGCTTAGAGTAGACCTCAAAGCTTGAGTGGAAGTAGGGACAATTTTGTTAACAAGAGGCACACTAGTTTTAGGAGTTGGAGTCATGGGAAGTTTAGTTTGTAAACTATGAGCCATGGAGTGTTGATTGTCAACACCATTAGAAAGAGAGTTAGGAAATCCAATATCGACGGTGAGTGAGATATTGTGGGATGTCATGAGCCTCAAACTACATATTACAATAGTATTTAGAATAGGACACCAAGTGGTAAATATCATACAATTTTTACAAACCTAGTGTGCAAACCCTAAATGGAAAAGATGTTAATGCAATGACCTAGAATGGAATGCAATTTTCAAATTCTAAGCAATGCAATTTACTAATTACACAATGCAATAAACTAAAAATTAATTTTTTGAATGCAATTTTGAATATTCAATAAATGAAGCAATTTAAGCTATATTCAATGAATTTTATGAAAAAACAAATCAAAAAATTGAAACAAGGAAGTAACAACAATAAACATAAACCTAAAACTGAGATTTTAATTTCAAAAAAAAATATAAATTAGGATCTAATAGGGACTCATTTGCTAGTAAGGGAGAATGGGTCCTAGTTAGGGTTTTTGAAACTGAGATATAGGTTATTTTCCTTGATGTCTTCACTCTCAGATCCTCAGTTACTAGCTCCCAAAAAACCTATAATAAATTACGTAGCTTCCTTTCTTTGTTCTTACACTATAAAGGTCAATCTTACAACTTGACAACTTTGACAATCTTTCTCTAAACTTCTTCTCCACTTGATCTTCAACCTATAAATCTATAAACATACACTCAAGAGGAGAAAAACTTGTTGATTTTTAGTGAATAGGCATTTGCCTAAGTGAAACCCCATTTAGGTAATTAATCCAAATGATGAAATAAGTAAATTGAAGCATGAAACATGAAATATGTAATTGATGATACCTTGGATGTTATCTTGGAGTGTAAATTTGAAAACTAACATGAAGTGGCCATGAAGAATGCATATCTTAGATGTAAAATAATTCTTGCAAGTAGATGTTAAATGCTACATCAACTATATTTACTCAACAACATAAATGAATGCACTATGCCTTAGACATGATGAAATGATTATGAATTGCTGCAATAAACTCTTGATAATATTCCTTGAAATGGCTTTGAAATTCTCTCGTAATGCTCTAACACTTGAATTATGGGTGTTAGGATGGATCCTTAGAAGGTGTCACAAATAAGGATTGAATTTGAATTAAAGGGGCTAATTAACTCTAATTAACCACAATTAATTAATGGGACCCTAGATAACTGTGAAAGTGTGTTACAATACTTTACAACACCATAAATAGTGTATAATTTAGGTGCATGTTATTAAAAATGGGCCCAAGATCAATGTGAATGTGTACAACACATTAAAAAATTACACCTAGGCAAAATTAGGTTAATTCAATGTCAATTATTCCCAAATTAAGTAAGGAAAAGGGATACTTTTTCCATTACTACATTTTTTCCCCACTTTAGTGAGAGGATGACCCCATGTCAAACTCACACTAAAGTAGAAATTCAAGACACTTAAGTATTTTTCAATAACAAAGATACATAAATATACCATGTCAAAGGCCAAGAAAAATAAAGAAAAATAAAAGGATCAAGCACAATCGTTCAAATGTGATGTGGAATGGGGTTTTTTGTCTATAACATATGCTACTCACTCTAAGGTAGTGGAACCTTAGTCTATACACTAGGTGAGTTATACCAAAATATGTATGCTCACTCTAGGGTAGTTGAACCTCATTCTATCCACTAGGTGAGTTATCCCAACGAGATGGGAAATGAGAGAATTATATTTTCCTCTTGTACCATATACCGAAGTTATCCTCCTATCAGCTTCAATAAGATAGAATAATGTAATTATTTTTTTGTGAATTCTTTTGAATGTAATGTAAAATTTTGTTAAAGGGGATTTTTCTTTGTTCATGTAAGGTCTTATTTTTAGGGAACATTGTGCCTAATGTCTCCAAGAGAGGACAAGTCAAGTATATTAGATCGCCACTTATGGGATGTCTCATTCACATCATGCCATGAAGGGAGATTGTATGCTTAGAAATATCACACTCTTGAAGGACATCAAACCCAATGACACCACCAAGAAGAGGAAACATCAAAATAAAAATAAAAATCACACCATGAAAGATGTCATTGATGTATGCCCCCACTTTAAAGAAATTGCTACACCATTTCTATAATTAATTGATTTAAAGTAGCCAAATTTTTTCCCTAAGACATGAGAGCAATCCTCATAAAACCCTATGCCAAGTCATATGTTTCTAAAATTAGTTGCATCATGAAATAGGAAAGAAGGGTTGCCCCAAAAAATAGATAAGGGATATATGGATTCAGGGTGAATATGTATCGCTATAATTTTTTCATAGAGCATGGAAATATAATCATTCAAAAAATACTCATAGAATTGGAAGAATGACACAAAGAGAGTGAAAACAAAGAGAAACCCTTTCGAGTAAACATGGAAGAGACCTAAATGTCTTGATTCCTTGCGTCATCCCCAAAAGTAAAATACAATAAAAATGAAAAAAATATAAGAGAAAAATATTTTGGGTCAAGATAGAAGAGACCTAAATGTCTTGATGCCTTGCATCATCCCAAAAGGAAAACACAAGATAAATAAAAAAAGATAAGGGAAAAATCTTTTGGGTCAACATGTAAGAGACCTAAATGTCTCAATGCCTTGTGTCATCCCCAAAAGGAAAACACAAGAAAAATGAAAAATTCTTATAACATAGAGAAGAATGAAGGTACATATAGAGGAATGCACAAGGAGAGAGAGATACCTCAAACAAAAAGTCACGGGGATCACATTATGCACATGAAATCATATAAAGAGAACATGAAAATGAAAAAAACACTATTAAGGAACATGTGAGTCAACCTAAAATAGGTCATCCACATCCCAATCTTGGTCGGTATAAATGGAAGGCATACAACTAGCCAAAGGGACAATACCAAGTTTCAAACTAGGGGAAGTACCAGGTTGAACACTCTTTTAAGGATATTTTTCATTTATGCTCATAGAAGAAGAAAACAATGTATTCAACTCATCATGCACTTCTTCATCAATCTTTGCAATTTTACAATGTCATCATCTACATTTATCACAATGAGAGGTCCAATGAAAATGTCCATGGAATGCTCTTGTTTATGTTATGGTGAGGAGATAGAGTCATCATGCATTGCTTTAGGTATTTTGATTTTCTATGTTTTTGTTGTCTTCATGAGTTCATAATCTAAAAACAATGGCATGTTCTGTATGCCTACACTTTGTAGCACTTATATTCCTTTTTAATCTATTGTCAATATTTGTTTGTGTAAGAGTGGGTTTGTCAATTATAGAGGTCTTCTCTTCCTTTGGAGGAATAGAAGAAATAACAGTAGCTTGTTCAACCACTTTCTCTTTGACTTTGTAAACTTGTTTGACTCTAGGAGGGACAACGAGATTGTTTGTGTTATCTTGTAGTCTCTTATAGGAAATGGTAAGAGGTTTTTCTATAGGTTGTTCTTATATGTTTGGAAGGGCTTTTGGTTCAATCATTGCTTCACCAAGGATAGGTATTTTAGTTATAGGTTGAGGCATGTTTCAAAGGAATAATTCTACTATTTCATTTTCCTTGACCTTTTGATATAATTTAAAAAAGAAATCCTCATGAGGTTTGATAGGTTCCATAGGCTCGGGCCAAAATAAATCTAGTGAAAAATTCCCTCGAGCCTAGGCAAGATTAAATCCACTATGATGCACAATAAAGATATTGTTGCCAAGTGAAAAATTTAGAAATTTATTCACAAAAAAAGAGATGGCATTCATGGAGTAAATCCATGGATAGCCTAGCTTCACATGAAATTGGTTCAATTTTGTCTTGATAGAAAATGATACATTTAGTGTTTTCGGCCCAACCTTTAAAGGGTGATCTATCGAGCCTATTATAGGGAAAGAAAACCCATTATGTGTCTTGATTCATGCTTTTAGTTTGTCATATTTTTCTTGATATAGCTCATGCATATATAAGAATTATTTAGTGATCACATTCTCTCCATAGATGAGAATAATCAATATCCCATTAGTGGGCTTATCATTGATTCAACTAGCTATGTAAAGAGGACCATCAAGTGGATGCTTAAGAATGTCATTTTGTGAGAAATCAATGTCAAGAGGCTTTTTAGTTAAGCCCTTACTAGGTCTAGCTTCGATAAATGCTACCATAGGATCTACAGGATGTTGTTCAATAGTATCCATATTATCATCATCCATGTCAACATTTATCACATCATTCTTAGTTTCACTAGAAAGATTGACTGTGGCATGTATATCATTATTGTTTTCCTTATTCCAATACTCATGCATAAAGTGACTGAGACTATAGAAAATTTGCATTACGTTTTTAGTTTTAAGCACTTTTCGTAGGTTTTGTATAATGGGAACCGAGTTAATGTCTATGCATTCACTAAGGATATGGGCTTGCAAGTTTTCAAATGTGTCATATAGTTTTTTTATGTCATCTTTCGAGATTTGAACATGTGGTGAAGTCTTGGGAAATGTAGTATGCAAACTATGAGTCATGGAGGGTTGATTATCATCACTATCAGAAAGAGAGTTAGGAAACCCAAGATCCATGGTGAGTGAGATATCATGGGATGACATGATACTTGAACTACGTCTTACAATAGTATTGCTAATAGGACACCAAGTTGTAAAGCTCATACAAGTCTTAAAAACCTAGTGTGCAAACCCTAAATGGAAAATATGTTAATAATGAAATGACCTAGAATGGAATGCAATTTTCAGATTCTAACCAATGTAATTTATTGATTACATAATGGGATAAACTAAAAATGAAATGTTTCAATGAAATTTTGAATAATGCACTAAATGAAGAAATTTAAGCTATATGTAATAAATTTGATGAAACAAAAAATCAGAAAATTGAAACAAGAAAGTAATAGCAGCAAACAAAAGCCTAAAATTGAGATTTTAATTTCCAGAAAATGCAAATCAGGATCTAACAAGGACTCATTCATCAGTAAGGGTGAATGGGTCCTAGTTAGGTACTTTTGAGATGTTTTTGCTGATTTCTAAGTGATTTTTAATGCTTTTTTAGATGCCAAAAGGTTTAGGTTTGACCTGATCAGGGACTCGTTCACCAGTAAAGGTGAATGGGTCTTGGTTAGGTATTTTTAAACTATTTTTTGGATTTTTTTCAAGCTTTCAGTTCTAGGTCTCAGGCAGTAAGTTCCAGTTTCATATTTTCAAAAAAATGCAATGAAATAATGTATGCAAAGACCTAGGTTGGAATGCAATTTTGTTTTGATTTTCAAATACAATTTTATGAGATCTAAATGATATGCACAATGACTGATTTGTTTTTGTATTTTTCATATTTAGAGAGATGCAAAACCATGGAAATCTAAACCCTAAATGAGATGCAAGCTTTAAATGCAAAGTAAGAAACCCTAAATGATATCTAATTAAATGAAAATGAGATGCAAATGAGTGCAAGATCTAACCTAGGATGCAATAGAATATTTCAAAATCAGAAAATTTCAATATTCAATAGGTCGGGTTCACCAAAATGAAACATAGAAAAATGTATAGGGGGTTTATCAAAGTGAATGGATCAATATGATAAACCACTACTTTTCACTATCAAACATTCAATTATGAAGGCTAAAATCCCAAAATAAAAATCAAGAAATAAACCTAACTATTATAGAAAGTATAAGGGAAGTTTTTAGACCTTAAAATGGTATGTACCTTGCTGTAAGAAGCCTTTTTTAGAGCACAAAGGACTCATTCGCCTTTAGTGGCGAATGGGTCCTTGATTGGGTTTCTGAAATTGAGATTTGGGTTATTTTCCTTGATGTCTACACTCTCAGATCCCTGGTTGCATGCTCCCGAAAACCTATAATAATTTTTGTAGATTCCTTTCTTTGTTCTTGCATTATAAAAGTCAATCTTGCGACTTGATAACTTTGACAATATTGCTCTAAACTTCTTCTCCACTTGATGTTTAACCTATAGATATACAAAAACACACTCAAGAGAAGAGAAACTTGTTGATTTTTAGTGAATAGGGGTTTGCCTATGTAAAACCCTATTTAGTTAATTAACCCAAATAATGAAATAAGGAAATTGAAGCATGAGACATGAAATATGTAATTGATGATACCTTGGATGTTATATTGGAGTGTAAATATACAAACTAACATGTAGTGGCCATGAAGAATGTAGATCTTATATGTGGAACAATGCTTTCATGTATATCTTCAATGCTACATCCACTATCTTAGCTCAACAACATGCTCTATGCCTTAGACATGATGAAATGATCTTGAATTGATGAAATAAACTCTTGATAATCTGCCTTGAAATGCCTTTGAAATGATCTTGTAATGCTCTAATGCTTGAAAACTTGAATACTTAGGCCCCTTGTAAACTTTTCTTAGGAGAAACAATGTGAATTAACCCCTTATTTATACCGAATCTAGAGACTAACCCCAAAATTCAAATAATTCAAGTCGACACCAGATCTGGAAATGAACTTTATTAAAATTCCACCAAAATTAAATTCAAAAAGGGGGTCCTCATTAAGGGATGACCTATTTTCCACTTAGGGCGAATGGGTCTTGGCACAAGTTTCTAGGACCTTGCCTTTGGTAGGTGAAATAACATCGAAAACCCATGTCAAATGTGCAAAGAAAGGGGGGTCCTATAGAGGGAGGACCCATTCACTACCTAGGGTGAATGTGTCCTAGCACCAATTTCTAGGACCTTTATTTTTCACAATTAAATGTTTTATAATTTGAATTATGGCTATTGGGATCGATCTTCAGAAGGTGTCACAAATAAGGCTTAAATTTGAATTAAAGGGGCTAATTAACTCTAATTAACCACAATTAATTAATGAGAGCGTAGATAAGTGTGAAAGTGTGTTACAAAAGTTCACAAAACCATAAGTAGGGTACAATTTAGATGCATTTTATTAAAAAGGGCCCCAAGATCAATGTGAGTGTGTACAACACATTGCAACATTAGACCTAGGCAAAATTAGGTTAATTCAATGAAAATTATTCCCAAATTAAGTAAGAAAAAGGGTTACTTTTTTCATTACTATAGATAATTGTGAGGAAATTTTTTAGATTAATATTTGGTATGTTCCTTTTTAATAAACTCAACCCAATATTTTTTATATTAACACACAAGTTCATAATTGATGTATAACTACTCACATTATTTTTTAATTAGATTGTGGCATGTAATATTTTATTGAACAACCTTTGAAATTGATAATAATAAATTTGGTTCCTATAGTGTAGAAAAATTTATCCCTTTAAATTTTCACACTTTTTTGGGCCCTCGCTACTAAAATTGGGCTTCTTTATGCCTTATTTGGTCCTAGTTTGCATCCAAGGTGATCCCACAAAGCTGGTTTCCAATTTCTGAGAGGAACTAATTTTTGGTGAAATCACATATGTTTAGAAAATATAATGATTTAAGCCTTTAAAAGTTCCATTTTAAGGATTCCAATTGAATAGGGTTTTATCAAAACACCTTAGATCAAACCCCCTTGGATATAACCTCACTAGTTTTAAACCATATCTATAAATCAGTCTCCTTTACACCTATCAAAATGCTGATAAAAAATCACTTTTGATTTACCTTGTGGGGGATCAAATGAATTCATTTAAAATTTATTTAAAATTATTATGGCATTCCTCAAAATTACCTATCCCATGGATATAATTTTAATATGTTTTGGTTTTATTATGTATGCATTTTTTTAGTTTTATTAAACATAGGTTTTTCACCAAAAATCAAGCTCTCTGTTTTGTTGATGTGGAAAAATAAAAAATTATAAAAATAAATTTTAAAAAACTATTTTGTGCTGGGTATTGATGTCCTTGATCCATTAAAAAAATAAAAATTGAATTTCGATACATACAAAAAAAGTTATGTTGTATACAGTCCGTTTATGTCTGGATTGCAATTGGTTTGACTTCAAAACTCTATTAAGGAAAAAATATTCAATAAAAAAATATGAGATGAAATGAAAGTGCTAGATATCATAGTTAAAAATTTAAAATTAAAAAAAATAGAAGTTTATCCTTCATACAAAAAAAATTATGTTTTATACGGTGAGCGTCACTTTGTAAAAATGTTGTTTTTTGAAAAAAATCAGTTTTCATGGGAGATAGAAAAAGAAGTGCAATCTTATTCCAAAAATTTGGAAAAAATATTTTTAGAATCTACAGACAAAATTTTATGAGACTCTAGTTTTCATCATCTTCAAATTCCTCACGATTTAGCCTCTATAGGTGCCTGAATGTGAAGATTTAGTTAAAAATAATAATTTCAGTGTCTAGTTTGACCAAAAATTGTAAACCACTATTGTGGGATCACCCTCCACAAGCTTTATTTAATGTATTTATCTGAGGATAATCCCAACATTCATTAAATATCCAATCATAATTCATGTTTTTGGGTTATGTGTTCCAGATTTGGTGATCTACGACTCATACACCACCTTGGGCATATGGGTCCCACCTAGGTTTTAGGGCTTGGTCTTGAATATTGAATTGAAGATAAAACATTTCTTGAAATTTATGTCCCAAGCTTAAGCTACTAGGACTCATATGCCCCAACTAGCATATGAATCCCACTTTAGCTTGGACCTATTTTGAATTCAATTCTTGGTAGGATTTTATTCTCCTAGATCCAATGTCTGCTTGTAGTGTTGTAATTGCAAGAAATTTGGCATAAACAAGTATAAATGCAAGGTTATTTCACATAATTTCTCCTACAAAGTTAATAAGCAATCAAGAGTACTTTTAGAAGAGCATTTAAGAGATTCAAGAGAATTCAGAAGATGTTTATCAATCATTTTTGAGCATCAATTTAAGATCCACACATTCAATCAAGCATTTAAAAGCATCATTTCATATCAAGATCAAGAGTCAAGATCCACATCCATTGGAGCCAGTTCACACTAGTTTGTAGTATATATTTCAAGGGTTTTGTGAGTTTCAACATTGCATATTGTTCATTCATCATTCCTACATTCTATTTCATTTCAATTCAAGGTTTAATTACCCAAATGGGGTTTGACCAAGGCAAACCCCTATTCCCTAAAACAACAACATTTTTTAATTATTCATGTGTGATTGTAGATCTAGGTGATTTGGAGATTGAAGATCCTTTGAAGACAAAGTCACAAGATTGAATAAATTTGTCAAGAAGTTGTCATCTTCACGTAAACTCACCTACAAATTAGAACTCAATTTTTTTGGATTTGAAGATTGGACAAGACAAAAGCTACATAAGATCACTCGAGGTGACAAAATTTTTAGTCAAGCCCTAATAATAGGAATAAATTTCCACCTTGGATGTAGGAGTCCTAGTATACACATTTTCAATAGTTTTCTATAGATCTTGGATTGCTGGCACTAGATTTTGGATTCAACTGAGAAACCCTAAGTGGGACTAAATCACCTAGCCTAGCGTATCAGTCTGAGTGAGCATCAAAAGTCAGAATTTTAGGGTTGCAAACCTTTTTGCTGATCTCTCTAGTCTTCAAGGTGATTCTTTGTTTATACTTAGTTTAGTAGTCTGATTATAATTTTTATTTTCTAGGTAATACAGCTAGATTTGGATATTATTTTCATTTCCTTTTTTCTAAGAATTTTCTTAGTGGATAACCCATTTTTAATCACACCTAAGGAAACCCCTCTTGTGTCCTAGTAATTCCTTCAATTGAATCATTGGGTGGAACTATCTAGGGTTTCCTTTAATGAACTAAGAGTGAAATAGGTACCCCCTAGTTCCATTTCCTAAAAGGTGTGACCCTATTTCCTATGGTTCATTTTGTTTAACTTGACCTTCAAACCCTTTGTTTATGATTTGGAGAGCACTAAATTCCTAGATTTATCTGACATTAACTTTTCATTAGATCATGCATTAGTTAATTTTCATTTAGGGCTTCTAAATCTTGCATTAGTGGAAAAGTGCATATAGGTTGCATTTTTGCATCTTAAATAATTGAATTTCATTAAAAATCTGTAATTTCAAACAATCAAGTCAAGATACAAGTTAGAAACCTTAAAATCAACTCAGAATTTGCTGAATTTAGTGTGGAAACCCTCATTTGGGACTCATTTGCCCATCTGGGTGATTTAATCCTCGTATAGGTGTTTGCTCCTAACTTTTGGGAATTTTGTGTTGACTATGTTTTAGTATTTGAACTTGTAAAAAACCCTATCTAAGATTCATTTTCCCATTTGGGTGATTTAGTCTTGTATTAGACCTAAATCTGTATTTTACAACATTAAAAACATCATTTTTGTGCTTATGTTTTCTACTGTTGGATATCTGTTTTAGTTTGTTGAGTTTCTGTTTCATTAGATCTAGATTAATTTGCTTACTTTTTTGTATTTCTTAAATTCAAAATTATATTTACAAAATTTCATTTTCAAATTGTTGCATAGTGTTGTAGTGTAGAGAATTGTACACTCTTGAAAGTGAGGCAATTTCACACCTAATTTGGACCTATTTTGGTACCTTTTATTAATTACCCTTTAAATTCATCATTAATAGGCCCCCAAGACCCATTATTTCAGACCTCGAGGCTTATTTCAGCTAAAAACCCAACAAAATCATCTAAAAAATCAAAACTCTAAAAAACCCACCTTAAAAATCTAGGGTGGGACCCATTCACCACCTTGGGCAAATGAGTCCCATTTGGGGATTTTTCAAATCTATGTGGGAAAATAACCTTTTCAATTCAAATTTTTGTTTGATGTCAGCTCGTGAGATCTAAATAATGATAAATTAGGTGTTAATGCCTATATAAGCAAGTTTTTAAGTCATTATTTCATAACTAGGCAAGATAAGCAAGTGTTTTCAAGAGATAAGTATCAAGAGTCTTCAAGCATTCTTTCACAAGAGAATTCAAGTGTCAAAAGAATACAAAGTTAAAGTCTTGGAGCAGCATTAAAGTGTTTTTGTAGGTCTTCAAGCTCACTTTGATTCAAGATCTAGCATTTTCAAGGGTTGATCATGGTTGTCTATGGTGAATCATGATTGATTCTAGGTTGGGGAGATGTAACTAGCCATCAAGCCAAGCCTAAAGACTTGTTTCCTAAGTGATCCCATCCTCCATTATCACTCTGCATTCAATCTAAGGAAGGTACGAGCATCATTAGGGATCATTTGAGTGATTAGGGATCCCTCAAAGTGAGTCATCCATCATCATATTTCTATTCATGCATCATATTCTTACACATTAGAATAGGATTACATGGTGTTTAAGATTTATTAGTCTTAGACACACTTAAGACTAGGGTTTACATTCCTATTTACATGCATGTTTAATTATTTCCATCAAGGTTTAATTACAAAACTAGGGGTTTGACTGAGGCAAACCCCCCATAAGTAGATCAAGTTTATATTTTATTTTGTAGGTCTTTTCATAAATTCAGATCCAAAATTCAATTTGGAAGGAAAGAGTGGGTGTTGAAGTGCAAATCAAAAATTTAAATTCCCAAAAAAGTGAAATGGGACTGATTCGCCCAAGGTGGTAAATGAGTGCCATTGTAGGTGTTTTCAAGAACTGTTTGTAGGTTTAGATACCCTTTTTCCTAGAACATGTTTCTATGCAGAAATCTAGATTTGGGATTGATTCGCCTAGGTTGGCGAATGAGTCCTAGTTGGTCAAAAAGTTAGATTTTCCAACAATTCAAAGCTTCAATAAGTCATTCCCAGATATCTAGGTGCACATAATTCTTTTGACAACTTTCTGTTCTATTTCATTTAATTTTCTCGGTTATTACATTGAATTAGGGTTTATTGTTGCATCTTACATTTCATTTATCTTTCCAAGTCTAAACTTGGTGGTGAACCCCTTATTAGCTTATATTTAGCCCCTAGAACATTCCTATTGCAATATCTCTTTCTCCTTTGCATTGAGATCTCAAGGGTTTGTTTTTGAGTGAAAGTGAAGATTGTCATTCTAGGTCCTAAACCCTAGAAGAAATCAACACAATTTTCTTGCAAGTTCATTTTGGTGAACCTACATTTAGAACATCATAATTCTAATTTGAAGTGCATCATCATCCTAGATCTTGCTTGCGTTCACATTGCATTAGGATTTGCATTAGTTAATTGGCATTTTAGGGTTTCTAATTTTGCATTAGTGAAAGCTTATATAGCTTGCATTTTTGCATCTCATTTCATTGAAAATCAAACAAAATCTACATTTGCACTTAGAATATAGATAATAAAACATGAAAAGCATAAAAATCAATTAATTTTTTTAGATTTTTTGAAAAAAATCCCTATTGGGATTCATTCACCACTTTGGGAAAATCAGTCCCAGTGCAAATTTTGAATTGCATTTTACAGAGTTAAATTCCTTGTTTTTGAGCTTTTGTTTGTTGTTAAAACCTTTATGTTTTAGTTTGCATACTTTATTTTAAATTCAAATCATTAGAGGTAGCATAATTTACATTCATTGTAATTGTGAAGAGAATTAGCTTCTTGCACTTTTCAATATCAACATTAGTCATAGTTCAATTACATTAGATTACATTAGAAATACATTAGAAAACAAAACCCAAAAAAAGATCAAATGCCTAAAACACTTGGAGAAAGTATAATTATTTGACTATGTCAAATCTCTCTTTCCAAGTTAATCTAACCATCAAGCCTTTTAGTGGTGTTAACTTTGACATGTTAGATGAGGCCCTTGAGGATTTCATCTCACAAATTTCATCCATTAAGGCTTGTTATGAAGAACCAAAACCAAAAGAAGTTAATGTGATTCAACCTCAACTTATCTTTTACCCACTTTCACACAAACTTCAACCTCAAAGCAAGCCTGAATTCATTCTTTACCCACCTAAGACCAATGTTTTGCAGCAATCAAATAATAATACCATTTGTCATACATATAACACTCGAAACAATGCACAACCAAAACAACCAAATATGACAACCTTACCTTTGCCTAATCCCATTTTTCCTATTGCTCCTCATTTAACTTCGAATAGTGGGAAGGAGTATGATCTTGTTGAACAACTTAAAAATATTTCTAGAAATATATCCCTATGGAACTTAATTCAGAATTCACATAATTATCACACCTTGCAACAAACGACCTTAAAACAAGTAGTGGTTCCTCCTGGTACAAATGCAGACGATGTGGCAACTTTAATACAAGGAATGTGTTGGTGTTTTTCTTACTACAATCCAAGTGGACTTCCCGAGAGCTTCTATGAACTTCCCACGTTCAATGATAAAAGTTTAGGAAGCATTTGGCCAACTCGATGAGAAAGAGAAGTAAGGATAATTCTCCTACACTTCAAACTCTGTAAGATCCAAGAGGGTATTCCCTAAAATGTTCTCTTAACATACAACATTAAATGATTCATTTGCACATGGATAAACAACAGATAGATTCCCCATTTATGCTAAAAGGATGAAATCCTTCAAAAAATTGGCTATTCCTTGAAAAGGCTTGGGTGCAGTTAACAGAGAATCACAAACATGAATAAAGTAGAATAATATCCTGAAGCCATAACACAAAACATGAGAGAATAAAAGCATGATCAAAATTCTAGTGCCATATCCCAAAGAATGGAGTCAAAAGAGAAAACTAAACTACAGGGAAAATTTCATCTTAAGCATTTATGATCTATATGAATTGCATTAGAATCCAAATATCTATACCTGAGTTTATTACTTCTTTATGAATCCTATTGTTAGCTTGCATGAACTTACTAATTAACTGAAGCATTTAACCGATCCTTTGAAGCAAAGCTATCGTTAAGCATAATTCACAGTAAAGAACAAATGAAGATCAATGAAAATCATCTTGGATCAATATTTCATTAATAATCCATGCAAAGTATAACAATCGGGAGAGAAAAAAAACTCAAAACATTCGCATGTTTAACACAAACATGCTTAAGAACCCCATGATTGACCAAGTTATCTTATCTTCTTCAAAACCTTAAAACCTGGACTTACATTCATACTCTCTGTATCACTAGATTCCTATTTCTCATATCTCGGATATTTCAGCAAACCTCTTCTCACGACCTAGAATTCCCTTCTATAAAATAAGGGAGCAAACAAGCCTTAGGATGGAGAGTACACATGTCCATTTTTCATTGGACCACTAATCCCTAATTCAGTTAAATTTTCATCATGCGATTTAAAAGGCATAAGACAATTATAATCATTAGTTGTTATGGAAGAAAAGAAATCGCCCTTCAAAGGGCCACTTGTTCACATCAGAAGCATCTTTAATCGTTGTAACACTTTATTCCACCTCAACACCTTGTACTTGAAGTCAAAAGGAGAATTCATATTTTCAAATATAACTTATGAGGCTAGACCTATATTATACATGACCAAGTTACATTTCTCACTGATAGTATTCATATTTCAAATTCATCAATGAACACCTTTTTCGATAACTCAAAATATTCCTTAGATGGCAACTTAAAATCCATAACCTGATCAATCTTATCTTGATAGGGTGCATATTTCACCATTACTAACATGGGCTTCTTATCAAAGTTCTCTAAGAAACTGATGACAAATGAAAATTTCTCCAATGTATTCTCCAGCATACCAATGTCATCATTTCTCCATATCTCATGTGTTTAAGAAATCATTATATTATTCATCTGATATTTCAAAACCTGCAAATGCTTAACCTTGTCTTGACTATGTAGAATGTGTGGCAATGGAGTTAAGTCCATTCCATCATATATAGCCTTTAACCCTTTAATATTTAACTCCATAGGGGAAACATACCCCTGAAACTTTTTCTCCACAACTCCCTTGACAAATTGGTAAGTTGATATAACTATAGGATACTTATCCCCATGTTTTTTTTCTCCTACTGCCATGAATCTCAATTTCTAATTTGTGGGGCTCCATCTATCCAGCAATGGGGTGGCCAAATCTCTATCTCTTGGGAACATTATAAGTGCTTGCAACATTAGAGCATAGTTTGCATGAACACTATTCAATTTCCCCTAGACCCTCCTGTTTAAGTGTTTCAAAACAGTGTCCACAATCACCAAATGTCTCTTCCTTATTGATTCCTGGGTTTTTTGCACCATCTCCTTATACTCCTCAACTTGCCGAATTAATTTCTCCCTAGAGAGTCCTCCTCTTGGGCTATTAGCCCTTTGAACTGCAATAGGAACCTTTCCCATATTATATGGAACAATAGCTAAGGACTATCCTTGTGAAGAGGGTTGAGATTGCTCCACTGGTGGGTCAGAGACAGTGTGGCTATAACTAGCCTACCCTTGAGACCTTAATGTATCCATTTGTTTCTTTAATAAGGCCAATTCAGTTTCTAACTCTGTAACCCTTTGTTGAATCTTATTATATTCAATAATAATTTCATTGTATTGGACTCTCAGAATTTCCCGGTCCTTGGTCAAATCGTCAACACTTGCCCTAGTGAATTTGGCAACATTTACTACCATATTAGTAGCCTCCAATGCTGGAGTATCAACAACTCTTCTTGCAACTAAGTGACCACTAAAATTAGATGGTTCTACAACAATTGGTTTCTTTGATCTAGTGGATAGAGACCAAATTGCCAAAGCATCCCACTTTTCACTAAAGGCTGACCCTTTGAGCACTAGCATAGCTTCTTCATTAGTTATAAGAAGTGGCCTATTGGCTCTTCTTATTGTATCAAACACCACAACATCGACAATATCCCATTCAGGAAGTAACAATACTCCACTCTTCTGTACCAATGCTCGACCCTGCTCTGGTGTTATTTCTTTGAATCTTTCCTTCCTTTAGAGCCACTAGACACCCATGCATATTTTCTGCCAAGTAATTGGAAAAATCATATACCACATTGAAACTTGGATGTTGGATGTTTACAACCATGTACATGATATGAGTGGGCAGAGTAGTCTTCAAGCTAATTCCTAGGACTTGGCATAAGGCACAAACTATCCTCTTGAAATAGTTAGCAAAGTAGTCCACAGGAAAAGGTTCTGGCTCATTCTTACCAATAACTACCCACTTCTTATTCTTCCCTCTTCCCGAGACTGCCAAATGAGGTACCAAAAGAGATGTTCTGAATTCTGAACAAAACCTTGGTATTTCTATATTCTTCTCTGAATTCCTTGAGATTTATGGCAACCATATCCTAACTCCATTCATGTAGAATAAATATTTCTACAATTTCCTCCCTAGTTATCTTTACCATTTCTATGCTAGAGTGTGTTATAACAACTCTGGTTATAGGGTCATACCTCACAGCAAAATATTTTAATAAATCTATATCCAAGTAGACATTAGGAACCACCAACTTGCCCAAATCTAACCTCCACGAGTTACACAAGGGAACATATAAATTCCTGTTCCCAAACCAACTTGAGAACAACTGCCATCTAGTATATGGTAATTCAACATCTCGAGCTGCACATTGCTTGTCAGTTAATCCTTCCACGAGTAGGGGCCCATAGAATAAAGCCTTTCCCTCAAGCCTTTTTTTAGTAGAGGGTTTTAATAAATCCATAATATCCTAGGTAAAAGGTCTAGTAGTGGCGTTAGAGCCAGAGCTTCGGGCCTTGGGTGCCATTTATACAAGACAAAGAATAGCTCAAGCTAGGTTTTTTATATGTCTAACAATTATAACTCACACCCTATAGCTTTAAACAGAAAATGCTTCACAATTCTAGAAGCCACAAAAATGATCAAGACAAGATTTAAGATACTTTAAAGAAAATCTACTCAAACAATCCTTCATGAACGAAACAAGAAGAAATAGATAATTGTTCTTCAAGCAACCATAAAACCTTTTGAAAACACAAGAAATGGTATATGTGTTACTTACAGTTTCACTTGCAGAATGTTAATGACAGTGAGGCTGGAAAATCACAAAGACATCTTGCTTCGCTCGGCATTAGGCAATTCTTCTTTAGTGTGGAGATACACACAAAAATAGAAATTCGCTAATCTTTTAGCATTTAATTATGAGAGCAGAGTCAAACTTGACCATTACTATTCACTCGCATGAGATAAAATGGCTATAGTATAATACTAGCTTATTTCGAATGCTAGCCGTTGATCAAAACCAATGTAGGCCAGGAGAACAACTCAGATTGAGTCAAAATGGTTTGAAAATGCCACGTCTGCTCATGAGTCTTTAGGTAAATAGTAAATCACCTACTAGACACCACCTCAGCATGGAATAGGCCCCACCTCGATCATCCTTTGTACAACATCAATGTCCATGCTTACACAGTTCACAAACCTCATCGCATTATTAAAACTAAATTTTTAATTGCATGAGGTTAGCGAGGAACGACCACGATGAGTCAGTAAAAAAAAAGTTGTCAACATCAACATACATCATCGGTCAGTGAAAAAAAATTGGTCCCTTCAATCATATGCGACAGGTGGTAGCATCTCACACGCCTTGCATCACTTTAATAACATCAACAGGAAACCCCACGAGGCGTGTGAGGAATGATCATGATGCAAATCACTCCATCTGATGGCTACACAATCTGCACATGCAAAAAAGCTATTTATAAAAAGGGGACTGACTAGGTGGATGGGGAAACGATCCTCGAGGCCGAAAATATTTTTTAGAGATTAATCTAAATTTTTTTGCCAACCCGACACTAAGGAAAAATAAAATATGGTCAGAACACAAAAGACTGAGAGGAAAGGTAAAGAGGGGCTGGTAATGTTACGACCAAAAGGGGTTAAGACCACACTTAAAACCTAGACTCGTTTGTAAAACCCAAAACCCAACCAATTAGAGTCAAGGATAAAATAAAATAAACTCACAAGGGGGGAGAATTTAAAAGCTCCACTAGTGGCTCTGACTGGGGATGTATGCCCCTTGTGGGCATAGCAAGATTGCAAAATCTATGGTTATGTATACCAGATACAGAGGGAACCAAAAATAGGGACTTGTCTAGATAAGACAAGTAGACAAAAGCAAAAAAAAAAGCAAACACACCTATATACACTACTTATAGGAGTGTACACCATACATGGAAAAAGAGATATTTCAAGAGAAATAGTATTTCAAGAATTGTCCATGTATTGGCAGTTCAAGAACTTCACTTCCAAGTGACTTTAAGAAATATGAATCTTCTCCATGTGTATCCATAGCTATATATGGGCCTAGCCAAAGGGGATCAAACTTTCCATGTTTTCCTTTATCCTCTAATCTTGCATTCCAGAGCAACACCATTGCTCCCATATCAAATTTTCTCTCAACTATCTTTTTATCATAGAGGTGCTTCACCTGAAGCTACAATCTTTCATTTCTCTTATGAGCCTCTCTTCTAGTTTCGTCCAGTTGATTCAATTCATCCATTTTGTGCTGCATCTCATCACATACATCATCATCATATTCTTGGAAAAATTCATACATCTTCAAAAGGTTGTTTTTGTGGGATACGTGCCTCCATCCCATAGACTAGGTTAAAAGGTGAATGACCAATTGCCTTCTTGACAATTCTCCTATCAGCCCACAGTGCTAGTTTTAATTTTGAGTGCCAAGCCTTTTTGTTCTTCTCGATCATATGCTTGATGATATTCATCAGGCTCTTATTACTGGACTCTTCCTGTCCATTTCCTTGCAGATGATAAGGAGAAAAATACAAAATAGTTATACCATATTCATTACAAAAATGAACAAATTCCTATGATCTGAAACACATTGCATTGTCTGAAATAATTCTTTCAGGTACCTCAAATTGACTTAAGATATTATCAGTCAAAAAATCAATAACAACTTTACTTGTTTCCCTTCTGGTTGGGATTGCTTCAATCCATTTAGTAAAGTAATCAGTTGCCACCAATATCCACGCATGTTCTCCACTAGATTTTTTAGATATCTCCCCTATGAAGTCAATACCCCATTGCTCGGAAGGAGCTGAAATAGACATAGGTCTCAATGGTAGATTACCAAAAAAATTCAACTTACCGGAAAACCTCTGACATGCGTCACATCCTTTGACATTCCTGTGAGCATCCTTGAATATAGTAGGCTACCAGTATCCTACTCTTAAAATTTTATGAGCCGTTCTCTTAGCCATGTAATGGTCTCCACAACCTCCTTTATGCATTTCTATCTGTAGATCCTCAGCTTGATCTCCATCCACACATCTGAGTATTATACCTTCAGGCTTCCTCCACCAGAGCTCACCATCAATAATGAAATATCTAATTTCTTAATGTTTAAGGGTTCTTTTCTTAGTAAGGGGAATACCTTCAAGAAATTGCATCATTTGTAAATACTCAACAATCCTCCTATACCAACCACAAGTTTGTAGATCACAGATAGGTGCAATTTTCTTTTTCTCTATCTAGTTTATTTGATTTACCTCTAGATTTGCTTCAACCATTAATTTGGCTAAAATCTGACCCCTTACGAGCTTGGTGATTTGTATTTCAATAATAAACTCTTGGATTCTATTTATCCATCTACATCTCCTTCCTATAGTCTCTTGTTGGTTGAAAATATCTTTAACTGCAGCCATTGGCACATATGTAACAACAATTGTTCCCATCAGGTAGGGCTTGAAATTCTTAACTACCTTTACCAAAGCATATGCCTGCTTTTCTGATATATCCTATTTTAATTCCACAGCTTGCAATGATTTACTAAAGAATGCAATTGGCTGCTCAAAACCATCATTATTTTTCTGGAATAACACTTCGGCTATAGCATGAAAAGAGGAAAAAGTAAACAACTGAAAAGGTTTTGAGTGATCAGGTCACTTAAGAATAGGGGCCTGCTTGATTGCATCTTTGATAGCCTGGAAGACTTTGGATGGCTCTCCTATCGATAATATTTTTTCTCCCTTTTTCAGCATCTTGGATATTGGGCAGATAGTCTCAGCGAAATTTGTGACAAACCTTCTTAGAAAATTTATCTACCCAAAGAAAGATTGGATGCCCTTTACATTTCTTGACTGTGTAATTCTGTCAATAGTAGCCACTCTTTTAGGATCAATTTGAACCCCATCTTTTGAAACAATATGCCCTAGTAGTTTTCCTTTTTTTTCTCCGAATGAACACTTCCTAGGATTCAGAGATATCCCATTTTTCAAAGCTCTAATAATTTTTTTTTCTAAATGAGAACAATGGTCCTCCTCACTCTTGCTATGGGCAATAAGATCATCCTGGTAAATTGCAAGGAATAGATCAACAAAATCTGCAAAGGCTAGATCCATAGGCCTTTGAAAAGTTGCTCCAACATTTATTAGTCCAAATGGAATTCTTACATAGACATATGTCCCCCATGGTGTGGTAAAAGAAGTCTTGAATTGCTTAGACTCTTTGAAAATTACTTGGTTATAACCAAAAACTCCATCCATCATGGATAACAGTTCACACCCTATGACCTATTGTAGCATAACCTCCATATAAGGCAGTGGATAATTATCCTTTAAAGAAGCAACATTTAAGTTTCCAAATACAACACATAACCTGATGTCCCCATTTTTCTTTTGAATAGGAACCAAGTTACAGACCCAAGATGAGTGTCTAATTGGTTTGATAATTCCTTCCTCCCTTAGTTTAGCAAGCTCTTCCTATAGTTTGGGTTGTAAGGTAGGGTTAATTGGTCTCTATTTCTGCTGAATGGCTTCATATCAGGTTTCAAAGGGATTTGATGTTGGAACCAATCTTCCCTATATGCTTTAAGGTCTTCATATGACCAAGAAAAAACATGTCTATATTTTCCAAGTAGGGTAATCAACATGCTCCTAACATGTGGCTTCATTTTCTTTCCAACATAAACCTTCCTAGGAGCACTTTATGTTCCTAAGTTTATTTCTTCTAGATCCTCCTTATGAGATGGTGCTTGCTTAGTTTTTGACATATTAGGACCATCCAAAACCCTTTCAAGTGCAACCAAGCCCCGAGGGATGGTATTTGTTTTGAGCTGAATCACCTCATTCCAAAATAGGGTTTCCTTCCATTCAATTTTAGTTACAAAGGAGCCAAAATCAATTTCCTAGCTCTCATATTGATCCACACAATGCAAGAATTTTAAAATGTCTGTGTCATCATCAAACAATTTTGAGTTGCATATATTATCAGGTACTATAGGCTTGGTTTGCACTTCTATTTGTGATATCCCACCAAAAGTGACATCGTCGAGTTTTACAACAATATTTGCTAACAAGTCAGCCTTAGAATTTTGTCCTCTTTCGACCCATTCAATACCAAAAGCACTAAATCCTTCAATGTTATCCCACACTGCATTTATGTATTGCCTAAGTCACTTATCTTTAGTTGCAAAGCAGGATCTAATCTGGGAAACAACTAACTTAGAGTCTTCCAAAAATTTTAACACCTTAATACCATGCTTTGAATCTATCTTCAGACCAAATATGAGAGCTTCATACTCGGTGGCATTGTTAGTACAAGAAAATTGCAACAAGAAAGAATATTTGAATGTTTTACCTTGTGGGGAAGTGAAGAAAATTCCTGCTCTTGAACCATCTCTGGAATATGCTCCATCAAAATGCATTATCCATAAGTCACCCTCTGAGAATATTTTTAGTACTTCTTTATCAATAGGTATTGACTGGATCTCTTCTTCTATTTTATCTTCCTCAACACAAAATTTTTCTAGATCTGTTTCCACAAAGTTGATTCTGATAGGCTCTAGTGGTTCCTCCACATTTTCAATCATGTGAGGGGCTCTCTTTTCCCTATCCACTTTAACATCTTTCTATTCAATAGAAAATGTAGCAAAAGACAAATCACACTATATGCTCCCACCCATTGAAGCACTCCAAGGATGAGATAACAACATGCCATAAGTAGGTGGGATATCCAGCAATGTAACACTCATATGTAGCTCTTTCACAAGAAATGATGCCAATCTATATGGAACATCATTTATAATACCTATCACAGGAACTTCCTGAGAATCCATTGCGTAACATTTACCATATGAGCTGTCTACTTTTAAACCCATTGCATGCATTATTTTCATTGGCATTACATTGCTAGAACCTCTTGAGTCAATCATACAATTTCTCAAGATTTTTTCATCAATAATCAAGCTTAAGAAAAATGGATTGACATGGTTGGGGTTAGTAGTAATAGTAGTTCCTAGGTATATTTGAGGGCTTTCAGTGATAATATATTGCACAATTTTTTTCCTTTCTTGCTCCTCTTTTGAATCTATCTGATCAGGAACTACCTTACTCTTTCTACTTGTAGGAATACTATTGATAAGTGGAACAGTTTTGTCCTTGTTTTCATCTATCCACATCATTTCTAAGAAAGGAACAGTAACCCTAACTTGAGAAAGTACTTGGAACATATCTATTGAAGTGTACTTTGGTATTTTAGGAAAATTTGTGTTCTCATAAATCACCTTTTCTTTTCCCTTAGGAGTCTCATCATTATGAGAGTGATGATTATTGTCTTTGATACTTTGGGATACAACTTCACTCTTTTTATTGGTCTGATCCACTTTCTTTTCCCATATCCTAGGCTCCCTTATTTCCTTAGGCTTTGAATCTATATTATTAGCCTCCAAACTAGTATTTGTTCCAGTTACATCTTTTTCCTTTATGAACAGGCTGCAAGGCTTACCTGAATCACCTGGAAAAAACCTGATTCTCAATTGTATGTTATTCCTTGCCCTAGCAACTAGAGCAACAATGTATTTTTCAATTTCTTCATTAGAAGGTCTTCTCAAAACAGTATTATCCACCTCTAGTTCATTCAAAAAATAGTCATAATTGTCTCCTTCATTTGGAAACACTTGTTGGTGGTGTACATCATTATGTTGTCTCTGAATATCAACATCCCTACCACAAGGCTCATCATCTGAGGAGTAATCATCATAGGCTAGATCAGCCCGTCCTAGTAATACATTAGTCATCGTATCCGGATCCTAGGGAGACTAAGCATCTCTCAGGTCATCTTGAGATTCTACCATTGATTGTGCTAGTGCACATTGTTGTGGAGAATGTGGCATTCCACACACCTCACACCATGGTCAATTTTATGTGGCATTTAGAGAATTCTTCTGCAAAGGATCAGGTGAAACTTGATTAGTTCTCTAATTTCCTTGTAGGGGATTCCCATTATTCCAATTAGTATTATAGGGATAATCTTGCAGCCTAGGGGGCCTTTCATTTCTTTGAAAATGAGGCTTGTCATTTTTTGCTTTCTTTTGTAGTAGGGTAAGGACTTGATCTATCTTCTCATCAACAGCTGTGGGTTTACTAACCTTCTTAGTTTGATTCCTTGTTCCTTCAAGAGCTTTGGGATCCTATCTTCTCCCCACTTTACCAGAAGCTCTTCTATTATTTTCAATGTTCACCACCATCTTATATGTCTACCCCAAATTTTGAGGGTCTTTATCTCTCAGTAAATAACACATTTTAGCATCATAGGCATTACAATACATGACTAAACATGCACTTTCATTAGACCTTAAGTATGTAGGAAATATTGTCATAGCCTTTTGGAAACGAGCATTAAACTTAGTAACCCATTCATTATGCCCCTTGGTAATGTTATTGAAATCATTTAATTTAAATCTTGGGTCAGTTTGATCCCCGTATTGTTCCCTAAAAGCTCTGCAAAAAGAATCTCTGGAATCAATACTAGCATCAAGTAACCCTCTATACCAATCTCTAGCATCTTCAACTAATGACTACATAAAGTATTTCATTGCTACGTCATCATCCCATAGCTCAAAGTCTTCAAAAAATCCTTAAAAATCTTTCAAATGGTCTTCCCCACTAAAAGCATTATTACCAGTGAATTTTGGGAAATTCCTTCGTGCATTATCTGGGACTGGATTAGGGTACCCCTGAATATTACCAAAACATAATTTTCTGTATCTATCAATCTAGGGTGCTCCTCCACCATGTCCATTTTTGGGGGTGGTTTGTTGCTCAAGATCTTTCTTATCATCCCCCCTTTATCCTTCTCACTACTACCCTGCTTTATAGCCTTTCTAGTGCTTCCCTCTTCACTCTCTGAGTAGGAGCTAACATTTTTATGACCACCTCCACCTCTAGCACCTTGGTTACCACCACTCACTCCTTTATGGATTTTATTTTCAGAATTCTTGCTCAGTGACTCATTCTCGCTCGGCACTGAACCATAAGCTTGGGGGATAGGTGTAGATATCTTTAAGAAAGCTATCTTTCTTTCCATTTCGGTATTAGTAGCTTCTATTTCTTCCTTTCTTAGATCAGCCTGTAACTAATCATTTATTAGTTGCAATCTTAGGAGCTCGGGGTTTTGGGGGAAATCTAATGGCCTAGGATTAGCTTCGACCCCTTTGTCAACAACATTATTTGTTTCATCACTAGTATTAAGATGGATTTTATAATTGAAAAAACCATGGGAATTTTTCTTAGGTTGATCAACATGAGGTTTCCCATGGTCCACAAAGGTTGTCTTCTTAGATCCAGCAAATGGATTTGAAGTTTTGGTAGCTGATATAGAAGGGGTATATGTGGGAGTGGCAGAGGTTCCCATAGATATTGTTGCTTTAGGCACCTCATGAGCCCTTTTTAGCATCTTCCTTAGCCAACCTTTCCTCAAAGGATTTTCTCTTAGCTGCTTCTTCCCTCATCTTTTCAACTTTCTTCTTCTGAGCATTTCTTTCGAACTGCTTAGCCCAAAATCTTTCTAGATTCTCTTTTCTTATCTTGTCCCAATTGTCTTCCACCTCTTGCAACCTATTTTCTTCTTCAATTAAGGTTTGCATATCCCTATCTATATCTGTTTCATTTTCAAGGATATCTCCTACCTCACTTGGAGTAGGAGTATAATAAGGCTGTTCTGCTTGATCTTCATCTTGAAGAAAAGACGCTTCCTCATTCGAAGAGGTCCCTCATGGTCTGAAATGTTATCCAATTAAAATGGATATAGTTCCAGGTTTTGTGGCTTCTAGGAACTATTTATCCTGTTCCCAGAAACTCCATCGCTCCTACTCTTTAGACATATCAGCTTCAACTTCTCGAGTCATTTCAAAAGGAAAACTCCCATGATCCATTTTAGACATAATAACTTCTGAGGAATCTCCACTGATAAAAGCACTATTAATTTCAACATTTAAAGTAGGAGAAGAAACAATAGGAGACAAAACAGACTTACATGGGTAATCATTTACTTTTACCCATTTCTTGTCCTGTCCCAGTTCGAGCTCTATCATTGGCTCCAAATTATTTTTTGCATAGCTTCTAGTCTTATTTATGGCCTTCGATGTACGAGGACTTTCATTTGCATGTTGATTTTTGTACTTTGTATGAATATTTGTGTTTGAGATATTAGAGTCACCACCCAAAATGTTGGGAATTATGAAGTGATTGCGCTTCGCTTTTGCACTCATAAATTTGGACAAGACTTTGAAATTACCCGATCGACACACTAATAAAGAAAATAGGAAAACTAGACACGTGCTGAACATGAAAAATAGAGTCACAATTTAAAAATAAATTTTATCATGACAAATGACTCTGACTATACCAAATCTGCACTAGAGAGACTTTTCATTTGATAGTTCCCCAACAACATCGCCATTCTATTGGTGTTTTTTTTACAACAATCCAAGTGGACTTCCCAAGAGATTCTATGAACTTGCCACGTTCAATGATAAAAGTCTAGGAAGCATTTGGCCAACTTGATGAGAAAGAGCGTTAAGGATAATTCCCCTACACTTCGGACTCTGTAAGATCCAAGAGGGTATTCTCTAAAATACGCTCTTAACATACAAAATTAAACGATTCATTTTCTCATGGATAAACAACACATAGATTCCCTATTTATGCTAAAAGGATGAAATACTTCAAGAAATTGGCTATTCCTTGAAAAGGCTTAGGTCCAATTAATAGAGAATCACAAACATGACTAAATTAGATTGATGGGAGATGTTTGAATAAAAATATACTGAAGCCATAACACAAAACATGAGAGAATAAAAACGTGATCATAATTCTAGTGCCATATCCCAAAGAACGAAGTCAAAAGAGAAAAATTAACTGCATGGAAAATTTCATCTTAGGCATTTATGATCTATATGAATCACATTACAATCCATATATCTATACCCGAGTCTATAACTTCTTTATGAATCTTATTGTTAGCTTGCATGAACTTACTAATTAACTGAAGCATTTAACTGATCCTTTGAAGCAAAGCTATCATTAAGAATAATTCATAGTAAATAACATAAGATCAATGAAAATAATCTTGGATCAATATTTCATTAATAATCCATGCAAAGTATCACAATCAGGAGATAAAAAAAACTCAAAACATTTGCATGTTGAACACAAACATGCTTAAGAACCCCATGATTGACCAAGTTATCTTATCTTCTTCAAAACCTTAAAACTTGGACTTACATTCATACTCTCTGTATCAGTAGACTCCTATTTATCATATCTTGAATATTCTAGTAGACCTCTTCTCATGGCCCAAAATTTCCTTTTATAAAACAAGGGAGAAAACAAGCCTTAGGCCGAAGATTACACATGTCCATTTTTCATTGGACCGCTAATCCTTAATTTAGTTACATTTTCATGATGTGATTTAAAAGGCATAAGACAAGTATAATCATTAGTGTTTATGGAAGAAAAGAAACCACCCTTCAAAGGGCCACTTGTTCACATCGGAAGCATATTTAACCGTTGCAACACTTTATTCCACCTCAGCACCTCAACACCTTGTACTTGAAGTTGAAAGGAGAATGCATATTTTCAAATATAAATTCTGAGGCCAAACTTGTATTATACATGACCAAGTTGCATTTCTCACTGATAGTATTCATATTTCAAATTCATTGGTGAACACCTTTTTCCATAACTCAAAATATTCCTCGGATGGCAACTTAAAAGCCATAACTTGATCAATCTTATCTCGATAGGGTGCATATTTCACCATTACTGATGTGGCCTTCTTATCAAATTTCTCTAAGAAACTGATGAAAAATGACAGTTTCTCCAATGTATTCTCCAACATACCAATGTCAGCATTTCTACATATCTCATGTGTCTGAGCAATAATTATATTATTCATCTGATCTTTCCAAACCTACGAAGGCTGTACCTTGTCTTGAGTATGTAGAATGTGTGGCAATGGAGTTAAGTCCATTCCATAATATATAGCCTTTAACCCTTTAATATTTAACTCCATAGGGGCAACATACCCCTAAAAATTTTGCTCCACAACTCCCTTGACAAATTGGTAAGTTGATATAACCATAGGATACTTATCCCCATTTTGTTTTGCTCCTACTGCCATGAATCTCAATTTCTCAATTCTCAGGCTCCATCTGTCCAGTAATGGGGTGGCCAACTCTCTATCTCTTGGGAAAATTCTAAGTGCTTGCAACATTAGAGCATAGTTTTCATGAACACTATTCAATTTCCCTTGGACCCTCCTATTTAAGTGTTTCAAAACAGTGTCCACAATCATCGAATTTCTCTTCCCTGCTAATTCCCGGATTTGTTGCGCCATCTCCTTATACTCCTCAACTTGCCAAATTAATTTCTCCCCAAACAGTCCTCCTCCTGGGCTATTATCCCTTTTAACTGCAATAGGCACCAGTCCCATATTATATGGAACAATAGCTAAGGACTGTCCTTGTGAAAAGGGTTGAGATTGCTCCACTAGTGGGTCAGAGACAATGCGGCTGGAACTAACCTACTCTTGAGACCTTAATGTATCCATTTGTTTCTTTAATAAGGCCAATTCAGTTTCTAACTCTATAACCCTTTGTTGACTCTTATTATATTCAATAATAATGTCATTGTACTGGCCTCTCAGAGTATCCCGATCCTTGGTCAAATCCTAAACAATTTCCCTAGTAAATTTGGCAACATTTACTACCATATCAGCAACCTCCAATGCTAGGGTATCAACAACTCTTCTTACAACTAAGTGACCACTGAAATCAGATGGTTCTACAACAATTGGTTTCTTGGATCCAGTGGAAAAAGACCAGATTGCCAAAGCATATCACTCTTCACTAAAGGCTGACCCTTTGAGTGCTAGCATAACTTCTTCATTAGTTGCAAGAAGTGGCCTATTGGCCCTTCTTATTGTATCGAACACCACAACATTGATAATATCCCATTCAAGAACTAACAATACTCCACTCTTTTGTACCAATGCATGGCCCTGCTTTGGTGTTATTTCTTTGAATCTTTCCTTCATCTGCTCTCTGACCTTAGACTGGACTACCTTCTCTAGAAGCTTAGGGTGCAAAATTCTTTCTTGTGCCACCCTCTTAGCATATAATGAGACATGTTCTCTCCATACAAAATTTTAAAAGGATTGGTCTGGATAAAAGAGTCATCCATCATGAACTCTCTACAGGCCTCCATTCTTAGATAATCATTATTTGTTATTCTCCTTATTTCATCTTTTCCCAACCTTAGAGCAATTGCCCCAGAACTTGATGGAGTGTCCAGTGGGAAAGATGACATTCCTTGATGCATTTCGCTAGGAGTAACAATTATCTCTTCATCCTCATCACCATCACATTCAACCAACTTTGTTCTTTCAATTTTTTGTCTCTTTGGTGATGAGGGACATGTCTGGTCAAAAATCCTCGGAGGGGAATCCAGATCAACAATATTTAGCAATGTCTGCCTTGAAGAAGATGGTGCAACATTTTTAGCAACTTCACTAGCCCTATTTCCCCTTTGCCTAGAGAAAACCTATATCTTATTTTGGGGCTAATAATTAGGCATCTCCTCCAACCTTACTTCAGGGTACTCGATATTTTTTGACTTTCCCCTCTCTTTCACAACCCGTTCATCCTTCAAAATCCCCACCAAACTCTCAAAATTGTCAATAGCATACATAGCCCTGTTGAACTCACCATTAATACCGGGTATAGGATTGAAAGTAGGTATATTTTCTTGCTTCTTTTTTACCATCTTGGTAAAGGAAAGGTATTTTTCCTTTTTCTCATCTTTGACATCTAAATCAAAAAATTTCTTGATAATATCTTCAGGAAAGTAGAAATTATGGACAAAAGTTCTAGTCCAATACTTGGCCTTCATTTGAGAAATAAAACCCTCAAGATCATGATTCCTAGGGCATACAATATTTAATCCATAAGGTCTAGGCAATGTGTACAAATCCTTCCATCCCCCCTTTGTCATAAAAAATCAGCAAACATTGTATACTCAGGAAAGAAAAATCCTTTCTTTTGTTCTAATGGTAGATGTACTTCTTAAGCACACCCCAACTATCTCATGATTTCCAAAAATACAATTCTCAAAGGCACATCCATGCAGATGATGTGGAAACTTTAATACAAGGAATGAATATATTTAATGTAGACATCACCTTTCATCAACATGAGTTGCCTCCTTTGGAATTGAGAAGGAAAAATGATGCCTTCATGATCATAGCTAGCTATAATAGATTAGGAATAAAGAGAACCATTATTGACAATGGTTTAACTCTTAATGTGTGTAGTGTCACACTTTTGGATAAGTTACTTGTTGTGGATAAGTCAAAAATTCAACCTAATTCTTTGTCAATTCATGGATTTTGATAATATAGGGAAACAACCACTGGGTGTGATTAATTTACCTATTACAATTGAAAAATAAACCTTGCATACTCCTATTCATGTAATTCTTGATAATGTTTCATATAATCTTCTTGTAGGGCGACCTTGGATTCATAAAATGCATACAATTCCTGCAACCCTTCATCATATAATGAAGTATGTCTACAACAATAAGGTATATCGAATTGAAATGGACCCCGAACCTGAATGTTGACTGCAAGTTGAAAAAGGAACAACAAGTCCTCTAAAAACATTGATTCCAACATCGAACATAGAACCTATAGAAGAAGAAAAATAAGAAATGGAAATAGTGTCAGAGTTATTAGACAATGATTGGGGTTCCTTGGAGTTCACACCCTTGTTTATGGGAGAATACATAATCATAAGAAAAAAAGATGAAAAAAAAATTCAACCAATGGTCATGTCAATGCAGAACTTGAAAGAAAATTCAAAAAAGTCTACCTTATCCACTCTTGAAGAAGACACAAGCTATAAAACAAAATTTGATGAGATAGATTATCAACAACCACCAAACCCGAAATAAATGGAAAACAAATATGGGAGAGGTTATGAACTTGTAAAACAATTGGGTTATAGTGGTAAAGGATGTGGAAAGAAAGAACAAGGCATTAGTGTTCCTATAGAGCCTAAAAACAAGAAACAAAAAGTGGTTTGGGATTCTATCCTTCTAAGATAACACAAGCAAGTAAAAGACCTTTGTTAAACATCAACACTATCATGTGTAAACCTAAAATCAATCTCACCTTGAAACATCCTAAATTACTTGATATGAATTCAAAACCATCATGGGAATACTTTGATGATGATGAAGCCTTGAAGAAAATTCTAGGAGTTTATGAAAAACCATGTACTCCTCGTCAAAATAAAATGGTTACATGAGCTATGATTAGCACCAAACAAAAAGATGCAGAAAAGGAAAGTAATGAGACATATAGGAGTAAACACAACCCTAAATTTCAGAAGCCAAGTGCACTTCCTCTAGGAGATGCAATTGGAATACCAATGGAAATCAATGATAAGGAGAAAGTAATTAAGATAGGAAAGTGCATTGATGATAAAGAACAAGAAGATTACACAATTTTACTCCATGACTTTCCCAAAATTTTTTCTTGGAAATATTCGAATATGCCGAGAATCGATGCTAAGATAGTGACACACAACATAGTCCTTTCTTAAAATGCTAAGCCGATTAGACAAAAGATACAAAAGATGAATCTTAAGATAGCCTTACTAGTTAAAGGAGAGATTGAAAAAATCCTTGAGGCTGGTTTCATAAGACCTATAGATTATTATGCTTGGATCTCAAACATTTTTGTAGTAGAAAAACTTGACAATCGTATTAGGATGTGTACAGATTTTCATGATTTGAATAAAGAATCTTTGAAATATGATTTTCCCCTTCCTAATATCTACATGATAGTAGACTCGACTATGGGAAATTATTGGTTATCATTCATGGATTGATTTTATCGATACAATCTAATCTTTATCAACCCTTAAGATCAATATAAAACAACATTTACAACAACTTGGGGAACATTTTGTTGGGTCATGATGCCTTTTGGATTGAAGAATGCGGGTGCAACATATCAATGAGCTATGCCATTAATATTTCACGATTACATACATGAGATTTTGGAAGACAATGTTGATGATATTCTAGCCAAATATTTAACAAGACAAGATAATGTGAATGTCCTTCACAAAAATTTTGAGGGAATAAAAAATATAACATGAGATTGAATCCGAAAAAGTGTCTTTGGTGTAGATAGTGGAAAAATTCTAGGTTTTATCGTATCTCACAGAGGCATCGAGGTGGACAAAAAGAAAATTTATGTAATTGTTAACATGCCACCTCCTAAAAACATCTCTCAATTGTGCACATTACAAGGAAGAATTCAAGCTATCCATAATTTTGTAGCATCTTTAGCCGATCAAAAGTTAGCATTTACACATCTCCTCAAGAAAGATGTGCAATTTGATTGGAACAAGGATTGTAAATAGGATTTTGAGAGTTTGAAGGATTACCTTGCAAATCCACCTATTTTACAACCTGATATGCAAAACAAACGATTCATCCTTTAAACACAATCGCATCAACCCATGCTCTCACAACATTGCTAGCTCAACAAGATGAAAATGACAAAGAGCATCTTATTTATTATGTTAGTTGAACTTTGATTAATTATGAGAAACAATGCACAACAATAGAAAAACAATGTTTGGCCCTTGTATTCACTACAAGTAAACGGAGAAATTACTTACTGAATGCAAAAATACATGTGATGACGAAATTTGATCCTCTAAAACATCTTTTCAATAAAACAGATTTATCAAGTAGCTTAGCTAAATGGGCTATGTTGTTAACTAAGTTTGACCTTAGGTTTGTTTCACAAAAAGAAACTAAAGGACAAGCCTTAACCGAACACTTAGCAGACACCCCCTCACCGCTAGCATTACCTAATGTAGAGATGTTCCCTAATGAGAATGTGTGGACTATCCAACTAGATGATGCAGCATGGGAATTATACTTTGATGGATCTAAGTGTATAATAGGCTCTGACGTTGGGGTTATAATAGTTCCACCTCCAAGAAAGCCTATTCCCTTATCATACCACTTAAACTTCCTATGCACCAACAACATGATGAAATATGAAGCATTAATTTCTAGTTTGCATGCTATTTTAGCTTTCAGACCTTGAAATATCAAGATATTTGGTGATTCACAATTAGTCATTAAAAAATATAATGGGACATATCAAGCAAAGCATGACAGATTATCGAAATACAAGGATCTCACAACGAATTTTTTAGAGAACTTTGAATCATTTACCATTGATAACATCCCACAAAAGAATAATCGGCATGCAAATGCAACGGAAAGTACAACTTCTCTTATATCACCTCAAGATCCTTCAATGGATTTCGCATTTACTGTGCATCCAATCATGAAACCATCAATTGAGTCCAAAGCCAAAGAAGTATGGGTATGTGCAAGATCATCATGGAGAAAACAGGGCCTTAAGTGGCAATAAAAAAAAAAAAAATCAGAGTTAGGTAACTTGACGTAAAAATTTGAATAAGTTATCTATATTATTTCAAAAATATGTAAGAATAGAATTTGTATCAAATTTAATGTAGTTTCTAAACTACTAGGTTTATTTAAAAAAATTAAAAATCTATTTGGTGAAAATTTGAAATTTCAATGCAGTAGTACTTAAATTTCAGGGAAAAAATAAGAAGTAGGTGTCTGTCTAACCACCCTAACCACAATAAAATGATAATATTTTTTAACAATATTTTAGATATAAGCATAAGACTCATGTCACGATGTGATGCATATTTTTTTGTAATTTTTTTCCAAGTAAATAATTAATTATGTATTTTTTATTACGACTTTTAAAAAATATAAAAACTCGTATGTCTGACCACCTTAACTTGGTCAAAACTTCATGAAATTATTAATTTTTTTTTAATCCTATAGTATGCAAAGCATAGAATGTGACACATTTTTTAGATTCAAAAAATGTGTTATTGTTTGAAAGATATAGATGTTTTTCAATTAGGAATTTAGTTGTAATTCAAATAAAAAATGATTAATTATTATTTATTAAATTCAAAGTAAGGAATAATTTATATTGGTGGAAAGATGAGAATCTCCTTTAAAAACCCTTTTCGTTTCATCAAATTTGGGTAAGAAAAAAGTCGTCAGCCACATGGGCCATCATATACATTACATATTTCCACTTTTTGGCCCATCATGATCTTGCACATTACCATATTAACAACAAATATGGAAGGCTCTAGTGAATGGTATACACTGATATTTAATTATTTAAAAGAAGGTAGCTTTCCCGAGACGACAACTAAAAATACTCGAGATCATCTTCACAAACTTGCAACTAAGTATTATATAGAAGATCCTTTAATGACCTTCTACTTAGATGTCTTAAAGAATCGAAAGTCCCCATAGCACTTGAAGAGGCTCATGCGGGTGCTTGTGGAGGTCATTTTGGAGGAAGATCATTAGTTCAAGTACTCATTCACATGGGATATTACTGGAGACATATGGAAAAAGATTGTTTTGAATATGTTAAGAGATGTCACAAATGTTAGGAACATAGCAATTTGATTCATGCTCCTACTTCTAAGCTTCAGGCCTAAATTCCTATTTGGCCATTCTCAGTATGGGGACTAGATCTAATTGGAAAAATCTCACCACCTTCCTCTTCCAGACATACTTTTATTATCACCGTGATAGATTATTTCAAAATATGGGTAGAAGCTATTCCTCTTCAATCAACAATTGCTGATGTAATATGTTGTTTCATATTGGAACACATTATTCCTCACTTTGGACTTCCTTCCACATTTATTTCATAAAATGGGACACTATTTAAGAATAATGACATGAAGAAATTCCAAGAAACATTTAACATCCAAAATCACTTTTCAACCCCTTATTACTCGCAATCTAATGGTCAAGTTGAATCAACCAATAAGACTCTAAAAAAAATCCTAAGGAAGATAGTAAACAAACACAATAAGGATTGGCACACACAATTGACATATGAATTATGGACTTACCGTACTAGTATCAAAAAATCCACCAAGGCTACTCCCTATAAGCTTGTCTATGGTATTGAGGTGATTATAACCCTAAAGTTAGAAATCCCTACATTAAGGATTTCTCTTCAAGGACTTATTGATGACAACACTTATAAAGAACAACGATTGCACCAACTTGAGATGCTTGATGAATAGTGCATTAATGATCTTGAGCATCTCTAATCTTATGATAGAAAATTGCAATGTAGTTCTGGTGATAATGTCATCCCTCGTAAATTCAACAAAGCTGATTTGGTCTTATTCAAAAATCCATGTAATGTTAATGTCGAACCGACTGAAAAAGGAAAATTCAGTCTAAATTGGTTAGGACCTTATATAATTAATGAAAGTTATCCAGGTCCAATGCATACACGTTAACAGAAATGGATGGTACACCTCTCAAAGAACCTATTAATGTCGCGCATCTATGTTCTTACTACGTCTAACTTGAATAGTGTGAATGATAAAGCAATGATGTTAGAGTTAGTCGATGATAGTCTATGTGCTCTCACATTGCTTTATTTTTGATGAATAATTATTTGTGTGTATTGAATAATAAGGCAATTATTTAAATTAACTTTTAGATGGTTACTTTAGATTTCATATTATTCAAGATAATCTTGTGTGCTATGTTATATTAGATCCTTATATGCATTTAATGTTCTTTAATTAGATCATAAGTGTAATTAATTTAGCATAACATACTTAATCACAATTTTGCATCTAAGAGAAACTAGAATAAGTTTTAATTGGATCACATAAAACATGTTAAATCATGGAGACATTCATTAAATAGTCTTACAAATATTATTTAATCAATCACATTGTTATTTTTAACATTAAACACATAAACACAAGTAATAAAACATCAAATGCTCACATATATATATCAAATTTTTGTGTACATGTCATCAAAATATACAATGCTAATGAGGTTTGTGACTGCTAGATCCCTCGAGATCATGGTACTCACATCTATCTAGAGGCGGTCTATCAGGAGACAATGGTATGCGAGTGTTATCATGATTTGTCAAGTGCACTAAGAGAAAACTGTAGACCCTACACCTATCCAAGGGCCTCCTGATGCTCCCCTACTATTTGATCTCTCTCTACCTGTAGTCTAGCTACCTTCAACTGTAGTCTCTTAAAATATGGTGGGGTTCGAGATGGTTGTGCATCCTGGGCAGCCTCAGCTCGATGGACATAACTCCTAAGACTCTCATATGCTGCCCGCAGTCTGACATATGACCCAAAGAACTCTAGATCCCACTCCATGATGGGTGAGGGCACATAGTCTGAATCAGTGGTCTCCTCATTGAATGATGGGGGAACTATCTCCAGAACCACCTAATGATAGAGATCATGAAGATCTCTTATAGCTCCCATAAGATAGAAACCATAAATATAATTAGTACACATAATGATATATATGTATACATAAAATTAAATTATAAAACATAAGCATAAGCATAAAACATGATAGTAAATAAAATATCATCACCTAGCTCTCTAGCTATTTGTGTAAAGACAAGATCGTCATTTGCAAGGGGCATGGAGGATGTGCTAGCCTCTCCATGGTTGTGGGTACTGGTGCCTGTTGCAGCTACTGCTCGTGATCTAGTAACATGAATGAGGGATAGCTCTCCCCACTCTTGGCCCACTAGATCCTCATTTGTTGTATCACCACCCTCACTCATCGACTGCTCCTCCTCCTCATCCTCCTCCTCATGGCCATTATAGTCAAGATCTATAGTATCATCATACTCCTCATCTATCACATCTGTAAATATGTTTGTAGCCTTGTAGCATGTCTCCTCAACCTTGTCCTCCCCCTCCTCTCCCTGATTTGGGAGTGGCCCTGCATCACATATCAGCTCATCCATCAGGAATACAAGAGTCGGTCATGATACTATTCACCACTCCTCATAGGCATATGTGGTACCGACACTATCAACATTAGAGACCAGAGGAGTATCATGATTTGAGTACTTGGAGTTACTGTAGACAACATCCTTGGTAGTGAACTATCTAGAATCATTGGGTCTCTAGGCACTCCGTACTGATCTCCTGAAAATGGGTCGTGCCCTAGGTGCTATCTGAACATATTCAAACTATCACATGGCATGATTATAGTAGAAAGGTCATACTATGTAATCGTTTCTACCCATCAAGAACCTATCCATCTGCAATCTCCTCATTTGCTGAGTCTCATCCGACCATTGTAGCACAACCTGGTAAGGTCTCCATAGGATCTCATCCTCCTCCAGTCGATCAAATTAAACTCTGCAAAAATGTAAGTCACCATACTGCCATAGTTTCCGCAATGTATAGTTGAAGGCTCGAGTATACCCTAGGGCTGTTGGGCATGGAAATCCTATAGGTATGGTACACGTGATATGCTCTAGGCACCACACCTACAGTAGTGTATAGTGTACCATGCTATCGACCTCCCGAAATGAAAACCATCCAAGATCATAAAACAAATGCGCTAGGATGTTGCCCCCCAGGTGTGCATGATCTTGTGCTCTGCCATCCCCCTAATCATGTGTACTAGTCCTCCCTCTAAGTGTGCTCCCAACCATCATGGATGAGTACTAGTGATACTATGAACATAATAATCCACACAACTAGTGGGGCTAGTGAGTATAGTAGCATCGCTAGATCGATCCATGACCTCACCTTCTCATCATGCACAGGGCCTCCAAGGTAGTACTGCATATCATTTTTCATCTCCTGGAATGACCACTCCACTAGGAAACGTACTCTCACCCTGAATCAAAAATTTGAGTATGCGATGTACGTCCTCTACCATAATGGTCATCTCATCGGTAGGAAGATGAAACATGCATGTGTCTGCATTCCATCAATCTGCTAATGCCATCAATATAGGATCATGGTACCTCATGGGGGGCATGAGGTATGCCCAATATAATCTCATAGTTTGTAGGATCTCTGTCTCCTCTACTAAAAGAGTGGTGGCTTGGTCTTAGAGGTGGCCGATCTGTCTACCACCTAGATGCTACCGTGAACGGATAGGAACCTAACAAAAAAGCAAAAATATGTCCTATAAGCATTGTAAACTCTTAGATCTTTACATCAACAATATTTTTTTTATTAAAGTTGTTCTAGTGTACTCTCCTAAAGGTCCTAGAGAATTTAGACCCCTTTTGGGACATTTCACGAACAAAAGGGACACTTTGCGAAAAAGTGAGACACTTCACGAACAAAAGAGACACTTTGTGAAAAAGGGGGACACTTTACGAAAAAAAGGGACAATTTGCGAACTTTTTTCCAAGGCGCTAAATTAACCTAGAAATGCATATAAATCATAAAATAAATGCGTAAGGACAAAGCTAAGGTAGAAAAATCAACTCACCCGAGGATAATGCTTGTTGTGGGCCACTTGATTTTGCAGGACATCTAGTCTTGCATGCTCGTAGTCTCGTCAGCTTGACATCTTCAATCACTCTTCACCACACTCAAGCTACAAGAAGGTAAATGAAAAAATAGTTAGAATTTACTTTAGTTTTTACTCTATATAAGCTAAAATTAGGGTTTTTACTGGGTATGTGCAGGATCATGATGGGCCAAAAAGTGGCGATATGTAAGTGATATGATGGCCCATGTGGCTGACGACTTTTTCTTACCCAAAATTGATGAAACGAAAAGGGTTTTTAAAGGAGATTCTCAGCTTTCCACCAATATAAATTATGCTTGACTTTGAATTTAATAAATATTTATTATTCATTTTCTATTTGAATTTTACTAAAGTCCTAATTGATAGGCTGATTGAAAAACATCTATAGCTTTCAAATGGTATCACATTTTTTGAATCCGAAGCATGCATCACCTTTTATGCTTTGCATACTATAGGATTAAAAAAAAATTTGAATTTCATTAAATTTTTACCAAGTTAAGGTTGTCAGACATACGAGTTTTTATATTTTTTAAAAGTTGTAATAAAAAATTCATAATTAATTATTTACTTCATTTAAAAAAAAAAAAAAATATGTATCACACCGAGACATGAGTCCCTTACTTACATCTAAAATATTATAAAAAAATATTATCATTTCATTGTGGTTAGGGTGGTCAGACAGACACCTACTTCTTATTTTTTCCTTGAAATTTAAGTACTACTGTATTGAAATTTCAAATTTTCACCAAATAGATTTTTTTTAAATAATAAACCTAGTAGTTTAGAAACTACATTCAATTTGCTACAGATTCTATTCTTACATATTTTTGAAATAATATAGATAACTTATTCAAATTTTTATGTCACGTTGCCTAACTCTTATTTTCTAAATTTTCATTGCCACTTAAAGGCCTGTTTTTTCCATGATGATCCTACACATACCCTACTATATTAGGGTTAAAAAGTTCCTTTCATTCAAATTAACATAACATGAGCTAGAGAGTTTCGTTTTCAATGCCGTTTGTTGCATTGAAATCATGATTTCACTCCCGTCCTCATAAAACATCTATCATCATGTGGTATGGTACTTGGAAACACCCTATGATATGAATTAAGTTATTTGATGTGATTAGACTGCTACCTTGATTTGACCTCCATAAAGCAAGCATAATCAAGGGAGTCATACATCTACCCTCGAATTTGGTTTCTAGAAGAAGTTAGATAAGAGGATTTTTTTTAGATAGCGAACAAATTTGTGTTCTAGGATGCAATTCCTAACATTGTGGTTTTGCAGATAGCTATAGTGAGGGCTTCGTTCTCTCATGTTGTGAATGAAATTATATGCATATCCTTTATGAAACATAGATTATTTTTTAGTCCTTTATCTTGCATATGCATGTAGATTCATATGGGCGCTAAAGTGGGGGCTAAATGTAGTGTAGAAAATTGTACGATCTTGAAAGAGAGCTGATTTCGCACCTAATTTTGACCTATTTTGTCACCCTTGAATTAATTACCTTTTAAAGCCATCATTAATCGGATCTTGAGGCTTATTTCAGCTAAAAACTTGACAAAATCATCTAAAACATGAAAAATCCCAAAAAACCACCTCAAAAATCTAGGGTGGGACCCATTCACCACTTTGGATGAATGAGTCCCATTTGGGGCTTTTTTCAAATCTGAGCAAGAAAATTACCTTTTTAATTCATTTTTTATTTGATGTTAGCCTTTGAGATCTAAATAATGGTAAATTAGGTGTTAATGCCTATATAAGCAAGTTTTTAAGTCATTATTTCATAACTAGGCAAGACAAGCAAGCATTTTTAGGAGATAAGTATCAAGAGTCTTCAAACACTCTTTCATAAGAGAATTCAAGTGTCAAAAGAAAGCAAAGTTGAAGTCTTGGAGCAACATTAAAGTGTTTTTTCAGGTCTTAAATCTCACTTTCATTCAAGATCTAGCATTGTCAAGGGTTGATCATCGTTGTCTATGGTGAATCATGATGGATTCTAGGTTGGGGAGACACAACTAGCCATCAAGCCAAGCCTAAAGACTTGTTTCCTAAGTGATTCCATCCTCCATTATCACTCTATATTAATCCTAAGGAATGTACAAGAATCATTAGGGCTCATTTGAGTCATTAGGGATCCCTCAAAGTGAGTCATCCATCTTCATATTTCCATTATGCATCATATTCTTACACATTAGAATAGGATTGCATGGTGTTTCACATTTCTTAGTCTTAGACACACATAAGACTAGGGTTTACATTCCTATTTACATGCACGTTTAATTATTTCCATCAAGGTTTAATTACCAAACTAGGGGTTTGACCAAGGCAAAACCCCCATAGTAAAATCAAGTTTATATTTTGTTTTGCAGGCCTTTTCATAGATTTAGATCCAAAATTCAATTTGGAAGGAAAGAGCAAGTGTTGAAGTGTAGATTAGAACTTTAAATTCTCGAAAAAGTGGAATGGGATTGATTCACCCAAGGTGGCGAATGAGTCCCACTATAGGTGTTTTCCAGAATTGTTTGCAAATTTGGATACCCTTTCTCCCGGAACAAGTTCCTGTGTAGAAATCTAGATTTGGGGATGATTCGCCCAAGTTGGAAAATGAGTCCTAGTTGGTCAAAAATTCAAAATTTCCAGCAATTCAGAGCTTCAATAAGTCATTCCTAGATTTCCAGGTGCACATAATTCTTCTCACAACTTTTTATTTTGTTTCATTTACTTTTCTAGGTCATTTTGTAGGTCGTTGCATTGAATTAAGGTATAGTGTGTCATCTTGCATTTCATTTATCTTTCCAAGTCTAAACTTGGTGGTGAACCCCTTATTAGCTTATATTCAACCCCTAGAACAACCCTCTTGCAAGATTTATTTCTCCTTTGCATTGAGATCTTAAGGGTTTTTTTTTTAGTGAAAGTTAGTGAAGATTGTCATTGTAGGCCCTAAAACCTAGAAGAAATCAACATAGTTTTCTTCCTTTCAAGTGTAATCAACAAATTACCTTATTTAGAATATGAAAATTACATTTCATTTCATCATGGATATGTCCTTTGGTAAGCTTTGGATGTCCTTCAAATCATTAGTGGATGTGTTAAGTTGTGTCTTTGGAAATGATCCTAATGAAATTGAACTCACTCATGCTCATTCAACTCATAATGTATGTCCTCTTGATGAAGTTGACATCATTGGAGAAGATGATCTGACAACATGTACCCCTTCATAAATTATTTTCTTAACAACCTTGAGACTAATGCATCCTTTTATCCTTCCATGAAACAACCAACACAACTTGAGATGTTTGGCCTTTTACATCCTAAAATTGAGACACAAACTCAACCTAAGCTCCCTAGAATAGGTGAACCTAGGATCTCTAATCAAGAAAAAATTCAACCATCCCATGTTAACAAAGTAACCAACATATCGATCAACCTAGAAGAGACATATGGAAAAGGATTTATGATCTTAAGAAAACAAGGATGTGACATAAGGATGTGAAGATACCAAAGGAGTAGGATATCAAGATCCCTATCCAAATATAAGTGTCCTCCTTCCTAAAGAAAAACTAATGCCTCATAACAATGATAAGGATGATAAGATCATATTAGGTCCTCCTCCTCAACATCTAACTCAAGAAGTCAGTGAATCTAATAAGAAATGAAAGCCTTACAAACTAAAGAAACTAGAATTTCCATGTCCCATGTTTGCAACTAAAATAACCTTACACATACTTCCAAGTCAAGGACTTGTAACATTACCACCCATGAAATAAAATCCAAAACCATATCCTAGGAACACAAACATGTCACATTGTCGATATCATAGAGTTCTTGGACATAGTACTAATGAGTGTCATGATTTAAAATAAAATATTTAAAAGGTTTGTTATCATAGAAATAATCCCTTAAAGTATGCCCTTATGCTCCTTGCCATGTAATAGTTGTAGGATCATAATATTCTCACTATTACATGCTTTACATCCATTTTAAATCTTTTCAAAATTCAAGGAGCTCTTTCTCATCACCTATCTCAACTCATTGTTGCCTTGCACATAGTGGGGGCAAGAATTTGATAGCCTTGTCCTAGTTCGACACTTGTTGTTGTCCCTTTGGCTAGTTTTCCACCTTCCATATACAATGAACAAGATTGGGATGCAAACGACCTAATATAGGTTGACACACATGTTCCTTACTAGTCTTTTCTTTATTTTCTTTTTCATGTTATGTGTGTGATTGCATGCACGTAATGTGATCTCCCTATACTATTTTATTTGATGTATCTTTCTCCTTGTGACATTCCTCTATTTGTATCTACATTATCCTCTAGGTCGTAATTTTTTTATCTTTTATTTGTCTTGTTCTTTCCTTTTGGGGATGACACGAGGTGTTGAGACATTTAGGTCTCTTCCATGTTGACCCAAAAGATTTTATTTTTTTTCACTCTCTTTGTGTCGTTCTTCCTATTCCATGAGTATTTGGGGAATGATGATGTTTTTGATCTCTCTAATAACATTGTAGCAAAGACATAATGACCCTAAATCCATGGATCACTTATGTGTTATTTTAGGATTTCATTTTGGGGGTAACCCCTTTTCATTCAATGTAGCTTCATTTGGAAATATATGACTTGGCATAGGGATTTCTAAATAATATCTCATGTCCTCTTTGTTGTTAGCATTTATCATTTGCTACTTTAAATTAATTACTCACAACATGGTGTTTAGCAATTTCTTTAAAGTGGGGACATACATTGGCATTATTCTTTTTGCATTTCTCATGTTCTATTATGCAGTATTCTTACTTCATGTGATGCATCTTTCTCTTTGTGGTGACATTGGGTGTGATGTCCTTCAAGAGCATGATCTCTCTTAGCATATTATATTCCTCTTAGTGGCTTGATGTGACACACTACATCCCCTAAGTTGTGAATCTTCTATTCTTCGATTGGTCCTCTCTTGGATACATTAGGCACAATGTTCCCTAAGTTGAGACCTTACGTGCACTAAGAAAAAATCCTTTGAATGTACCTTACACTATTTTTCATTTACAATAACTTTTATATGGCCACCATGCATAACACACTTTTCTTGCCTATGTAGCAATAATATTTATTCATGGATGTTAGTGTAGACACATAAAACTAACATCATGCATCTCACTCTAACTAACATTCAATTCTGCTATTAATTAGTCAAAACAATTTATTGATTAATTCCCTAAGGTTCATCATATTTAATTAAATAAATCAAATTATTTAATTAAGTCCTAAGGTTCTTCTTATTTGATTCAATAAATCAAAATGATTTAAATCAAATATCAACTCCTAAAATCCTCCAACTAAAATCCTCCAAGTTAATTAATCTAAATTAATTAACCTCTAATCATGATCACCTATTCTCCAGCTTTTGACTCAACTAGAGTCAAATCTAAACTCTCAACTAACCCACCTACTTGCACCAATAAATCAATTATTTGATTTATCAATTCTTCTAATTACTTTCAAAAGGGCATCAAGATGGAATATTCTTCCAATTTGAATCTTCCCTCCACATGACTTGTCCCTTCCAACAAAGCATTAAATGCTCTTACACATCTCTTGCACAAGTCAAACTTGGCATTTATTGCACCTTTCATCCCCCCTAAACATGTCTTTTCATGCAAATTCAAATTTGAAATTGGTACATTGGCCAAGACTTGCACATTCCTCACCCTCTCACACCTTGACAAGTGACATCTTGTCATTGGCCCATGAATGATCCCACATTCATCAATTTGACCTCTCCTCTCTTCAAGTTCAACTATAAGTTGAAGGCTTCTCTCCTTCAAACAACAACACATCTTTAGGCAAGGTTACTCTCCACATGAGAGAACTAATCTTGCTCATCACAACAACACAATTTGAAAGACACATTTTCATGGCAAGGTTACTCTCTGATTTTGAGAACTAATCTTGCTCTTCATCATCTATCATTTGGCAGCTTTGGCTTATCAAGGGGGTGGGAAAGGGCTTTTCTTTCCACATTTCAAAAGGCACCACTCCCACTATGGGATAGATATGGATATTGTTTGAATATGCTTTAAGTTTTCTCATTTGGTCTTTTAGAGTTTTATTTAGCATGTTAGACATGATTCATTATCTCATAGGGATGTTGTGATTCACGAACAATGCTAACCTTATGTCAATGTTATAAGCAACATTTTGCAGATTTTAGCATCCACAGTTAGCATACAAAGTTTTTCTTGGCTCATGAATCCTATTGTTTGTATTGTGTCACACCTTATCAAAGTTATTGGGAGGTACAACTTTGGTATGGTTAGCGTATGGGAGTCAAATTTAGGCATTACTTTCCCATAGCCACTTGATTATTTGTGTGAGTGCATACCGACCACGTGTGTATGTGTCTCCAGGGGCTCACCTAGTGGATAGATTGAGGTTCCACTAGACCTTGTGAGCATATTCTTGGTTTGCATAGTGGAAATCCTGTTTCACTTATAAATGTTTTTGGAAAAACAAATTAGATCTGATCCACATTGTGTTGGAAAAATGGTTGAGGCTTGATCCAGCCTCTATTTTATTTTTCGTTCTTCTTTATGTCTTTAGCAGTGTATGCTTGTATCTTTTTGTTGCTTCATAGATCATTCACATCGTGCTATTTTGTGCCTATGGTGGTTTTTCATAGGATCTTGATCCTAGGGGCTTGCACAACCCTCTTGATCGTTGTCATCCTATCTCACTAGCATTGGTACATTTGAACCCCTCTTGATGCAAGCTTGTCTACTTTAGTGTGAGTTTTAAGAAATTTCCTCCTCTCACTAAAGTGGGGGCTAAATGTAGTGTAGAAAAATGTATCCCTTTACATTTTCACACTTTTTTGGGCCCTCCTTGCTAAAATTGGGATTTTTTATGCCTTATTTAATGCATTTCTCTTAGGATAATGCCAAAATTCATTAAATAACCAATCATAATTCATGTTTGTGGGTGATGTGTTCTAGATTTGGTGATCTCTAACTCATATGCCATCTTGGGCGTATGGGTCCCACCTAGGTTTTGGGGCTTGATCCTAAATATTACATTGAACTTCACATTTCTTGAAATTTGTGTCCAAAGCTTAAGCTATTGGGACTCATGTGCCCCAACTGGTATATGGGTCCCACTTTAGCTTGGACCTATTTTGAATTTAATTCTTGGCGAGATTATATTCTCCTAGATCTGATTTCAGCTTGTAGTATTGTAATTTTGGGAAATTTGGCATAACCAAGTATAAATACAAGGTAATTTCACATAATTTCTCCTAGAAAGTTAATAAGCAATCAAGAGTACTTTCACAAGAGAATTTGAGAGTATTCAAGAGTTGGTTATCAAGCATTTTGAAGAATCAATTCAATATCCATGCATCATGTCAAGTTCTTCATGCATCATGTGTGTTTTTGAGCTAATATTTGTGATGTAGGTTTTCATGATTCAAGAAAACATCTAAAAGCATTATTTCATATCAAGGTCAAGAGTCAACATCCACCTCCATTGGAATCATTTCAAACTAGTTTTCAACCTTTATTTCAAGGGTTTGGTGAGTTGAAACATTGCATATTGTGCATTCATCATTCCTACATTCTATTTCATTTCAAGGTTTAATTACCAAAATAGAGTTTGACCAAAGCAGACCCCTATTCCCTAACACAACAATAATTTTTTCCCTCTTCATGTGCAATTGTAGATCTAGGTGATTCAGAGATTGAAGATCCTTTGAAGACAAAGTTGCAAGATTGAAGAAAGTTGTCAAGAAGTTGTCATTTTCACAGAAACTCACCTATAGATTGGACAAGATGAAAGCTACAGAAGATTACTCTAGGCTATAGAAGTTTCAGTTGAACCATAATATTGGGACTAAATCACCACTTTGGGCATATGAGTCCTAGTATACACCTTTTTAGTAGTTTTATGTAGATCCTGGTTTGTGGACAACAAATTTTAGATTCAACCCAAAAAACCTAATTGGGACTAAATTGCCTAGCTTGGCGTATCAGTCCTAGTGAGCATCAAAAATCAAATTTTCAGGGTTGCAGACCTTGTTGTTGATCTCTCCAGTCTTCCTGGTGCTTCTTTGTTTATCCTCGGTTTGTTAGTTTGATTATGAATTTCATTTTCTAGGTAATATAGCTATATTTGCATATTACTTTCATTTGCTTCTTTCTAAGAATTTTCTTAGTGGTGAACCTATTTTTAATCACACTTAAGGAAACCCCTCTTGTGTCCTAGTACTTCCCTCAATTGAATCATTGGGTAGAAGTCTCTAGGGTTTCATTTAATGAACTAAGAGTGAAATAGGTACCCCTTAGTTCCATCTCCTAAAAGGTGGAACCCTATTTCCTATGGTTCAATACCATGTGAATTTTAGTGGATAAGGATTGAAAGAGAAAGACATAATAATGAATCTTACTATTATATGATCTTCTACATTCTAAGAAATCAGAGGTAGTTACTCTTAGGAAAATCTCAATAGTAAAAAAATGTAAACTTGTGCATTATCTAACTCTATGTGATTGCATGTAACCATGAAGCAATGATTAGGGCCACTCAAGTGAATAATCTTTCAATTTACTTAGATTTTCTTTAATGAAGGGTATCATCATACATATAATCCAAAAAATTATCATTAAATGATCATAGAGCAATCATATATTCCCTTTACAATTATAAAATTTCACCTAGGGACCAGACACCATAATAGAAAATGATACACTTAAATATTTATATTTAATATTATGTATTATTTCATTTGTGATATCATCCTTAGTTACTAGAGGTAATACATTCCCTTTACTTTTCATTTCATCAATAATTATAATGATACCTGCCAATATATAAGTATGCATGGTGGAGATTGAAGTGGGAATAATTTTTGTAATAATAAACAAGGAGATGATAGGTTGAGTTTAGATAGCTTGGATGTTGGTGGATGATTATGGGAGGGTCATCTTTAATGTGAGAAATAGTAACTAGGAGAGGACTAGTTGTGGAAGGAGCTATGGAGGATGGAAGAGAGGTAAAAACGAGTGATGTAGCATGTGGGTTGCATTGGAGATGCTAAGTGTAGATATAATGTATGTCAATGATCAATCAAAGGTGAAGCTTGGGAAGGTGAGTGAATAAAAGGATCATTTGGAGGTGCAGTGAGTTTGGATTATGATGTATACCAAGTGAAGCTTGTTTGTTCTATATGATTTATTTATGAACATTTTATGATTAAAATCATGTTAAATATACTTATTTACATACTTATCAACATTACAAAAATTGTACCCTAAACATTTGAGTTATGCGGCCAATATGCTACAAATCCATATTCACAATATGTGAATGGATTATGAGAAAATGATGCCTACTCATCTAAATAAATTGTAGTATTCATACCTTCAACAATAAGTCCATCAACTTGATTCATTACTATGGTTGGGTTTATCCTATAGATCAATATAAGTTGAAGGTGAGTGATAGATTGAGATAATGGAATGCACACCAAATATTAAGAAAGAGTAATCATTAAGACAAAAAGATATTCAGATTTGATATAGAAGTTAGAAATAAAAAGTAATGGATCTACAAAATCTAAAAATAGATAAATTTTTAAGTAAAACTAGAAAATTCCATCAACCTAAATTACAAAAATGAAGATAAATAAATTCAATTAAGTTATATTATAAAATGCAGTTTTAATAATTAATGTAAATTTGATAAAAAATTAAATGAAATTTAAAATGTAATTGCTAATTAAAACTTAAATCAAAATTAAAATATAACTAATTATAACTCTAATTAGCGCCCCCTTTGAAGTACGATATTAATAATACGACAACGTATCAATAAGGATAATAAATAGTTTTATTAAACGGTACGAAAATTGATTTGATCAAGAGGGTCTTCCAATGTGGTCTCTTGTTTTATTTGTTTTATTTAATAGGCCACAGCAAATTCAGCTTCAGAAGCTTAGGCGAATTTGGCCTGAATGAAATTCACAAGTTCTTGGGTGATGCGGAAGGCCTTGCTCAATACGGAATCGGGGAGAGGGGGATCCGCTGCAAACAGAGAATTGGCGATTGTCTGAACTCCGGGAAACTGGCTGCTTAATCCAGCTATGGCCACTGCACATTCCTGCCCCACATTCTGCTGGAAATGTACCAGTGCCTTTGGAAACACAAACACGTCTCCCTTCTCCAATGTTTTGTTGAAAAACTTGTTGGTGGTGTCAATGAAGCCCACAAGAAGCTCGCCTTCCAGTAAAACAAGAACTTCAGTGGCTCTTGGGTGTGTGTGGGGAGGATTTATTCCACCCACTGCGTAATCGATGCGGACCAGCGATATTCCCAACGTATTGAGGCCTGGTATCTGATTAACGTTCGCCGCGGTTACGTTGGAGCCGACTGCATTGTCTGTGTTCCCTGGCTGCCCAAGTCCCCGGAAGAAGAAGTCGTCTGCTGAAACTGCCATTGGGTCTTTGCAAACGAACCCGTTCACCAAAACTGTTTTAAGCAATTTGTTAGCAAGTCCTCTAAGAAGCAAATCATATCACGGCACTCTATGAAGTTATGTACTCACCTTTGCTTTGCATGTCGGCAACGCAGAAATCTTGCAACGGATCGGGATCGGCTGCCATGACTGTGTCGCTGTAACAACATATCAACAGAAAAATTCCCAACGTGAAGTAAATCATGTCGTTAGCCATTGTACTAGAGAGACAGAAGAGCTCAGGATATGATGTGTATTAGAAGCCGATTGCATGCTTTATATAGATGAAACATTAACTACTCAGAATTGAATAATTCATTTTTTTTTCAATTAGATTTATTGGATTGAGGACTAATTCATGTTGACGCAGTCCTTTAATTATGTCCGAGTACGCCATATGGTTATCTGAATATCAAACTCACCTGCTACCGTAGACGTATTCTCGGCATTGTCCTAGTAATGCGGAATTGCTAGACTATATTGGAAAGATCAGGTCTTTAAAAAGGAAATAATATATAGACTATTCTCAACGGCCTGAGAAATGGCAATCCTCTCATGTTAACTGATTTTGGAGCTGGATATTGATAGAAAGATTGCTGATACTTTATATTCTAATTTTTTTAGAAACAATTTTATATTTGGATGGTGTGTTGTGAAGTTGAAAAATAATGAAGATTGAGGAATTAGATTAATATTTATAGTTTATAATATTAAGGATGAGTATTAATTATAGAGTTTAGTTTATAATTATTAAGATGAATTTATTGTAGAAGGTAGATTTATCATAATTTTTATGAAGACAAAGTAAATTGATAATTTATAGTTCAATTATTGAAAAACCTTAAATCCAAAAGAGTTGTTGTAATGGATCATTGAGTTAAAGAAATATTTTAAGTTCAAATTGATAAAAGATCCTAACCATATGAAGTATGTCACAAATAAAGTTAGAAGGAAATATTTCCTTGTGATGAGATTCAATGAAGAAGAACCATATACATAGAGGGAAAAAAAAATCTAACTGTGGGATGAGATTGTGATGAATGTCAACAGTCATTTTATGTTGACCAACTTCTCAGTACATGTGCTTAATAAGATCAAATAATGTGAATGAAAGTAATCTACGAATTTATATAACTCAATACTTACACCAGTCACGTGAAAGATGATGGAAAAATGTGTAAGAATAAAATTATTTTGTACGCTTCAATTTAAAAATTTTTATTCTTATTAATTCATTTTAAAAAAACTTATAATTTGTACTTAGAATAGAAGAAAATTTTACACAATAAACAATCAAGAATGCCCACAAAAAAACCCCAAACAAAAAAAAAAAAACTATTAAAAGAACAATGAAAACTATTAAAAGAACAATGCCAGCACTAATTCACCTTGGCTTAGTCTTGTAATTATAATATAAATTCAGAGTTTTTGCTCTTGCCGTTACGTGGGCAAGACTTCGTAAGTCTTAGAACAATGGCAGCACTTCCCTTATCTGAATATGAACTTAGCAACTTTAGTATTTAATTAGCATAGCAGCCCTTTAATAGTGTTGTTGACATTTTTTCCGGTCCATTTCCCAATAATTTGTTAACTCTTGAGTTTATCGAAAGGGCAAGTTATTAATACAAACTAGTGTTTAGACCTTACCATCACGTGTCCCAAAGTTTTCATAAGAATAAATAAATGTAGAAGGGCCAAGCTTGATAATATTTTCTGATTAAATTTCGTATGAGCAAAATTTATTACCTTTTATGGATTTAAACGTCTTATCTTCGAGTGGTATATTGACTCAAAGATACTTAGGTATTTTATATTAGAATCACCTTAGAGGAACTAGTTGTATTGTGCTTTCTACATAGTCTAAATATGGATACAATTTTAAAATGTTAAAGATTTTGTTTTTGATTAAGTAAAAAGCAATTATAGGAGCCTTCACAATAATATAAGTCTAATAGAAGTGTGTTTTATAAGATATAGAATCTCTATAGTATCATAAATTTTAGAAACAACAAAAATAAATAGTACAAAAAATAAAGAAAAGTGTCAAATTAATTGTCATTTTGTGTTGTATTGAGGTCATTGAGACTTCTAATAGTCTCTAGGTTGTCCTTCATTGGTTTCATCTTCTCCAAAATAGAGGTGTTGTTCATTTATTCATTTTGCAATTGTAGTCGATGAACAATGGTTTTTCCTTTGTGGTTTCCATACCTGGATGAAATTATTTCTTGATCTTTTCAATCTTAGAGTGGAAAACCATAATATTGTTAAAAGTTTTTCTCAAGAACTATTTATTGAATTATATAATAAAAAGGAGATAGGTAAAAATGTTGTTTTGATTGCTAATGATATTGCTTATGTTATAATCTAACTTATCAATTCTATCTTTTAGAACCCCTTGTGAAGCCTACAAATCAAACATTATCTTTTGAAGTAGATGATAGGAAACACACCTCTTAGTGTTGATGCCTTCTCCTAAGCAATTAGATTATGGGTCAAAATGAGACTTTTTTATAATTTGGATGGGAGAGGAAGGAGACTTTTTTTTATTGTTCAAGGTATTCCTAAGAGTAGCATGGATTTTAATATGGATTATAGTAGGGATCAGATGAGTAATTCAACCCAAGGAGCGAACATAAGACATGAAGTTAGTGCCTAGGTTGGGGATATCAAAAAATTCAAATTGGGGAGTGTCCTACTAAATAGGAATAATAATATTATTTTTTCTTTGGAAAAAGGGCTTTAGCTTTATCTTAATAAACAGTAGTGGGTTTGCTAAAAGATAAATTTATGGGTTATATTCTATAGATTAGGTATGGTTAGCTTTGAAATTTCATTCCAATGGGAAGAATGTGTGGAACACAAGATAAGGAATGAGATATTTGATTTAGTAGCAAATGAAAAGAGTGTCAAGAATAGCTAGGGATTTATTTTTCTTAGTTATGGTTTTAATCATAGTTCTAGGGGGAGTAGAGGAAACAATAGGGGTGTGATAATTACACTAGTGGAAGTATTTGACATAAATTTAAAGCTTAATGAATGGAAATTTGGGAATTTTTGAGAAGAAATTGCACCATTGACTATTGTAGGGAGTTGAGAAGGAAATGGAGGAAACCAACAAGAATACCATTCTATAAATGATTTAAAAGAGATAAATTCCATAATAAAATACAACCATACCTACCCTCAAGGGTGAAGTATTTGATTAGATAAATTCTCACTTCATCAAAATTTTTGGGAGGTCAACCTTTCTATAGCCATTTTGGAACCTTACAACCTTTTGTTCTTTCTAGATGAAATTATTTATTAACCTTTGTTTTTTATAATTCCACACACATTTGGATTACATCCCCTCTATCCTCAATCTAGCGGCTAATGAAATATGGTCTTTAGTGAAAGATAATTTAATGTGCTAATAATATTAACTTTCCCTTATTTTAAATATTTTGTGAACTACACCAAAATGGTAGGGTTGTAACCCTTAAGATTCTCCAAGTAGTAGTGAACCCCATAATAGATAAATATTTTCCATAGTTCCTCACTAATCTTTGGGATTTCATATGATGTGGGCTCCACATAGATAAATTCTCCTCCAATACTATTCACCAACCACCACCAAGAAAAGCCTAAATGTAGAACCTTATACATAATAAAGGGAGGCTTGAAATTTATATGTGAACCTAAAAGTACCTTGATAGAAAATATGCGGATGAAAAAATACCACCAAATGTTAAGATGACTTACTTCCTTGTACAACAATAGACTCTTGATGTTGTACATGCATTCAAGTTGAATTATCATAACTACATAAAAATTAACTTGCATAATCATTTGCATTAGCACAAATGAAAATGATAGATTTATCACAAAAATGAGTGATGGAAATATATTGGCCAAAAATATTTGCAAAGGGCATAAATCTAGGACTATGTGTAAGATATCTACTTCAGTAATTTTTGAAATTATTGTTAATTAAATTATTTATATTTATATGAAAATTTGAGTAGATTTTCCATGCCCTTCAATCATTAAGATCTATGTCTGGATTAGCCAATCCAATAGTAGCATTATTACTTTCTCCAAATGTATGCCCAATATTGACCTTGAAAAATATTTGTATGAATTTTCTAGCATCATTAACATAGGTAACAAATTTATAATTTAGGAAAAATTTACCATTTAAGAGAGCACTTATGATTTTTGAGTATCCTTCTACCTGTAGGCATCTAATGTCAAGAGAAACCACCGACTTTATCCCAAAAAAAGTGGTGACAAATTCAACTTCAATATTGGTTTTAAAACTAATATCCCTAACATAAGCAATAGCTAGGTTTCCTTCTTGTTGATAATTCCTCTTATGCTATACTTACCAATAATTATTTTTTATGTGTCATCAAGTTTATTTTTAGCTAACATAGTAGAGGAGAGATCTAGTGAGGAGAGTCCCTTAGATCATATTTATAGGAGTTCACTTAATTTTAATCCTTTCTTAGTTTCTATTTTCTTGCTTCTATATTCCATATTTAGAGGGAGAAATGTGGCCATTTTAACGTTGGAAACCTTGTTATTCACAACAATCTTTTAAGTGATAATGTTGAAAATTTCCATAAAAATTCTCTTTTTGTCTCTTAAGATGTGATTATTATTTTTTATCTAAGTGGCCCAAGATAAGTGAGGAATATTCTAAAACCATAAATTTTTTTTTAAGGAATTTACAAATGAGGGGAACAAAAAAAATATTAATTTCATAAGAGAATAGTCTAGATGTTTAGGGAAAAAGAGTAGTGATTCACTACCTCTTCCTAAGAACAAAATAAGAAAAATTTGTTACAAAATTGGAATCATTTTTTCATGTATTTCAAGGAAAGGATCCTCCCATGAGAAACACCATAGCAATTCTTTAATTTTAGTTATTAGTTTAATATTCCTCTAGCTTAAATAGAGGGAAGGATTCAATAATAAGGAATTATAAACTAACCTAACCATGTAGCTCCCTAGAGGGTTTCGTGATAAAACATTTCATTTCAATAGAAAGACTAATATGGAGCATCTCAAGTCTCTCTTGATCAAATAGAATTGAAAATATGGGCAGATCTAGGAAAGAAGTCTCCCAAGGTGTGTCATCTAAAGACAATGTTAACATTTTATTTTATTTTAATTAAATATACATTTATATATTTTATTGATTAGTTGAAAAGGGGGAGCTCTACATAAAACATCACTCTTTCTCCAGCTAATATTCAATTATGTACTAAGAACCCTAATTGGATTGACTATCAACCTCACAAGGTGAGTCAATTCTCAATTAGGGGGACCTATGAAGGGGGTTCTTTTAGAATTTAAGGGGTTCACTACCAAGCAAATGCTTGGAAAAGAAAAATGTTGGAAAACACAATGTGATATGAAAAATGACCTAAAATAAGCTAAATGAGAGATGAAAATGGTGAAATTAAGCAATACCAAGTTAGGGTATGTGTACTTGGGAATTTTGGAGATGATGTGAGGATTCTAGAAATGCAAAGAAGCTATCAAAATATTCCTTGGAGGACTAAGACACCCAAGATGGTGTATTAGTCCTACTACTATTTTTTGGGGAAAATATAGAATCTTCGGATGTCAGAACAAAATCCCAAAGAATCTCTGAAAATACCCTATGGAGGACTAAGACACCCAAGGTGGCATATTAGTCCCATTTTGAATTTATGAAGACTTTGAATGTGGTCTTGAGCTCCAAGGTTTGCACTTGCTTCTCCCTAGATCTGAGGTCCTGAAACTTTCAAATCTGGCCTATAGGCGAGCATCTGTGAAGATGCCAACTTTGACAATGCAAATTTTCAACTTTGACAACTTTGCACTTTAAAGGACCTTCAAGTCTTCAACCTAGATATGCAAATACAAACACACAAGAACCAAAAAACTTGTTGATTGTCAGTGAATGGGGGCTTTCCTTGGTCAAACCCCCTGTAGGTAATTAAACCAAATGATGAAATGAATGATATCATAATGTATGATGTCTTGTGAAGCAAATCTGTAATCTACCATTTAGTGGCCATGAAGAATGTAGATCTTGGATCCTTGGATTTGATGTGAACAATGGCTGTAGATAGATCTTTAATGCTACATCCACAATCTTGGCTCAACAACATGAATGGATGTAATAAACCCTTGATATGATGCTTGAATCTAGATGATGGTTCCAAATGCTTGATGAATTTCTCTTGAATGCTTTTGTGAACTCAAATATGCTATTAAGAATTCTCTCACAACTTGCGTAGATGAAAATGAGTGAAGAAACCTTGTATTTATACTTATCTATGCTTAATATCCTGAAATTACACCACAACAAGCTGACATATGAAATCATTAATTAAAGGAGGCTAAATCTTGCCTGAATTTGAAATTGGACCTTGAAAATAAACCTAGGAGGACTAAGATTCCCTAGGTGGCATCTTAGTCCCAAGGCTCAAATCTCGAGGCACAAACTCCAAAAATGGACCTAATTGAGAGGTTTCAAAATTAGGGTCCCAAGACCCATGGAGGACAAATACACCCTAGGTGGCATTTTAGTCATAGTCCACAAATTAGGGACACACATATAGAAACATTAAATTATCATTTATCTTTTGAGTTTTGTCAGGATTTTCCATAAAAATATATAGTTTATTAGGCTTGTGGATGCAAAATAGTCCACCTAATTAAACCATAAAGAAGCATAAATAAAACAAGTCAGGCCCAAAGAAGTGTGAAAATGCAAGGGTATGCATTTTACTACACTACATTTAGCCCCTACTTTAGTGAGAGGATGAACTTGCTTCAAACTCACACTAAAGTAGCTAACCACACAATCAAGAGGGGTTCAAATGTACAAATTTTAGTAAGATAGGATGGCAACGATCAAGAGGGATGATTAAGCCCCCAAGATCGAGATTCTATGACAAACCAACATAGGCACAAAGGAACATACATATGGATGATATATGAAGCCAAAACTAGATCGCTAACATACACCATCAAAGACAGGAAAAGGAAAAAGGAAAAGAGAAAGACTGCAATAGATCAAGCTTCGACTGGTCATCCAACATAATGGACTGAGTTTAGGCTTGAAGAGGGTTTTCAAGTGGAACCCGTTGTCCACTATGCAAACAAAACATACACTCACAAGGGCTAGTGGGAGCTAGGTGTCCACTAGGTGAGCCCCAAGATGTTCATACCAACATCATACCCCCATGATGATGATAAGGACAAGAAAATACACGCTCACAAGGGCTAGTGAAGTTAGCTGTTCACTAGGTGAGCCCCAAGAAGTCCAAATCAAAGCCATACCTCCATGAATTTAATAAGGAAAAAAGGAAAATGCAACACAAAAAGAAAGAGAGATGTTCAAAGGGATTTTGTTTAGTTCATGCAAGGTCTCTTCTTAGGGAACATTGTGCTTAATGTTTCCAAGAGAGGACAAGTCAAAGAAATATCACACTCTTGGAGGAAATCAAACCCAATGACACCACCAAGAAAGAAACACATCACAGGAAGAAATAAAATCGCACAGTAAAAAGTGAGTGTCAATGTATGCCCACACTTTAAAGTAGTTGCTAAGACCATTGCTGTGAGCAATTGCTTTAAAGTAGAAGAAGACATGAGAGCTTATTCAGAAAGCCCTATGCCAAGTCATATGTTTTCGATAAGCTATGTCATGAAAAGGAAAAGGGTTGCCCCCAAAATGTCACATGTGATCCAACTTAGGGCACGTCGCCCACATTCAAAGCTTGCTCATATATGTTCGTGAAAGGTGGTCAACTAGCCAAAAGAGACAACGACAAGTGATACGAAGACAAGGCTATCTAACCCCTTGTCCCCACTTAGTGCAAGACAAGGATGAGCTGAAATGAAAGGAGGAACTAGGTGCTTCAACCCAAGGGAGAGCACCACAATCCTTAAGATGTTGAATTTTTTATTTAAAGCCCTACATTCATTAGTAGCATGATCATGAACTCTATGATATGCACAAAATTAAGTCTTGTAATAAAATTTCTTTCATGTTCTTAGAGGGAGAGAGATCATATGATCTTGGAGGAGTCTCGTCAAGATACTCTCTTGGTCTAAAGTAGGAGATGTTGCTTTATTTCATGACAAAAATGTCTCTTACTTTGTATTAGGTGTCATACTTACACAAGATTATTTAGATTGTGAGATTTTATTCTCTCCTTTACTAGAGGGTGTAAAATGTAACCAATTCAAATCATTAGTGTTTTGCATGATGACATTTATATTAAGCGAGGATTTATTTGTTTGCTTCATTTTTTGCAAAGGATAACAACCAAGTCTACTAGTGTCTATCAATTCAGGATGCACCACTATTAAAGTCGGCTTAGAAGGATGTTTTGTGATAGTGTTGATATGAAGTGAAGGCTTGTTTGTTTCTTTTGAGGGGCAATAACAAAGACCACTAGAATTTTCTTGTGTGTGCAACTCTCTAGGAACACAAATACCTTGTTCTCTAGCACCACATCCTTTTCCACTATAACCAAGTTGTTTCATCATTTCATAACCTTTTCCATAAATTTTATTCATCTGTTTTGGATTTTGTGGTTGTTGATAGTCAATTTCATCAAATTTTGTTGTGTATGTTTCTTTTTCTACTAAAGTGGTTGAGGTGGATGCTTTTGAAAGGTCTTCTGAATTTTGTGTTGATATTACTATTTTTTCTTTTCCCTTGTCTGAATCTTTGTTTATGATCTTTTATTCTCCCATGAATGTATGTTCGAAATCTAAGGAACCCCAATCATCTTCTAATAGCTTCATGACTTCTTCAATGTATTTTTCTTTGTCTTTTTGTTGTGCAAGTTCCACTTGTGTAGTTGGTGTTAATGTTTTCAAGGGATTGTATTTGTTTTTCTTGAGTTGAAAGACATTGTAAGGCTCATTATTAGCATCCAATGTGTACACTTTGTTGTTGTTGACATACTTCATTTTACGATGAAGTGTAGAAGGCACCCCATTCATTGCATGAAACCATTACCTCCCTAGAAGGAGATTATATGAACGATTGTGAGGTATAACATGGATCAATGTTTCTAATGTGGCCTTCCCAACTGTAATAGGCAAAGTGATCACACCAAGTAGTTGTTTTCCTATATTGTCAAATCCCTTAATAAATAAAGAATTAGGTTGAATATTTGATTTATTGATGCCAAGCCTATCTAAAAGGGTCACACTACACATATTAAGGGCTGAGCCATTGTCAATGAGGTTTCTCTTTATCCCTTTTCTTTTGTATTGAGATATTATTATGAAAGCTTTATTTTGTTTTTGCACTTCCAAAGGGGGTAGTTCACTTTGGTGGAAAACAATGCCATCATTTATTCTTTGAATCAGCCTGGCTACTATGTCATTTGGTTGCACATTATAAGGGATAGGAATTTGTTGTAAGTAACTTTGAATCATGTTATGGGTATGTGCAGGATCATCATAGAGAAAACATCCCCTTAAGTGGCAATGAAAATTCAGAAAATCAGAGCTAGGCAACTTGATGCAAATGTTTGAATAAGTTATCTATATTATTTTAAAAATATGTAAGAATAGAATCTGTATCAAATTTAATATAGTTTCTAAAATACTAGGTTTATTTAAAAAATAAAAAAATCTATTTGGTGAAAATTTGAAATTTCAATGCAGTAGTCCTTAAATTTCAGGGAAAAACTAAGAAGTAGGTGTCTGTTTGACCACCCTAACCACCATAAAATGATAATATTTTTTTATAAGATTTCATATGTAAGTAGAGGACTCATGTCTTGATGTGATACATATTTTTTTGTAATTTGTTTCCAAGTAAATAATTAATTATGAATTTTTTATTACAACTTTTAAAAAATATAAAAACTCGTATGTCTGACCACCTTAACTTGGTCAAAAATTCATGAAATTCATTTTTTTTTTAATGCTATAGTATGTGAAGCATAGAATGTGATGCATATTTTGGATTCAAAAAATGTGATAGCATTTGAAAGTTATAGATGTGTTTTAATCATCCTATCAATCAAGACTTTAGTCGTAATTCCAATAGAAAATGAATAATAATTGTTTATTAAATTCAAAGTAAAACATAATTTATATTGGCGGAAAGATGAGAATCTCCTTTAAAAACCCTTTTCGTTTCATCAAATTTGGGTAAAAAAAAGTCGTCAGCCACATGGGCCATCATATCACTTACATATCGCCACTTTTTGGCCCATCATGATCCTACACATACCCTTATGATAGTGGGGGTATGATAGTGGGGGGAGCCTTGGATAAGGTCCCATAAAGATATCTTAGCAGGAGTATCCTTAAGTTGTTCGACAAGATCATACTCCTTTCCACTATTCGAGGTGCACTAGGCAAGATAGGATTAGGTAATCAGAGGGATTTTGAAGGTGTTTGTCTTGGTTACAAAATGTTCCTAGTTTTATATGTATGAGAAATGGTATTATTACTTGGTTGTTGTGAAACATTATTCTTAGGTGGTTCGAGGATAAGGATATGTTTGTTTTGAACTTATGGTTTTTGTGAGGCTGGATAAAAGATAACTTTAGGCTTAGGAGAGTACTCTAAGGGATATCTAATGTGTGGGTAAGTGTAGGAAGTTGGGTCCATGAAGAGGGGAAGTTTCGGCCGAATTTTTTTTTCTCGCACGAAACGCATACATGTTTTTAAAAAATGCATACGTGTTATGTATCACATACCCAATCCTTAATCCATAACGTGTACGCGTTATGATTCAGGGACACGAACCTAAAACACATACGCGTTTTGTAATGCGTACGCGTTTCTAAAAACTATTTAATTTTTTAAATAAGCAACTGTGAAACTCATTTTCATAGTCGAGTTTTGTGGGCCAGAAGGAGAAGCAGATCACGTACACATTTTGGACGGCCAAAATTTTCCAAATTTTCACTCACCTCCTCCCGTTGACACACCTGACCTCAGCGACCTCCAAGTTTGTTGAATTCTATAATATTTTTGCATTATAATTGCTATTTAGTTGTTTTTGTTTTATAATTGCTATTTAGTTATTTTTGTTTAGTTTGTTTTAATTTAATATTTAATAGTTTTTAAACTGCATTTAATTAAACAAAAACATCAATGAAACAAACAACATAAAATTCTAAATTGAAAACCCAAAAAAAAAACCTAAATTCGACACATTTAATTTTGAAATTTGAAAACCCTAAACTGTAGGTTCTAAAAAACTAATTTATTCAAACCATTATTCCTTGGACCTAAACCCTAGAAAATGTAAACTAAAACCTTAGAAAACGTAAACTAAAACCCTAGAAAATGTAAACTAAAACCCTATTTGTAGGTTAAAATTAGGTTAAAGCTAGGGTACAATTAGGGTTTGGCTTAAACTTTAATATATATTATAGTTAGATTTCAAAATTACAATTAGGGTTATGATTAGGTTTACTTGTTTAATATTAAAGAATTCAATTACCTGCTTCTAGGGTTCAATTAAAGTTGGAGTTCAATTAGGGTTAAAATTCATTCTAGGGTTAGGGTTCTAAGATAAATATTCGGGTAAGGGTTGAGGTTAGGGTTTGTATTCAACTAGGTTTAGAGTTAGGGTTATATTTTTATTAGGGTTAGGGTTAGGATTATAAAATTATGAATTAAAATTTAAGATGAAGGTTAGGGTTGGAGTTAGAATTAGCCCCGTCAATTGGTGTAGGGTTCTAGGGTTAAATGGTTGTAATTTTGGTGAGAGTTAAACATTCAATCAATATTTAATCAGGTTTATGATTAAAAGGTTTATATGCATTTAGGGTTAGTGTTCAACTAAGGTTATGATACTCGATTTAATTACAATTAGGGTTAGAGTTGAAGTTAGAATACATTAGGGTTCAAGTTATAATTAGGGTCTATGGTTCAAGTTATAATTAGCCCGTCTATGGTTCAAGTTAGAATTAGTGTGATAAAAATTCTAATATAAGGCAACATATCCCTAGATGAAATCATATTTTAAAAAATTCCTCATCTATATCGATTAAATTTTTTATCTTAAACTTGAAAAATAAATCTATTAGCAATGTCTTCTTGAACTGAATTCTTCAATTTTGCATCTCTCACAATTGTTTTTCTAATCTATTATTTAACATGTTCTTTTTCAACTTGTTCTTCTATGTGTTCTTGAATTTTGTCTTAAACATATTCAAGTTGTTTATATGAACATATTCAATATGTTCAACTTTTTCTTAAACTAAAACACAACTTAAGAGGATGCAACGAATTCATTTACAAATACATATGCACACATGCATACAATTTAAATCAATATATTAAAAAATCTTTCAAAAAAATATATCATGTGCATATATATTGGGCCCATTACACCCTAAATCATAGAGAATTTCCCTCAATTTTTTTATGATGCTTGTAAAGGTTGTTCTATTCTAGGGTTTTGTTGTCATTAAAATCCATACTCTAGTAGTTTTTTAGTTTTGAAACTATGTATTTGAGCCAATATCCCCGTACTTAGGTACCTAAGGTTTTTAATGGTTTCATAAGGATTTAAAAATCATGAATACTAGTGGAACTTTTTAAAACACATAGGGTTTTAGTCTTATTTATTCAATTTATGTTTCTCACAATCTTAGTTTTCAAAGAGTTTATTTACAAACTTATATAACAATGGGGTCTTTAGGTGTGATCAACAAAGTTTATTTCTAGTAGTGATAATTGTGAGGTATCACAAGACAATGCATTTCCCTCAATTTGTTATAACAACCATAGACTTTTAGTCATAACATACTGAATTTTCATTTCCTTCACTCTTGATTCAACATAATCTAGGTCGATTGTTACCATTTTGTCAAAGGGGGTCCTAGAACATCAAATTATAGATTTTCCTTTATTATTATTACTCAAAATTAAAAAAAAATCAAGAAATTAAAATGTATCAATCTAAATTCTATAATTGGTGAAGGATTGGGTTGCAAACTTTCTTGGATTTGACCCTACCGAATGCGTAGTTTGGCTTCCTTATTTCTTGCATAATTATTACTTTTAATCACTATACTTTTAATTTATTTGAATCCTTTAAGTTTCATGTACTATACTATTGTTTAATAATTTATTATTAAAATAATATTTAATTCTCATACCTTTTATGTCTCTCATATGAACAATATTTTGTATTCTATGGTAACTCCTATTATCATTTCCCCTTTTCAAATACCATGATTCCTATGTTTCTATTATTATATGTTTAAATGTATCCTTAATATGTTTAAATGTATCCTTATAACTAATTTTTTTAATTTCTAGATCTTAATGGTTATTGTTATTCTAATATACATATATAACTTTCAAAATCCCCAAATCTTGAAATAGATGTCTACAACCTTATATGTATACATCACATGGGCCATATAATCCTATCTATCAACCCTAAACCATAAAACCTAGATATGTTTTAGACTATATGTAAACTCCAAACCATACATAATCACATATTATTAATCAAGAAAACCCTAGACACTAAACCCTACATTCTAAAATATGAACACAAACCCTTACCCAAAACTCAAATTGTAAACCACAAACTTGAAAATTTCAAAACTTGTACAAACTTAAATTATAAACTTTAATGTGTACATGAGCTATGGATTTTTAATGAACATTATGGATTTTTTAATGTTATAAATCGGATGGTCTTCAAATGAATTGTATTTTGAATTTGTGCACATTCAATGTGATTTTTAAATAGTTCTTTCAAATTGTGTGCACTATTTAATTAGTTTGTTGATATATATTTTTTAATTGTTTAACATGTGCAGTTGCCATTTGGTTGTACATTCACATGGATCCACTATTTAGCATAGAGGATTTTATGCCTGAACCACATATTCCTGTAGATCCCATAGATCCAAACCCACCACCACAAGAAAACCCCATTCCTCCAAACCCTCCACCTCCTAACCCCCCACCCCCTATAGTAGACCATGATCAATTGAGAGAGAGCATTAGGGAAAATCTTATGGTCATTCAAGAAAATATAGATTTGATAAAAAATGAGCCTAGAATTCCCCCCATCTCTCACGGTTTCCATCTATGATTCAAACTATTATCGATTATGTTCGATCTATTGATGTGGACCTAGATAGGTTCCATCAATGGAGAGACGAGAGGAGACAATTCTATGCAGATGGATTGTCTTATAAAGAAATTAATGACCTTAAAATTACCAAAGAAGCCATGTGCTAGTATTTTTTTAACCCCCAAACTAGCCAACCAATTCCACCCACCAAAAAATGAATTTCAATTTTATGGTGTAGGCACCCCCAGATAGCTGCACATTTTTGGGATAGATGGTGGATGGTGTTTGATACTCCACCACATGGAAATTCTGAGGTGCCCCTATACTTTTTGAAAAATTTATGGGCAAAGTTTGAGTTGGGTTTAAAACCCAAGTATTTTGATATGAGGTCATTTCAGGGAGTTGGGCGTGGCATGCCCCAACATAGATTAGGAGCATGTGTTGATCCTAAGCGACGTGCTCCAATTTATCCTATCGTTCCTCTTGCTTCTCTTGGTGTTCCCGCTGCATTTCAGTAGCAAACCATGCTATTAACATTAGGAGGATTGAGTTCACTTTCAAGACATCTCACTCATCAAACTTCACATGCGGCGGCTAAAGTGGTCAATAGAGATCATGGAGGCTCGAGAAATAAGAATACTCAGGCATCCATTTTAGGTGATCCACATGCGTATGAGATAGAGTCATTTATGGATTTACTATATTCTGAGCATTATCTTACACAGGTATGTTCATCTTTTGAACTTAACTTTTTTTTTTGGAATGTGCAAAATTCATGTTTAAATAATAACATCAAATTATATATATAATACAATATTAATTCAATAAGTGTTTGGTGTAGATGTATGATTAGACAATGCCTGAAACTCAAAATGATCATGTCTATATGTTGAGTGTTGTAGATATGGTCTCACCTTTTGGTTAGGTACTTAAACCAATATATATTGAATTTAGTTTGTGTGGATATATATCTAATTTATTTCGAATGTTTACACATGATGTGTGATTGATATATATTATATCTAGATGCAGGGAGGTTAGATGAGTGTGCCTAGTGCTGACCAACCACAAGTTGTGGTGAGCGATCTTGAGTCATCATCAGCTCAGGTACGTTCTTTCAAAAAATTTGTTAAGTTTGAATTAAATACACATTATAGATCTAATTTAATTTTTACAGTTACATACACATGCGTGAATGATCTATACAAATTGTTGTACATATATATGTAGGGATTTCATGAGATACCCATTGTAGGTGCACCTGAGACATCATCAGCATTTATGCATGGGAAATCTCAGGTGTGTGATCTTGAGGTCATATCAATCGAGGTTGTAAACTTTACTAAATATCCTAAACAATTTTTACATTTACATACACATGTGTGAATGATCTATACAAATTTTTGTACATCTATATGCAGGGATTTCATGAGACACCCATTGCAGGTGCACCTGAGACATCGTCAACATTTATGCATGGGAAATATCAGGTGCATGATCTTGAGGTCATATCATTCGAGGTTGTAAAATTTACTAAATATCCTAAACAATTTTTACGGATCTTTTAAATACATATATATTCGAGGTTTTAACATATTGATTGCTTTATATGAATATGTAGGATAAAGTAGATCAGGCATTTGGATCTTCTCAAGTGACATTTATGCTACCCGTTGAACAAAATGTTCTAGCAGATTCACATGATCATATGGTAAATTATGCATGTACTAAAAATCATTTTTATTGTATTTACTAGATATTTAATTAAATTTTTATTTTTTATCCAAAAGTTTATATTTTCAGGTTTAAATATGTTTAATTATATCAAAATTTATAAATAAATTTAAATCTAATTTCAAGTTACTTGTACTCTTTTATAGCATGATGTAGGTACATCTAATCGACTTGGAACAAAGAGGAGACTTGATTTGATTGATCAACCTGATAGTTAAATGGTTTTAAATTTTAAATAGACCATAAATCTCTAGTTTTATTTAAACTTTTATGTGTTGGACTTGACATATACATATTTTTTTTTATTTATATCAGATGACTTTAATGTGATGATTATGTATATGTAGTCAATTATGATCATGTTATGTTCATTTTGATGATTATATGCACTCATACATATGTAGATCTAGATATTTTATCTAATTTTCAAGTAATACACGCACTATATAAATTCTTATCTCTACAATCAAATTTCATAAATATATAATTTATCACATGGTTAAAGGTGACAAATTAAAATATTCCTTAAATAGTTTAGATTATATTCATAATAAATTAAGAGCATGTAATTTTAACTATTTACCAATTCTAGAAAATATTTGAACAATTATATGAAATGTATAATCTATAAAATTGGAACGAGATTTTTAAAAATTTACTAATAAGCTCATTGAAAATCATACAACTATACAACATGATGAAACATATATGTGTGCACATGTATATCCAATTATTTAGCTTATCAACTTTTACGTGAAGACCAAAAATTTATATTTACATAGTCTCTTGATAAAATAATTTTTTAGTGACAATCACATGGTAGACCGAATTGATGAGAACTTGCAAAAAAATTAATGTAAGTAATTAGTTCTATAATTTTTTTGAGTCATTTAAGTAAATATATAGTAAAAGTTACAAAATTGGATCTTATAAATTCCATACAAATTCAAATGATGTTTTCCATAGGACGGATGAAGGGGATGCATGTCATGAACCCTAGGGTATGGCTTAATGGGTCCTAAGAGAATGGATTAAGGGGAATTATGTGAGTGACTTAAGGGATGCAAGATTGTGGAATAAGGGTACATGTAGGAGGATATTACTTAAGGGTCCTTTAAAGGGATGTCTTAAGGGGATGCAGGAGGGTGGATTAAGGGTCCTTTAAATTTGTTATTCTAAGCATCACATAAACCCTAGAAACCCTAAACCCTAAACCATGTGACCTAAATCCTAGGAGATTAACCCTAAACCATTAATCCATATAAATTTGTTATTCTAAGCATCACATGAACCCTAGAAACCCTAAACCCTAAACCACGTGACCTAAATCCTAGGAGATCAACCCTAAACCATTAATCCATTAAAATTTGTTATTCTAAGCATCACATGAACCCTAGAAACCCTAAACCCTAAACCATGTGACCTAAATCCTAGGAGATCAACCCTAAATCATTAATCCATATAAATTTATTATTCTAAGCATCACATGAACCCTAGAAACCCTAAACCCTAAACCATGTGACCTAAATCCTAAGAGATCAACCCTAAACCATTAATCCATATAAATTCGTTATTCTAAGCATCACATGAACCCTAGAAACCCTAAACCCTAAACCACGTGACCTAAATCATAGGAGATCAACCCTAAACCATTAATCCATATAAATTTGTTATTCTAAGCATCAAATGAACCCTAGAAACCCTAAACCCTAAACCTTAAACCATGTGACCTAAATCCTAGGAGATCAACCCTAAACCATTAATCCATATAAATTTGTTATTCTAAGCATCTCATGAACCCTAGAAATCCTAAACCCTAGACCATGTGACCTAAGGGGATGGCTTAAGGGGTGTTGAGAGAGTGACTTAAGGGGATGCAAGAGGATGGATTAAGGATAGATATACAAGGATATGGATTAAGGGGTCCTAATAGAATGAATTAAGGGGAATTAATAGAGAGACTTAAAGGGGATGAAAGAGGATGGATTAATGGTACATAAGAGGATGGCTTAAGGGGTTTTAAGAGAATGGATTAAGGGGATATAAATTATAAACTTTTTATAAAATGACAATGAATTAAATTTAGTTTTATATTTATACTCTCAACTAAATGTATCTACAACTATATATAGTTACTTGTCTCTAGATTCGAATTCCATTGTAATAAGAGTGCATCTCCTCTCTTTTTTGTAAAACATCTAGTATCAAGGGAGGCCTGAAACAAAAAATGATATAGAACTTTAATAAGGAAATGAATTTAAAGAAAAATATATATATCAGTTAAATATATACATACAACTAGATATACTTACCAATATTTATTTACTCTGTTGTACCATCTACATCCTCTCTCTTTTGTAATGCATCTATGATTGTCTTATGATCATCCATTGAAAGTGTCCATAAAACTTTATTAGCAGGCCTCCCGTGATATCTAACTAATTTTATAGTGGTTGCCAAAATCAAATATGAATAATGTATAATCTTCTTGTGTCTTTCATAATCTTCAAATGCTTGCAAGCCATTCTTTCTTATCAAATATTTTTGAAGCCAGGTGCCAACAACAATGACTGAACTAGTTGGATACTCAAAGTTATCATCATCCACTCTAGGATGTACCAACTTATATTTTCTCTCAACACATCTAGCCAACCAGTACTTTGTCTCCTCTTCATTCCCCTCGGGTGCAACAATAGCATACACATGTCCTACAAAAATAGATAAAAAATTCAATAAAGAGCATGACTTATATTTAATTCATGTATATAAACATGCATACATATAAAATTCATCTCAATAAATAATGTACCTTCTTGTACAAGATCAGAAACACGATCATAATCATCTGATGCGAACCCTTGATTATCTTCAATTATTGTTCCATGTTGAACATGTGTCGATGTAGGTGTTAAGGCTCTTTTTTGCCATTGTTCAACCCATTCCATATTTTCACAAGCCTCCCAATCGCCTGCAATACAAAATTGACAAAAGCATGCCAAATCCCTTGTCCATATTGTCCCTGTGTTTGCATTCGAACTCTTAAATGAATGCCATTTTGTAGATCCATTAATTGTTTCACAATCTTGTCGAGAACAAATATCATTTTCTTCAACTAACCAAAAGAAGCGGTGAATTATTGAGCTCTCACTTACTCTTGTAGATAATTTGGTATTGCACCAATCTATAATTGCACATGCATCTCTAAATTTTGTAGCATCCTCAAATTTTAGTTGCTCTCTAGCAAGAGCTCTTTTCACACATGCACCTGCTCCATCGTGTTCTCCCTTACCATGACCGGCTTCAAAAAAACTCCATATGTGTTGGATATTATTTTCCTTATGAACTCTACATAACCAATAAAACATCCTAGCATTTTTGAATTGACCCATGCAATTATCTGACCATATGAGATGTTCTAGCAATTGAATTCCTCTTTCTTTTAAATTTTTGTAAAATATATCAAAACAATATTGAACAAACATAGATGAATGTGATTGATTATCAATTACATAAAAATGGTACTCTCTCAAAAAATTTCTATTATCTTCTCTACTATCATCTATATGTCTATAAACAATATGAACAAAAATAGCTACTTGCATTGAATTATAATACTATGATTGAATTTCTTCTTGTGGAGCAAGAGTATAATTTTCAGTAAAATCAACAACTGACAATATAGTTCCAATTGGGAATTCGTTTTTACATAAATGAAATTGATTATCAAGCCAATGAGCATAATGAGAGTGTTGAACATATATAGGTACAATCTTATCTTTAAATTCTTTAATAAATGCATGCACAGTATTTTTTTCCATAATTAGCTGACAACGTTTTCCAGTTTTTCCATCTTTTAAAGAATACTCTAACATTTTTAAATCTTCTTACATCTAGTAATTGTTGTCCAAATTCATTTAAACTGCTTTCATGCATACATTCACCTAATAATGAAAAGTTAGCACATCTATCACATTCTCTAGAAATACATGATTTTAAATAAAATAAGTTTCCGTTAGAGGGTTCACAAAACAAACCTGATATAAAATCTTTGACTCTTTCAGGTGGCATATTAATACCACAAATGCACTACATAATTTGGTTAACATGCAAAGTGCATCGTATATATCAAAAACTATCATAATAATAACGAAATTGTACATGAGTCTTACAACAACAAGAGATTTGTTGCTTATTAATTCTAACATACCAAGGTTTACACTTTTCGAATGATCTTTGACTTATTTTAATATTCAATGGTAAGATTGAAGCATCTAAATTTTTTTTATATAATTCAGTTTGAGTCATATCTAAGAGATGCTTTGGATGAGGTACACGAATTTTGGAACCCACCCTTAATTTTAAGACATCTCTAATGTTAGGTGATACTCTTGTATTATCATGCCAAAATTTATCGATTAAAGATTTAATTTCATTAGTTAATTTCATGTCTGATCTTGGGAGTCTACCACTAAAAATCCAACATTGATTAATTGGATCCTTTTCAATATTTTCTCTTCTTTTAGCAGCTCTAATCAAAGTGTTAGTATTTAATTTTATACATTTACTAATCTTACTTAACATTCTTTTATTCGAAGTTGCTTTATCAACTAAAGCAGTTGTTATTGCACGACGAGCCACATTTTTATCTTTAGATCGACTTTTCTTACCTATAAAATCAATAGCATTAGCAACACTAGAAATGACTTGTTCTACTGAATCATCTTTCTTTTTTGGTTTTACAAAAATAACTAATTTTTTCATCACTTTTCTCATTTTCCACATTCTCATCAATTGCACCATGAGTTGACATTGGAATCCTAATTTTTTTCTATAATTTTTTTTTTATTTCCATAAGTTCTAATTTGTCTCCAAGAAAATTTACCATGAAGGTTATCTAACACATCTTTTTCAATTGTAAGAAAAACATTTTCACCTTCATCCATACAAGGGGTTTCATTTTCATTCACACACGGGGTTTCATTTTCATTCACACAAGGCGTTCCATTTTCATTTTCAAATGTAAAAAATATTTCATTCTCATTTTCATCAATATGAGGGATTTGATTAACATTTGCATTCTCATAAGATAAGTTTTCATCATTTTCTTGTTTTTGCATTCTTTCAACCCTAGAATTATTGATATCATCAATGGGGTATCCAACATCATTTAAACAAGCAAAATCAATATTATCAAGACTTGGGTTTGAAAAAATACCTAGAGAGATTGTTTGAATAGGTGCATTTTCCATATCATTGGGAGGTCGATTTGAAGACATACCCGAAGTTGTTTGCATAGGTACTATTTCCATATCATTCAAAGTTGAAGTTGAAAACATAGTTGAGTTTGTCTCCATAATTGCATTTTCTTCTATATTCACCATCTCCACATTTGCATCATCTACATTCATTTCATCATTCATGAATTTCTCTTAAACATTCATTGAACTAGATGCTTCCAAATTTTTCATTTGATGAATTCTTTCTCTTCTATCCTTTTGTCTTTTTGCCTCCATATCTTTATTTGCTTGAATTTCTTTGGGTGTGATTGACTTTCTACACTTTTTTCTTTGTCTTTGCTTTGATCCCATGGTTACCAAACCCTTTTTGATGAAAAAAAAATGATTTACTTGTAACCAATTTTCAAATTTTCATCTCCTTCAAATATTCAAATAACACTTTGTATTATGAAGATCCTTTCTTCTTTGAACTTTGAAGTACACAAAAATATCATGAATACATCCAAAAACTCTCTTTTTTGAATCTTCTTGTAAATTATTCTTGTACTTGATTCCACTTCAAAAAATTCAACCTGCACTTGACTTTTCAACCAATTTGCAATAGAATATGCCCTGCACAAGACAAATTTGTAATAAAAAGTGCAGAAAATCAAGCTTTTGGGCCGTACTGCAGAAAAATAATGTTGCAGGAAAAACGTGTTGTACAAGAAAATGTCAAATCAGGAAAAATGGCTATATCAGAAACGTGTACACGTTATGAAACACATATGCGTTACCTTTACCCAATGGGTAAAAAAATAACGCGTACATGTTATGAAACGTGTATGAGTTTTATTTCAATAATGCGTATGCGTTTTAGTAATGCGTACACATTATTAAAAAAGTTGTTTTCTAACTTTCCTATAGACTTGGTTTTAGGTTTGGGAAAGGCTTGGCAATCTGAGCCTTAGCCTTTGACCTGCAACTAAAAAACTAAGGCAGATTGAAGAAGAATGTTCAACTTTGACAATATGGCTAATGATTTTTTTTTCTGAATCAATCTATAAAATTAAAACCCATTACATAACATGATGTCTAGTCTTTAAATATATAATTTTTATTAATATTGGATTATATTTTCTATTTTTTAATTAATTTTAAAGCAAACTAGTCCTTAAACTTTAAATATCAGACTTTTTTTGTTTTTTACTAACTTTTTTTTGGTTAAGTTTTTTGAAAAAAAAATTATATGACATCAATCTTTAGACAATTCTTTACACAATGAAAAAAAAAGTTCCAAAAAATGTCTAGTTTAGGTCATGTTATGTTATCCGCACATTTTGATTTTTAAAAACAACAATTAAGGCCAATAAAAATTTAATAAAAAAAATATATTCAACAAAAAATTATAAAAAAAATTGCTCATCAATCTTCATGTTGTTAGATCTCTTTCCCCAAAGGGAATTAGCAAAATAATTTTATTTGAGTCAAAAAGTGTTGTCCGTACACGTGCATGGTATGGTAAAAAAATGACTTTTAAAAAGTGGTTTTTATAGATCCTTATCAAAATTTAATTTCTACAATCTGGGTATTTGAATAATTTACATATTTATAAACTAGATTCAAATTTCTAAATTTCATTTTACTAACTTTTTTAAAAATTCATTGTTTAACTGCCTCAAATTTTCAGTCCAAGTGTGACAAATTCTGAAAAACAGCAAAAACACTTCCACTTTTTGAGCTTTTTGTGGACCCAACTTCTTGCATCAGCCCGTGCATAAAATCAGAAGAATTATCATTATTTTCATGATCTCCTAGTTAAGAGAAGTCTAATGTTACTTCATCATCTTCATCTAAGGCATTACTATTGTCAGTGTTTTCATTTTCTTCCACTATTATATATTCCCTAGTAGGAAAGTTTCTAGGAGAACTACAAACCAAATGTTCTTGACATTCAAGGATTGGTTCTTCTAAAATGAGTTCATCGCAAGTAGGGAAATAATCATAAAGAGGGTTGTTATAGAACTTAAATATTTGATCATCTAACACCAATCTATCATCCTCATCATTTACAATCTCATTCTCAAAGAGGAAATGGAGATTAGGTACAGTAATGTTGAGAGATGTATCTATGATCTCATTCTCTTGTGGTATAATATCTCCCCAAAGGAGATGACGAGAAGGAATAGCAAGATCTTTATGATTCTCAACAATTGTATCTTCTTTCACCAAGATACCTTCGTCACTAAAAGGAGAGGTATCGGGAGAAGAACGATTGTGATCATCATGATTATCTATGCTTGCAACATCTTCTATCACATCGTTCCCACAAATAGGAGAGACGAATGGGGGTGTAGGTTTAAAGCAAGCAACACCATTTTCACGCTCTTGCGCTAAGAGACTCTCATAACTAGGGAATGCATTGAATGAATGACTAACATGCTTATTGACTAAATTTTGCTTTGAAAATTGGACATGATAGATATTAACATTTTTGAACAGTAATCTATACAAATTCAAAATGCAATGTAAAGGACCAAAATGGAATGTAATTTTCAGATTTCAATTAAGGTAATTTATAGATTACTTTATGCAATGATCTGAAAATGAAATATTGTAAATGCAAATTTGGAATTGAGAAATGTATAAAATGAAGCACTTTAAGATAGATTTAGTAAAATGCATGAAACAAAAAGTCAATCCACTGAAACAGGTAACCAATGTCTGCAAACAAAAGCATAAAAATGTTGATTTAGACCCTAAAAATTTCAATTTGAAATTCCATAGGGACTAAGACACCAAGGAGGGTGTCTTAGTCCTCCTAATGAGATTTGAAGGTTTCAGAAGCTGAAACAGATAGTAAATCACTTAGACATGGTACTACAATAGAAAACTAGAGAGGGACTAAGACGCCACCAAGGACATTTTAGTCCCAGTAAGTGTTTTTTTGGAGAAAATCAGACAATTTTGGGTTGATAATTTTGTTCCCAGGTTGCCTACCCAGGGACCTAATGTTTGGAAACAAAAAATTATGCAAATGAAGGCAAGAAAAAGTAACTAATGACAAGCAATTGGATGCAATTTTTTTCAATTTTGAATGCAATAAGAATTTTTCTAGATGCAATTAAGATGATGAACAGTGCAATTTTTAGTTTTTCAATGAAATATAGTGATGCATTAAAGTAAAGATGCAACATATATACACTTTCACTAATGCAAAATGCAAGAAACCCTAGATGCAATTTCACTAATGCAAAATGTAACAAACCCTAGATGCAATTTCACTAATGCAATGAGTGCAATGCAAGAATGAATGCAATCTAGATCTAGAAATTTAAAGGAATCCAAATCATAAAATGAATATTACAAAAAATCAGGTTCACCAAAATTATTAGTTGAAAAAAGGGAGCTCTACATAGAATATCACTCTTTCTCCAACTAACATTCAATTATGTCCTAAGAACCCTAATTGGATTGACTATCAACCTCACAAGGTGAGTCAATTCTTAATTAGGAGGACCTAGAAAGGGGGTTCTTTTAGAATTTAAGGGGTTCGCCACCAAGCAAATGCTTGGAAAAGACAAATGTTAGAAAACACAATGTGATATGAAAAATGACCTAAAATAAGCTAAATGAGAGATGCAAATGGTGAATTAAGCAATACCAAGTTAGGGTATGTGTACCTAGGAAGTTTGGAGATGATGTGAGGATTCTAGAAATTCAAAGAAGCTATCAAAATATGCCTTGGAGGAATAAGACACCCAAGATGGTGTATTAGTCCCACTACTATTTTTTGGGGAAAATATAGAATCTTCGGATGTCGGAATAGAATCCTGAAGAATCTCTAAAACATACCATGTTGAGGACTAAGATGCCCAAGGTAGCATATTAGTCCTGTTCAGAGTTTTTGAAGACTCTAAATGTGGTCCTGAGCTCCAAGGTCTGCACTTGCTTCTCCCCATATCTGAGAACTCGAAACTTCTAGTTTTGGCTTATAGGTGAGTTTCCATGAAGATGACAACTTTGGAAATGCAACCTTTCAACTTCAACAAATTTTCACTTTAAAGGATCTTCAAGTCTTCAACCTAGATCTGCAATACAAACACACAAGAAGGGAATTTTTTTTTGATTGTTAGTGAATGGGGGTTTTCCTTGGTCAAACCCCTTGCAGGTAATTAAACCAAATGATGAAATGAAGGATATGAAGCATGAAACATGAAATATGTAAATGATATCACCTTGTATGATGTCTTGTGAAGAAAATATGCAATCTACCGTTTAGTGGCCATGAAGATTGTAGATCTTGGATCCTTGGATTTGATGTGAACAATGGGTGTAGATAGATCTCCAATGCTACATCCACAATATTAGCTCAACAACATGAATGTATGCAATAAACCCTTGATATGATGCTTGAATCTAGATGATGGCTCCAAATGCGTGATGAATTGCTCTTGAATGCTTAAATTGTGAACTCAAATATTCTATTAGGAATGCTCTCACAACTTTTTTAGATGAAAATGAGTGAAGGAACCTTGTATTTATACTTATCTATGCTTAATATCCCAAAAGTACACCACAACAAGCCGACATATGCAATCATTAATTAAAGGAGGCTAAATCCTACCCAAATTCGAAATTGGACCTCGAAAATAAGCCTAGGAGGACTAAGACGCCCTAGGTGGAATCTTAGTCCCAAGGCTCAAATCTTAGGGCACAAACTCCAAAAAGGGACCTAATTGAGAGGTTTCAAAATCAGGGTCCCAAGACCCATGGAGAACAAAGATGCCCTAGGTGGCAATCTAGTCCTAGTCTACAAATCAAGGACACACAGATAGAAACATTAAATGATCATTTATCTTTTAAGGTTTGTTATTATTTTCCATAAAAATATATAGTTTATTAGGCTTGTGGATGCAAAATAGGACCTAATTAAGCTATAAAGAAGCATAAATAAAACAAGGCGGGCCCAAACAAGTGAAAATGTAAGGGTATGCATTTTACTACACTACATTTATAAATAAATATACATAATGTTTATTTTCATTTTTTAATTATATTATTATAATAATATAAAGGTTATAGAGGATGAAGTTATTTCTTTATAATAAACTCTAATTACCATGTCGATATATTCTCCATAGTCTAATAAATAATTTATATAATAGGAAAAAAGATAATCCATTGTAGGAGCTACCACTACATTAAAATAAAATGGTTAGTATAAAAAATATATATAAATACCATCAACCATAGGAAAAATAAGAAAAATGAAACTTTGAAATAAAAACACTCCCCATTTACTAGATAGAACTATAGAAAATTTTGGGCCCTTCAGTAACTCAATTGTACTAGATTCTAAGGAAGAAGATGGGTCCTTGATAATTATGATGAGGGATTATAGATTTGATAATATTATTTATATCTTAATTCTCTTAATGACCTCATCCATTCTTGTATCATCAACATTCAATATGGTTCTCCTTAATGGAGCTTGAAGACCCATAAATTCGAAGGGTAGTTTGAAATTCATGGAGCCATATATTTAAGGAAAGGATTTAATTGCTCGATTTATTAAAGCACACTAGAGTAGAACTTCTTCATTTCCATCATAACTTCCATAAAAAAGTTTTCATAAGCCACCCACATTGCTCATTACTTAGTATTATCTTTATGAAAGAAAATTGAAAATAAAAAAATATAAATACTTGAAATTATAAATAAAAATGAAATCAATTCTTATCTAACAATCAAACAAATTTTTTATTATGGATGTTGATTTTCTTGTTGAAATATAGATTCAACTCACCAACAAAACACTTTTACTCAATTGATAGAATAAATTTACACATAAGTGTGATTATATGAAAATGATGAAGAAATGATTGCATTTATAGACTTTGTAAGGAATAATGAAATGAGAGATGAGGATAAGAATGAAGACTTATGTTAACTAAACAAGTCATGATCCAGATTAATTAAAAAATATAAAATTTCCATTTTGAACTCATGAGAGAATAAAGTGGGAAGAGAACAATTCCATTTAAATATGGAGTCAAGTGATGAGAGAAGAAGTTTCTAATTGAAAGATTGAGTTAACTTGTGAAAAATAATTATAAATAATTTAATCTTTTTAAATAAAATTTTTGATGAAGAAGTTGTGAAGTTTAAGGATGAGTTAATTAATGGGATGAAGATTGATTTTTAAAAAATAGATAATTTGCACTTATTTAAATAAACACTATTTAATTAAATAGATAACTAGATTAAAGAAAAATAATAATAATGATGTGATAAATGGTAAATGATAATAAATAATAAAGAAATAGTAAATTGTGGGGTTGACCCCACAGTAAAATTGTTAAGTTGCAAGGGTAGCAGTTGGGCTGCTTAAGGTTTGAATCCCATGAAGGATGATGGAAATGCACATTGGCACATAGAGGTAGCAGACTCATTCAGTGCTCGAGGAGAAGGGTGGAACGATGGATGAGTTTGGAGGGCAGTGTTGTAGGATCAACGAAGCAAGAGCCGAGCTAGAAAGAGATCACGAGGAGGCTACAGGTGGTGTTGGCAGCATGGCACACATAGCTTGACAAATGAAGGGACAAAGGAAGGAGTTTGAGAGGCAGAGGGGGAAACAATGGCAGAGTGGTAGGAGGAGAATCAATGGTAGAATGGAGGCAGAGTCGGCAAGAGGATTAGAGATGGGGGAGATAGAGGAAGAGGATAAATGGAGGAGTAGAAAGGAGATGGAGGGGAGGAGGAGAGGAGATGGAGGAGAGGAGGAGAGGGTGGAGATAGAGGAGCTAGAGGAGAGGAAGAGAGGAGGAAGAGGTAGAGTGGAGATGGAGGGGTTGGAGGAGAGGATGAATAGAGGAGATGAAGGAGAGGAAGAGAAGAGATGAATGATAGGGATGAGGCCCCCCGAATGTGGCCCCACTGGTTCAAAACTCTAGTTAAAAGGGTTCACTGTCAAAAAAATAAAGAGTAAATTTTATTTTATTGATAATAAATTATAATTAATGAATGATTAATGATTGATGAGTTGAATATTTAATTAATTTCAATGATAAGAAGAATATTTTAGTGTCTAAATTTTTCTCCTGTTTGAGATAGTGTTTGAAGTGACACTCTTTCAAATAAAATAAAAGTAGGTAAGATGAAAAAATAGAAGATATATATATATATATATATATATATATATATATTAATAGTTTAATTATTATATATATATATATATATATATATATATATATATATATATTTATTAAAAGTAGGTTATCAACATAAAAATATTAGGTTGATTACCATGTCAAGAAAAATAATAAAACTTGTTAAAAAAAATTGAAAAAAATATGATGCATTGGATAAATGAATCTATATCAAGATGGTATAACTTTTTTTCTATTCTAGATAAATATTTAATATAAATGTTGACATCGAATGAAAATAATTGTGTTTTAATATACACACATTATAATATTTATTTAAAAATATAGATTTACCAAAATTGGAAGAACATATATCCATACACTAAAGTTTCAAGTTATAAATACACAAAAAAATTGAAGGAAAAAAAAATAAAAATTACTATATAAAGCCTGATGTCTCATGTAACTTCAATTTTCAACATTTTATCAACAACTAGATTATAGTGCCAATTTATAAAAAACTATATTGAAATATTTTTTTAATTTTTTTAAAAAAATATAAACATAAAATATACTAAAAAATACCTATTTTATTAGTTTACATCGTTTCAAAAGTCAAAACATATATGCATGCCACTTTTTAGTGATTCAAGTTTAAAAGTTGGATCAGTGTTGGCTATCTCCTTTATAAAAGTGTGACACAAATTTGTACTATTATCGATGAAGAAAATGATGATATTATCTAGTTGGTAAGAAATGGAAAATTAGAGAAATGAGATGAGTGATGGACTCTCAATATATTTTCCATGTTAATATCACACGGGTGAGCTCTTGAGATATGATATATCAAGAAAATGTTGAATAGCAGATGGAAATTTGAGACAAGGATACGATGAAAACATGATTATGGATGAAATGATGATGATTGTATTGTTAAATTTGAGTTTAGTATCTTTTGTTTAACATAGCAATTTGGATATTGTAAACTTAGGGTATATAAAACTAATGTGAAAATATATTCAATTCATGGAACAACTCAAAAATAAAAGACTACCTATAAGAATATTTCATTAAATATAATGATATGGAATACCATGACATTTTCATGATAATATACTAGAAGGATAGTGACAAAAAAAAACAAATTAAAACACACACATGCAAGAAAAGAAGCATGCACAATTATGCAAAGAAAATCATGATCTTTCCCATAGTCAAGTTGGAAACTAATTGATTGATTGATTTATGATAATGACATTGTTCATGTGAAAAGTATGCATCCCCAAAAATGCGAGTATTGGGAAAGAACTATCTCAATGATGATAATGTGAATAAAATAGATTAAGGTTTATGATAATGTTAGGAAAAAAACTAGGGGATGTTTTGGATGATCTAGTAAAAATTAGATAGAAAGATTGCATGGATTAGGATTATTACATTTCTATAGATAGATTTTAGGATTGGATAGATTGTGAGGAGATATTGGGTAGGTGGATTAAAATAGGGAACCAATGATAAAGGAGAATCAGGTCTAATGATAAGGATAAAAGCAAAAGGGATTTCATAGGTAGAGTGTCACACCCCATTTCATAGTTACCAAGTTACTTTCACCTTCATGAGTGAATATGATGATAAATACAATTTGTGACTTTAATATGTTTATCAAATGAATGAAATATGTAAATATGCATTAAGATGTTATTGCTTTTAAAGGAATGATTATTTTTTATATTGATGAAATGTGATGAAATAATATGTATTATAATATGAATATTTTGATGCTTTGTCGATGCAAATGTTTTATGACGGAAATGGATTTAATGTGAACAACGAACTATCTATGCAATAAATTAAGATGGATTTAGGAACATATTCAAGCCTCAAGTATGCGAGGGGGAGTATCACTCCAGAGACGAGCTTGGTCTGGTAACCCTTAATAAGCCTGACGAAGCTTTCACACACTCACTTCTAGTTTGGTTAAGTCGAGTCATTAGCCTGGGAAATGGTAAGTTACCTTTAGTCTTATTTGTGCATGATTCATAAGAGGTTATGATCTTGTTTGTGAATGTTCATGATTATGGTTATGTGATTGAGTCTCTTTATTGAGTTTGAGTCCTTCGTGTATTTATGAAAATCAATGATTATATATATAGAATGTATATATGTGTGTGTAAGGGATCGCTACTCATGTTGTGAGTGTATACATGCATGTCTATATGAAAGTAGGAATATTTTCGCATCCCCATGCATGGATACATCATATGTATAGAAATACCAATTTGACATATATCGTATACATCATGTATGTATACATTTAATGTATATTTATCAATCAATGAAAAAAAAATTATAAATATATTTAATGACGAAAATTGTATCCCTCTACATTTTTTCCTTCGTTTGGGCCCTCCTTGTTGAATTAAGCCTAATGTTCCCTTGATTTAGTGTTGTAATGTGTTTAAGACATTCACATTAGGTCTTGGGCCCTTGTAAAATAAATGGACCTAGTTGTGCCTTATTTAGGATGTTGTAAAGTGTACCTTTACATTTTCACACTAATCTAGGGTTTAGTTAATTAATTAGGATTCTTTATGCCTTATTTGGCCTTATTTTGCACCCACAAGCCTTAATTAATGTATCTTTCTGAGGATCATCCCAACACTTATCAACATCCAATCATGATTCATGTGTTTTTGGATTATATCACCCAAATTTAGTGATCTAGGACTCATATGCCACCTTGGGAATATGGGTCCTGTAGTGTTGGAAAATACATACCCTTGAATTTTCACACTTGTTTGGGCCAACCTTTCTTTATTTATCTCTATTTATGTCTTAATTGGTCCTATTTTGCATCCACAAGCCTTATAAACTATATATTTTTTTGGCAAATCCTGACAAACATTAATGGATAAATGATAATTTAATAATTTTGGTTGTGTGTCCCTAATTTTTGGGTCAGGACTAAGATGCCACCTAGGGTGTATTTGTCCCCAAAAGGTCTTGGGACCCCCTTTTTAGTGGAACCTTAAATGGGCCCCTTTTTGGAGTTTGTGCCCCAAGTTTTCAAGACTTGGGACTAAGACGCCACCTAGGGTGTCTTAGTCCCCCTTGAGATTTTTTCGGGATTTAATTTCAAAATTTGGTGGGACTTGGCCTCCTTTAATTAATGAATTAATACGTTGGCTTGTTGTGGTGTAATTTTAGGATATTAAGCATGAATAGGTATAAATACAAGGTTCATTCATTCATTTTCATACCTAAGCATTCAATTATTCATTCTCAAGGAAAGTTTGTGAGATCAAGAGAAATTCATCAAGCATTTGGAGCCATCATCAAGATTCAAGCATTATATCCAGGGGATTTTTGCATAATGTGTGTTTTAGAGCTAACATTTGTGATGTAGGGTTTTGATTCAAGCAAGCAATTAAAGTCCATATCTATCAATCATTCATTGGATTCAAAATATATATTCAAGCTAGCCATTTCAAAAAAGTTTACAAACTTCATAGCAAGGGTTTGGTGAGTTGTAACATTGCATGTTGCTCATTCATCATTTCCCTCCATTTTATTTCATTTCAAGGTTTACTTATCAACAAGGGGTTTGACCAAAGAAAACCCCCATTTACTAACAATCGACAAGTTTTTCTACTCTTGTGTGTTTGTGTTTGCAGATTTAGGCTGAAGACTTGAAGATCATTTGGAGTGCAAAGTTGCAAAGTTGCAAAGTTGCATCACAAAGTTTTCATCTTCACCAAAACTGACCTACAAGCTAGATCTGAAAGTTTGATAACCTGAGATCTAAGAAGAAGGAAGTGCATACTTTAGACCTCAGGACCACATTTAGAGATTTTAGAAATTTTGGATGAGACTAAGTTTCTTGGGTGATCCCACAAAGTTGGTTTACAATTTTTGGGAGATTATGATTTTTGTTGAAATTACATATTTTTAGAAAATATAATGATTTAAGCCTTAAAAAGTTCCATTTCAAGGATTTCAATTGAAGAGGGTTTGATCAAACCACCTTAGATCAAATCCCCTTTGATAGAACCCCTTTATTTTTAAACTATACCTACAATGGAGTCTCCTTTACACCTATCAAAATGCTAATAAAAAATCACTTTTGATTTACCTTTTGGGGGATCAAATGAATTAATTTAAAATTTATTTGAAATGATCATGGTAGTCCTCAGAACGAGCTATCCAACAAATATAATTTTAATATGTTTTAGTTTTATTATATATGTATTTTTTTAGTTTTATTAAACATAGGTTTTTCATCAAAAATCAAGCTCGCTGTTCTGCACATGTGGAAAAATAACATATTATCAAAATAAGATTTTAAAAAATATGTTTAGGCTGGGTATTGATGTCCTTGATCCATTAAAAAATAAAATTGAATTTCCATACATACAGAAAAAGTTATGTTGTATACAATCCGCCTATGTTTCAACTGTAATTGGTTTGACTTCGAAACTTGATTAAGGAAAAAATATTTAATAAAACACTATGAAACCAAATGAAAGTGCTAGATATTATATTTACAAATCTAAATTTGAAAAAATTACAATTTTATCCTCCATACAAAAAAATTATGTTGTATACGGTGAGCGTCACTCCTTAAAAATGTTTTTTTTTTTAAAGATAGTTTTTGAAGGAGATGGAAAAAAAGTGCAATCTGATTCCAAAAATTTTGAAAAAAATATATTTAGAATCTATAGACAAAACATCACAAAACACTAGTTTGCATCATCTTCAAATTCCTCACAGTTTAGTCGCTATAGGAGCTCGAAAGTGAAGATTTAGTTTAAAAAAATCAGTTCAGTGTAATGTCCCCATTTTTAGCACTACACTTCTCAGTGATCGATGGCCTATTCTTGGGGTGTTGTCAGCTAGTTAGAGGCAGAATTAGGGTTTCCGACTGTTTGGTGGGTTCTCTTGAGGATTCACGGTTTTGCTTGTTGGAGTTTGGGTGTTTGGATTCTGGTTTCCTTCTGGGTTTTCAAAGAGCTTCGCAGTGGTATGTTTTTCTTGGTATTCTAAGCACCTTCAGGAATTTACTATTTTTAGTAAATTCTATTTTTATTAGTGGTCTAGTCAACGTCAGCTCAGTCAACTTTCATCTTCTAGCAGTTCATTGGGTAATTCTCATTTTTGGCTTAAGGGATTCATTTTGGAGAAATAAGTTATTTTAAGTCAAAATGTTTTATTTTAAAAATACCCCTTGGCCTAGTGATATAACTTAACAGTTGTTTTAAAGAAGGGGACTTTGAGGGGTATCTTCTCATGAAGGAAATATTTTTATATTTCTAAAGTTTATAATTGCTCAAGGGAAAATGGACGCCTATTTGAAGGAGTTTATATTTTATAAAAAAAAAAAAGAGAAGTGATTTATATCTCTCAATGAAGGTACGCCATTTTGAAGAAAGAGTTTTGGTCAAAGATTAAACCTAAAAGCAACTTGGGATCAGGGCGCACTTTTTAGAAGCCTCTGGAGTCTTCTCTTCATTCTATAAAGGAGGCTCCTTCTCTTCTTTTGGTTTATCTTATGTTTATGATATGGTTATGCTGTCGGAATGGCTTTGGGACTGCTTCGAGGAATGAATGCCTCCTAGCCTTGGCTCGACTTCGTGCTTGAGAGATAGCGCCTAGTAGAGAAGTTGCTTATTGTTGAGAGTTTTTTATAGTGAGGTTTGCTTTGTTGCTGGAGTTTGTTTGTAGTTCAGATTACTACATTTTATGTCATTTTCTGGAGTTGTTGATAACAAGGCTAAATCTGTAATTTCACTCATAAATCCAAAAATAAAAATACAGTCGTTCTGGGTATTGATTCATTGAGTTTCCTTGATAGGGGCGACCCTTCTTGCAAAGATTCAGATTTTAATATTGTGTCTATATTTTTTAAAAGCAAAATTGCCTCTCTCTATTGGCCGTACCATTTTGGTCTGCCTGGCAAGTGTTTAGAAAAAAGAATACTTCGATTTGTTAGTTGTTTCTTGGTCTAGTCCTCATTTCCATTATTATAGCTTTCTATTGCATTAGGTCTCATGTCATTCTGGCAAGTATTGAGTGAGTTGTGTGTATTTTGGTGAGTTCTAGGGTTGCTGATTGCTTCATTTTAGTTGTTGGTGTATTATATCAGTCATAGATAAATGCAGATTTGTGAGGGGTTTGAGTCCAGAGAGGTTTTTCAAGCATTGAGGAAGTCTTACAAATTATTGCAGCATTGAAGAACTTGGATTACTAGGCTTTGGAAAGATTTCTAACATATTGTAAGTTGGCAGTAGTACTGACAGCAGTTCTTAATCTTGCTTTATCATGAATGTGTAATGCTCATCTTTACATTCTATAATCGCATTTGTATTTCCTTTATCTCTGCCCTATGGTCACCTCATTTCTGTAATGGATTGAGTATCACATGCTTGGTGTTGAGCTTGCTTTCAATTATTAGATGATAGGGACCCTCTGACCACATGCTCGTCATTCACCGATGTATTTCTTGGTTAGAGTTCTTGTATCGGCATTTCATTTAAGATCCTCTAACCATATGCTTGCCATCTCTTGGCGCTATTCTTGGTTAGAGTTCCTTCCAGCTCTATTTCAACATTCAGATCCTCCTACCAATGCTCACACCTTGCCCACATCAAGATTTTGGTGTACATTCTGGTTAGAGTTGCTTCAACATCATTTTGGTTTAGAGCTAACCCTAACGACTGTGAGTTGCTCTGCTTATTGTAATAAAAAAAAAAAAAAAATTGGCTTGGTTTATTTCATTCAATGTCCAGTTTGCCCAAAAATTGTAAACCAGTATTGTGGGATCACCCTCCACCTAGGGCATGTTAGTCCTCCTGAGGGTATTTGTTAAAGATTCTTTTAGATTTGGTTCCGACATTCGAAGATTCCACATTTGCCCCTAAAAATTGCAAAAAAACTAAGACAATAGTAAGGGCATGTTAGTCCTCCATAACACTTTTTGACAACATTTTTGCATTTCTAGATTACTCATTACATTTCAAAAAATTCTAGGTACACATACCCTAACTTATTGTTGCATAATTTTATTATTTGCATCATTCATTTAGCTTGCATTGTTAGGTTTTGTAAGTTGAATGCTAAGTTGTCTTTCCCAAGATTTTTCTTGTTGGTGAACCCTTCAAAGCCTAAAAGAACCCTTCCTAGGTCTTCCTTGTTGAGAGTTGACTCACCCTTGTGGTTGATAGTCAAACCAATTCCAAGGATTCCTAGGACCTTATTAAATGACCTAAGGAGAATAAGTGAGCCCACACACACACATATTTTCTCTACAGTTCATTTAGGTGAACTCGACATCTTTAAGCATTCATTTTCTAATTTGGAGTCCATTAAAATCCTAGATCTAAGTTGCATTCATTCTTGTATTGCATCTTGCATTAGTGAAATTGCATCTATGGTTTCTCATATTTGCATTAGTGAAAGTTTATATAGGTTGCATTTTTCTTTCTTGCATCATCTTATCTCATTGAAAAATTGAAAAGTGCATTTTTCATCATCCTAATTGCATTTAGGAACATTGTTATTGCATGCAACATTAAAAAAAAATGCATTTAATTGCTTGTCACTAGCCACTTTTCCTTGCATTCGTTTGAATAGTTTACTATTTCCAAACATCAGCTAAAACACCCTTCCTGGCGTCTTAGTCCATTTCAGGATATTTGGCTCAGAATCCTCTATCTACTATTTGTTGTTTGTTCTAGTCCCTGGAACCTCAAAATCATACCAGTAGGACCAAGATGCCCTTACTGGCATCTTAGTCCCTATTGACTTAAAATGACCTTCCATTTTTTAGGATTTTCAAGTGCTTCTATTTGTTGGCTTCAGTTTTTTGTTTCAGTTTACAGAATTGCTGATTTCCAATCTCTTTTATTTCAAGTGTATTTGTTCAATCTTGGATCATGGATATGTGCTTCAAAATGTTTTGGAAGTCCTTGAAATATTTGGTAGATGTATCAAGTTTGTATTTGGTAATGATCCTAATGATATTGAACACACTCATGCTCAATCAACTCCTAATGCATGTCCTCCTCTTGATGTTGACATCATTGGAGGAGATGACGACAACATGAATGTGTTTTTCAATGATTTCCCTAACAACCTTGAAGCTAATGCATCCTTTTATACATCAATGAAACAACCAAATACCCCTACAATACCACCTCTTGAGATGTTTGTTTACTTACATCCTAAAACTAAAACAAAATTTCAACCTAAGTTCCCTACAATAGGTGAACCTAGTTCCTCTAAAAAAACAAATACTCAACCATCCTATGATAACAAAGTAACAAAAAATCCAATCAAACTAGAAGAAACATATGGAAAAGGATTCACAATCTTGAGTAAACAAGGATGTGATACAACAAGTGAACATGAAATTCACCAAATCCTAGAGAAAATACAACCTAATAAAAACACAAGAGGGTTAGGCTATCAAGATCCCCCTTACAACATAAGAGTTCCTAGAGAATGCCTAAAGCTTCGTAGTGATGGTATGGTGATCTTTGATTCTCCGCCTAATATGAATGTCCTTCTTCCTAAAGAAAAAAAAATGATTTATAACAATTACAAGGATGATAGGACCACCCTAGGTCATCTCCCTCAACCTTCAACTAGATAAGTTGGTGAATCTAGCAAGCATAAAAGGCCTTACAAGTTACAAAAACTAAAGTTTCCTTGTCTGCCACCTGAAAGTGAAAGGAAACTGCAATTTATTTTGAACAAAGAACTAATAACATTACCACCAATAAAAGACAGACTAGTGCTATATCCTAAAGATGTAAAAGTTCCACTTTGTCAATACCACCAGAATCTCAGACACAACACCGATGATTTTTGTGCATTCAAGTTAGTATTACAAAACTTTCTCTTTGATGACAATGATTTCTATGAAGTGATCGCTAAGCATATCCTTTCCTTCCCCCTTTGTCATGTAATAGTTTTAGAACACTCTATTCTCACTATTACATGATATTTCTCATCACCTACCTTAGCTCATTCTTGTCTTGCACTTAGTGGGGGAAAAAATTAGATAGCCTTGTCCTAATAATGCATTTTTCATTGTCCCTTTGGTTCGTTGTCTACCTTCTACTTATGTAGATTGAGATTGGGAGGTAGATAACCTACTTTAGGTTGAATCACATGTGCCTTACTAGCTTTTTTCTTTTCTTTTTTGTAATTCCATGTGCGTAATGTGATCCCCCTATGATGTTCCATTTGATGTTCTCTCTCTCTTTGTGCATTCTTCTATTTGTACCTTCATTCTTCTATATTTCGTACATAATCTTTAGCCTTGTCATTGATATTTTCTTTTCATTTTCATTTGTCTTGTGTTTTCCTTTTGGGGATGAAGCAAGGCATCGAGACACCCTATGTCTCTTCCATGTTGACTGAAAAGATTTTTTATTATCTTTTCTTTTCCTTTCATTTGTGTCTTGTGATTTCCTTTTGGGGATGATGCGAGGCATCAAGACACCCTATCTCTCTTCCATGTTGACCCAAAAGGTTTTTATTTGTTTTTTCTCTCTTTGTGTCATTCTTCTAGTTCTATGTATTTAGGGAATGATGACAGTTCCGAGCTCTCTAATTTCATTGTATCAAATACATATGTTGACCTCGAATCCAAAGATCCCTTATGTGTTTCTAGGGGGAAACCCTCTTTTCCATTTTTTGCCATGTTTGTCTACTTTAAAGTAATTTCTCACAACATTTTATTTAGCAATTTCTTTAAAGTGGGGGCATACATTGGTATTACTTTGGCACAATTTCATTTGCATTTTTTTTCTTTTTCATGTTCATTGATGTGATTTTATTACTTCATGCGATGTGCTTTTCTCTTTGTGGTGACATTGGGAGTAATTTCCTTAAAGAGCTTGATCTATCTTAGCATATTACATTCCTCTTAGTGGTGATACGACAAACTGCATTCCCTAAGTTGTGAATCTTTTATCCTTTGATTGGTCCTCTCTTGGAGACATTAGGAACAATGTCCCCTAAGATTAAGACCTCACATGAACTAAACAAAATCCCTTTGAACATCCCTCTTTCTTGTTGCATTGCATTTTTCTCTTTGTAGCTTATTAAATTCGTGGAGTTATGGCTTTCATATGGTTTCCTAGGGCTCACCTAGTGAACAACTAGCTCCACTAGCCCTTGTGAGCGTGCATTTTTTTACCTTATTAAAGTCATGGATGTATGGATATGATATGGTCCCCTGGGGCTCACCTAGTGAACAACTAGCTTCACTAGCCCTTGTGAGCGTGAATTTTCTTTTTTTCCTTATCATAGTCATGGGGGTATAGTGTTGATATAGACCTATTGGGGTTCACCTAGTGAACAACTAGCTTCACTAGCCCTCGTAAGCATGTGCTTTTGTTTGCATAGTGGAAAATGCGTTCCACTTGTAAACCCTTTTGGAAAATCAACCTAGACCCAGTCCACATCACGTTGGATGACCAAGCGAAGCTTGATCTGTTGCATTTTTCTTTTTCCTTTTTCTTGTCTTTGATGGTGTATGTTTACGATCTGGTTATGGCTTCATATATCATCCACAAATGTGTTCCTTTGTGCCTATGTTGGTTTTCCATAGGATCTTCATCCTGGGGGCTTGGCCACACTCTTGGTTATTGTCATCCTATCTTACTAACATTGGTACATTTGAACCCCTCTTGATTGCATTGTTGGCTACTTTAGTATGATTTTAAAACAAGTTCATCCTCTCACTAAAACGGGGGCTAAATGTAATGTAGGAAAATGCATACCCTTGTATTTTCACACTTTCTTTTGGCCCGCCTTGCTTTATTTATCTTTATTTATGTCTTAATTGGTCCTATTTTTCATCCACAAGCCTTATAAACTATATCTTTTTTGGAAAATCCCAATAAAAATTAATGGATAAAAGATGTATACACCTAAAATCGGTCGAGATAATCAATTAATTAAATACTAGCTATTTGATTAAAAAATCTTAATTCCTCTACTTATAAATAAATTGCAAAATTTATTTATGTGGTTCATTTCTTAATTTCCTCCTATCTAAAATCATTTTCCTTATTGATTTAATTAAATAAACAAATTTAACTAATTTGTTTTGTTTGATTATTTCCCTCTCATTAAAATTGAATTTTTAATTCAATTTTGTCACATTTCTACATAATTCTTCCAACTTCCTTCCACCTCATCTGCCACCTCAGCATGGGTCACATGAATTTAAATTTTTATAATTTGTAAAATGGGAATTTCCATCAACAATCTCCAACAAACTTTGGGACACATGACTTCTCTTCCCATTTGATTCTCCTCTACACTTGGAGCTTCTTCCATAATTTCCTCCAACTTCCTCACTCTTCATTGTCGATTTCTCTGGATCATAATCTCGACCATTGAATCCTACCACATCACTTGATAAATTCATGTACAACATATAAATAGGTCTAAGAGAATGCATGAATTTGAGGATCCTTAGGATTAGAGAGCAATGGAACAATTTTGAATGAAAACTTGTAGCAACTTGTCTTGCTATTTCAATTTCATTAATGTAATATGTTTCATTGGTTGTGTGGTTAGATTTATCTTTCTGATATGCATATTTTACATCACACAAATGATAATTTAATGATTCTAGTTGTGTGTCCCTGATTTTTGGGTCGGGACTAAGATGCCACCTAGGGCATCTTTGTGCCCCAAAGGTCTTGGGACCCAATTTTTAGTGGAACATTAAATGGGCCCCTTTTTGGAGTATGTGCACCAGGTTTTTAGGATTTGAGACTAAGATGCCACCTAGGGCATCTTAGTCCCCGTTGGGATTTTTTCAGGGTTTAATTTCAAATCTAGGTGGGATTTATCCTCCTTTAATTAATGAATTCATATTTCAGATTGTTGTGGTGTGATTTTGGGATATTAAGCATGAATAGGTATAGATACAAGGTTCATTCACTCATTTTCATACCTAAGCATTCAAGTATTCATTCTCAAGGAAAGTTTGTGAGATCAAGAGAAATTCATCAAGCATTTGGAGCCATTATCAAGATTCAAGCATCACATCAAGGAGATTGTTGCATCATGTGTGTTTTAGAGATAACATTTGTGATGCAAGGTTCTAATTCAAGAAAGCAACTAAATTCCATATCTACCAAGAATTCATTGGATTCAAGATCTATATCCAAACTAGCCATTTCACAAAAGTTTTTAGACTTCATAGCAAGGGTTTGGTGAGTTGTAACATTGCATGTTGTTCATTCATCATTTTCCCCCATCTCATTTCATTTCAAGGTTTAATTACCAACAAGGGGTTTGACCAAGGCAAACCCCCATATACTAACAATCAACAAGTTTTTATCCTCTTGTGTGTTTGTGTTTGTAGATTTAGGTTGAAGCATTGAAGATCATTTGGAGTGAAAAGTTGCATCACAAAGTTTTCATCTTCACTGAAATTCACCGATAGGCCAGATCCGAAAGTTTTAGAACCCGAGATCTGAGAAGAAGGAAGTGCAGACCTTGGACCTCAGGACCACATTTATAGATTTTAGAAATTCCAGACGAGACTAAGTCACCACCTAGGGAGTCTTAGTCCTCCTAAGGGTATTTTGCTGAGATTCTTTCATATTCGGTTCCAACATTCAAAGATTCCACATTTTTCGTAAAAAATAACAGTAGGACTAAGTCAACAATAAGGGCGTCTTAGTCCTCCATAACACTTTTTGACAACATTTTTGCATTTCCAGAATCCTCATTACATTTTCAAAACTTCTAGGTACACATACCCTAACTTGTTATTGCATAACTTCATTATTTGCATCATTCATTTAGCTTGCATTGTCAGGTTTCGTAAGTTGAATGCTAAATTGTATTTTCCAATATTTTGCTTGGTGGTGAACCCTTCAAAGCCTAAAAGAACCCTTCCTAGGTCTTCTTTGTTGAGAATTGACTCACCTTTGAGGTTTATAGTGAATCCAATTAGGATTCCTATGACCTTATTGAATGACCTAAGGAGAATAAGTGAGCTCACACACACACACATATTTTCTCTGAGGTTCAGGTCCCACCTAAGTTTTGAGGCCTCTATCTAGATTTCACATGAATCTAAGCCTTTCTTAAAAAATGTGTCCCAAAGCCTAGCCTAATGGGACTAAGACACCCCTTGATTTGGAATATGAGTCTCGTGTGGCTTAAACCTAAATTAAATTCAAATTATTGGTGGTATTTTATTCTTCTAGATCTGATGTTAGCTTGTAGTTTTTTAATTTTAAGAAATTTGGCTTAAACAAGTATAAACACAAGGTTATTTCACTCATTTTCACCTAACAAGAAATCAAGTGATCTAGCAACTTGAGTATTTATGCATTATAGAAAATTTGAGTTCACAAGAGCATTCAAGAGTTTACAAGAGCATTCAAGAGCATTCAAGAGCTGGTTATCAAGTGTTTTGGAGAATTATTCAAGTATCAAGCATCATGTTTGTGTTTGAGCTAACAATTGTAATATAGGGTTTCATGATTCAGGCAAGCACTCAATTCAATATCTACAACATTCAATCAATAGTCAACATACACATCCATTGGAGTCATTTCATACATGTTTGTAGTACTTTATTTCTATGGTTTGGTGAGTTTCAATATTTCATTTTGTTCATTCATCATTCCTCCTTACCATTTCAATTCATTTCAAGGTTTGATTACCAAAATAGGGTTTGACCAAGGCAAACCCCTACCCACTAACAAAAAAAAAATTTCCCCTCTCTTTAGTGTGTGATTTTTTGATCTAGGTTGAAGATCATCTAAGGAGCAAGATTGGAAAGAACTTGTCAAGTGCACAAAGTTGTCCAAGTTTTCACCTTGTTTAGAAGATCAATAAAAGACATGTGCAGAGAAAAATTCACCAATTCAGATTTGGAAAATAGGTTGAGAAAAAAAAGCAGAGGTTGAAGAGAAGATTCAGAATTTGTTCCTCCAAAAAAGCCAAGTAGGACTAATACACCACTCCTGACATATGAGTCTTAGTACAAGTCATTTTCCAGATTTCTGAAGATCTAGACTTGCCATCATAAAATTCTTGTTTCAGCCCAAAAACTCTAATCTGGGACTAAATCACCTAGCCTGACATATGAGTTCAATTGTGCATTAAATTAAAAAAATTCAACATTTCAAGTCTTTATTCTAACTTCTTCAAGTTTCCAAGTGCACCTCTATACTTTTCTAGTTTATTGTTTTGATTTGCATTCATTTCTAGGTTATTTATTCAAGTCTTGCATATCATTAGGTTTAATCATTAGGTCTTGCATGTCATTTGTCTTTCCAAGCCCTAGCTTGGTGGTGAACCCTTATGTAGTCATTAATCATACCCTAGAGGACAGTCTTTAGCAAATCTCTCTCTCTCTCATACTATTAATGGATTGAGATCTCTAGGGTTTCCTTGAATGTAACAAGAGTGAAATGGGAACCCCCTCATTGTGCTTAATCTCCTCAAAGGTGTAGCACCCTATTTCCATCATTATAATATATTATATAAATATATAAGTGATGTGGTAATGGAAAATGTATCCCTCTAAATTTTCGTGTTTGTTTGGGCCCTCCTTGTTAATTTGAGCTTAATGTTGCCTTGATTTAGTGTTGTAATGTGGTTAACACATTCACATTAGGTCTTGGGCCCTTGTAAAATAAATGAACCTAGTTATGCCTTATTTAAGGTGTTGTAAATTGTATCCTAACACTTTCACACTAATCTAGGGTTTTCATTATTAATTGGGCTTCTTTATGCCTTATTTGGCCTTATTTTGTATCCATAACCCTTAATTAATGTATCTTTTCAAGGATAATCCTAACATAAACCAACATCCAATCATAATTCAGGTGTTTTTGGATTGTATGACCCAGATTTAGTGATCTAGGACTCATACACCACCTTGGGCATATGGGTCCCATGTAAGTTTCGAGGCCCTAATCCCGATTTCACATTAATCTAAGCATTTCTTGAAAAAAGTGTCCCAAAGCCTAGCCTAATGGGACTTATATGCCAGTTTTGGCGTATGAGTCTCATGTGCCTTAGATTGTATATAAATTCAAATTCTTGGTAGTATTTTATTCTCCTAGATCTGATGTTAGCTTCTAGTGTTGTAATTTTGAGAAATTTGGCATAAACAAGTATAAATAGAAGGTTATTTCACTCATTTTTCTCTTAACAAGTAGTAAAGTGACCTAAGCTTTAAAGTATTCATGCATTATATCAAATTTGAGTTCAAAAGAGAATTTAAGAGAATTCAAGGGCTGATTAGCAAGAATTTTGGAGCATTATTCAATTATCAAACATCATGTCAAAGAAATCATGCATCATGTTTGGTTTGTAGCTAGAACTTGTGATGTAGGGTTGCATGATTTAAGCAAGCACTCAATTCAAGATCTACAACATTCAAGAAAAAATCAAGATCCACATCCATTGGAGCCACTTCATACATGTTTACAAAATTTTATTCTATGGTTTGGTCAGTTGCAGCATTTCTTACTTGTTCATTCATCATTCCTTCTTTCCATTTCATTTCATTACAAGGTTTGATTACCAAAATAGGGTTTGAGCAAGGAAAACCACTTTCCACTAAAAAAACAACATTTTCCCCTCTCTTTAGTGTGTGATTTGTAGATCTAGGTTGAAGACCCTCTAAGGAGCAAGATTGGAAAGAAGAGCTGTCAAGTTGCAAAGTTTTCTAAGTTGTCACCTTGTTTAGAAGAGCATTAAAGGACATCTACAAAGAAAAATTCAACAAATCAGACCCGAAAACTAGATTGAGAAGATAGAGCAAAGGTTGAAGAGTAGATTCAAAAATTTGACTCTCCAAAAAGGCCAAGTAGGATTAATACGCCACTTTTGGTGTATGAGTCCCAGTATAGTGAATTTTCTAGATTTGAGGTGTTACAGACTTGTCTCTTAAATTTTTTTGTTCTTGCCAAAAAACCCTAATCTTGGACTAAATCACCCAACTTGGTGTATGAGACCCAATGTGCAATAAATTCAAAATTTTCATCATTTCAGGTCTTCATTTAAGCTTCTACAAGTTTCTAGGTGCACCTTTCTAATTTCCCTATTTTTTATTATTTTTTGCATTCATTTCTAGGTCATTTAGTGAAGCCTTCCATATAATAAGGTTTAGTCATTAGGTCTTCAATGTTTCTTGTCTTTCTAATCCTTATCTTGGTGGTGAACCCCTCTTTAGTCATTAATTATACCATAGGACAACCTTTAACAAATCACTTTCCTTCACTCCATCTTGGGATTGAGATCTCTAGGGTTTCCTTGAGTGAAACAAGTGTGTGCAGTAGGAACCCTATCTCCTAAAAGATAAAGGCCCCCTATTTTTGTTGTTTCATTTTGGTGAACCTGCATTTAAAACAACTTATTTCTAATTTGGAGTGCATCATAATCCTAGATCAAGCTTGCATTAACATTGCATTATGATTTGCATTAGTTAAATTGCATCTAAGGTTTCTAATTCTTGCATTAGTGAAAGTGCATATAGATTGCATTTTTCTCTCTTGCATCATTGAAATTCATCTAAAATCGACATTTACACTTAGTCTAGACATCATAGGAGCAAAAACCTTGAATTTCATCAATTTTTTTAAAAATTTGTGCAAAAAACCTCATCTAGGACTCATATGCTCCTCTAGGCGATTTAGTCCTAGTATAGGTAGTTTACCTAATTTCTAGGCATTCTATGGTGATTGTTATTCAACATTCAAAACCCTTAAAAATCGTAATTGGGAATTGAAAGGAAGAATTTTTTTTTGTTTTACTTCTAGGGTTTAGGACCTAGAAGAACAATCTTCACTCGGTTCCACTCAAGAACAAACCCTTGAGATCTCAGTACAAAGGGGAAAGAGATCTTGTAAGAGGGTTGTTCTAGGGGCTGAATATAAGCTAATAAGGGGTTCACCAAAAAGTTTGGACTTGGAAAGATAATTGAAATGCAAGATGCAACAATAAACCCTAATTGAATGTAATGACCTGTAAAATGACCTAGAAAAGTAAATGAAATAGAATAGAAAAGTAGTAGGATGAATGTTGTGCACCTAGAAATCTACAAATGTCTAGAAGGAGCTTTGAAACACTAAATAATTTGACTTTAATGCTAACTAGAACTCATTCACTAAGTTGAGTGAATCAGTCCCAAATCTAGGTTTCTGTGCAGGAACAAGAATCTGCCAAATGGGTATCTGAATCTACAAAAATCTAAATTTTGATTGAAACTGGGACTCATTCGCCAGAAGTGGCGAATCAATCCAATTAGGGTTTTTTGAAGCTTCAAAGTATGAATATTCTCTTCTCAATCTTCTCAATCTACTTCTCCATATGTTTGGATCCAAATCTTTGTAAATTGACCTATAGTTGTTCTCCAATGTTCTCCAAGGCTTGATGACAACTTTGACAACTTTATGCACTTTGAAAAATTTTCTCCAATCTTGCTCCTTAAAAAATATGCAACCTAGACCTGCAAATAACACATAAAGGAGATGGAAAAATGTTGTTGGGTTAATGGATAGAGGTTTTCCTTGGTCAAACCCCATTTTTGTAATCAAATCTTGAAATATAATGAAATGTTAATGGAGAATGACGAATGAACAAAATGTGATGTTGCAACTCACCAAAACATACCAATAAGAGGATACAAACATGTATGAGATGGATCTAATGGATGCAGATCTTGAATCTTGCTTGAAGGTGATATATCTTGAATGAAATTCTTGCTTGAATCATAAACTCCTACATCACAATTGTTATCTAAAAAAAAACATGATGCATGAAATCCTTGACATGATGATTCATTCTTGAATGCTGCTCTAAAATGCTTGATAATCTGCCTTTGAATGCTCTTGAATGCTCAATGCTTGTGAGGATAAAATGAGTGAAAGAACCTTGTATTTATACTTAATCATGCATGAATTCCCAAAATTACAACACTACAAGCCGACATCAGATCTAGGTGGATAAAATCTTGCCTAGAATTTGAATTAATTTTGATTTTGGGCCACACGAGACTCATTCACCCAAGGTGGTGAATGAGTCCCATTAGGCATAATGTATGGGACCAAATTTAAAAATGCTTAAAATGGTGTGAAACCAGGTTCAAGACCCAAAAATCTAGGTGGGACTCATTCAGCCAAGATGGCGAATGAGTCCCAGATCACTAAATCTGGGCCACATAACCTAGAAATATCTAAATTATGATTGGATGTTGATTTGTGTTGGGATTATCCTAGAAAAGATGCAATAAATGAGGCTTGTGGACATAAAATAAGGCCAATTAAAGCATAAGAAAGCCCAATTTTTAATGAAAATCCTAGAAAAGTGTAAAAGTGTGTTACAACACTTCACAACACTTTAAATAAGGTAAGATTAAGATTTATTTTATTTAAAAAGTGGTTTATTAGGCTGAGTTAATTAATAAAACCTTGGAAAAGTGTGAAAGTGTGTTACAAAATTCTACAACACTTTAGCCAGGTACCATTCAAATCCATTAGTTCACAAGGGCCCAAGACCTAATGTGAATGTGTTAATCACATTACAACACTAAATCAAGGCAAAATTAGGCTCAAGTTTGCAAAGAGGGCCCAAACAAGTGTGAAAATGTCACCGACAATATTTTTCGACACTACATTTAGCCCCCACTTTAGTGAGTGTATGATCTTGCTTCAAACTCACACTAAAGTAGAAAAACTCACTTCAAGAGGGGTCCAAGTGTACCAATGCTGGTAAGATGAGATGAAAATGATCGAGAGGGGTGACCAACCCCTAGGATCACGGTCCCATGGAAAACCAACATAGGTGCAAAAGAACACACATGAGGATGATATAAAGAGCAATAATAGAGCACAAGAATACACTGTTAAAGATGGAAAAGAGAAAATGTAACAGATAAAAGAGTCAGATCAAGTTTCAACAATTTTCCATTGCGATGTGGATCAAATCTAGGTTGTTTGTCCGAAAAATGCAAGCTCACTCTAAGGAAAAAAACTCTAGGTTGTCCATTGGGTGAGGATCTGAAAGAGGTGAGACACATACACACATGAACAATATGCACTCACATACACACACGAGTGGCTAAGGGAAATTCATGCCATGGTTGGGCTTCTCATTAATCTATACCAAAGTTATACCCCTTGATAAATTTAATAAGGTGCCACACAAAAATGGTTTTCGAGCTTTATGATACAAGCAAAAATTTATATCCTTGGAACTCTTGAACAAACAAGATGGCTCTATAGGCATGCAAGCCGCGTTATCCAAGGTGGCCATATAATTGCAAATAAAAAATAAAAAATGTAAAGAACATTCAAAGGAGTCTTTCTTAGTTCATGTGAGGTCTTAACTTAGGGAACATTGTGCCTAATGTCTCCAAGAGAGGACCAATCGAAGAATAACAGATTCACAACTTAGGGGATGCAATGTGTTTCATCAAGCCACTAAGAGGAATGTAATATGGTAAGAGATATCACGCTCTTGAGGGACATCACACCCAATGTCATCCACAAAGCGAGAAACGCATTGTATGAAATAAGAAAACTTCACCATGAACCATGAAAAAGAGAAATGCAAAATAATAATGCTAATGTATGCCCCCACTTTAAAGAAGATGCTAAACACCATGCTATGAGCAATTACTTTAAAGTAGAAAATCATAAATACCAACAAAGAAGACATGAGAGCCAACCTAGAAAGCCCTATGCCAAGTCATATGTTTCCAAGTAAAGCCACGCCATGTAAAAGAAGAAGAAAACAGAGGGGTTGCCCCCAAAATGAAAACACAAAGCGCATAAGGGATATATGGATTTGGGTTCAGTATGTTCTCGCTGCAATGTTTTTAGAGAGCTCAGAACTGTCATCATTCCCTAAATACACATATAACTAGAAGAATAAAATAAAGAGAGGGAAAACAAGGAAAAATCCTTTTGGGTCAACGAAAGAGACATGAATGTCTTAACACCTTACGTCATCCCCAAAAGGAAAAAACAAGACAAATGAAAAATGAAAATGGAAAAGCTTTTGGGTTAACATTGAAGAGACACGAATGTCTCGACGCTTTGTGTCATCCCCAAAAGGAAAACACAAGAAAAATGAAAAATGAAGAGTAAAAGATTGATGACATAGAGAAGAATGAAGGTATGAATAGAGGAATGCCATAAAGAGAGAGATAACATCAAACAGAACGTCACTTGGGATCACATCACACATATGGAATCATAGAAAAGAAAAGGAAAGATGCAAAAGACTAGTATGGCACATGTGAGTCAACCTAAAGAAGGTCGTTCGCATCCCAATCATGTTCATTACATACCGAAGGTGGACCACTAGCCAAAGGGACAATAGCAAGTGCCGAACTAGGGTGATTACCAAGTTCAACATTCCTTTTAGGAGAATTGTCATTTAAGCTCATGGAAGAGGAAAATAATGTATTCAATTCATTATGCACCTCTTTGTCAATTTTAGCAACTTTCTCATCGTCATCCAAGTTAATCACAATAGGAGGTCGAATGATAATTTCCATGCAAGAGTTCAACTCTTGTTGTGGTTGTTGTATTGGATTTTTTTGTTTTGGGGAAGGGATAGAGTCATTATGCATTGCTTCAGTCAAGTTTGGATTTTGATTTTATTTGTTTAATTCTTCATGTAACCTATGAGCAAGAGCACGACGTCTACTCCTACACTCTCTAGCACCTTTGTTTCTTTTAGTTTTGTTTTCAAGTTGATTTTTTGTATCTGAGTGGGTTGATCAACCATAGGTTTCTTTTCTTCCCTAAGGGGAGGAACGAAAGGAACCACAAGAGGTTGTTCGACCACTTTCTCTTTGACTTTGTAAACCTATTTTATTCTAGGAGGTGTGATTGGGTTGTTTTCATTGTCTCTTGGTCTTTTGTAGGAGGTAGGTGAATGTTTTGTCTTAGGTTGGTCTTGGTTATTTGCGATTTATTTAGGTTCTATCATGGTTTCATCAAGGATGCTAGGATTGGTGGTAGGTGCAGACATGTTTAGAAGGGATAATTCTCCTATTTTCTTTGCCTTGAAATTTTCATAAGAAAAGAAAAATAAGTCTTCTCGTGGTTTTATAGGTTTTATAGGCTTAGGCCAAAAGAAATCTAAAGAAAATTTTCCTTTGGAGGACAACAGGTTAAAGCCACTATGATGGAAAGTGAATATTTCATTGTCAAAGGGAAAATTTAAGCATTTATGTATGATTGAAGGGACTGCATTCATGGAGCAAAGCCATGGATAGCCTAACTTTACACAAAATTGGTCCAACTGTGGGATGATGGAGAATGAGATATCTAATGTTTTTGGTCCTATTTGTAATGGTAAGGTGATTGATCCCATCATAGGGCAAGAATAACCATTGTGTGTCTTGATCCATGCTTTTGGTTTATCATATATGTCTTAATAGAACTAATGTAGAAGTAATAATTCCTTGGTGATCACGTTCTCTCCATAGGTACAATATCTTAATATTCCATTAGTGGGCTTATCATAGATACGATCTGATATCTAAAGAGGACCATCAAGTGCATGTTTATGTATGTAATTTTGTGAGAAAGCAATATCAAAAGGATTTTTAGGTCAGCCCTTATGATGTTGAGTTTTAACAACTGCAACCAAACAATCAAAATTATTTTGTTCTTGTTGATCAATATCCAGAGGACTTTGTTGAGTTGTATCTATGTTTTCATCATCTGTGTCAACATTGATTACATCAGTCTTAGTAGTTTCACTAGCTTTGAAAAATGAAATACTATTTTTTGGCATGGGGTTGGTAAATATTTGCAAGTTTTGGTTAGGAGGGGCAACATAATTATTTCCTTAATCACTAACACCTCCAATGGAAAGATGACCAGAATCAATGAGGTCTTGCACAAGATGTTTAAGACACTTACAATGTTCTGTATCATGTCCATTTTTTTGATGATAGTGGTAATAATCATTTTATCTAAAGCTCGGGGGTAATGGTTTACTAGGATCAAGTGTTTTTATGAGAGGCAAGGTAATCATTTGTTTTTCTAAAATTTGGGACATTGTGTTATGAAGGGTATCGGGTAGGGGAGTGAATTGTCTTTTCAGGTCCCCATAGCTAAAGGGTATCATGGATTTAAGAACAACTACTTGGTTATTGACATTCTAAGTTGTTTTGTGAGGGGGACTGAAGTGAAGGAACCCTTTGTTCAATTATCTAAAAGGTTGGGATTTTTTTTGGTTTACTGGCTCGAATTTCTCAGTTCGGCTAGAAGTGGATTTTCTATCTCGACTACTAAACAAATTTTGATAATCATGGAGGGTGATACACACATGTATGAGGGATAGGAATTTCATCACGGTGAGATTATCTTGATTATTTCTTTTAAAATTTTCTATGAACATCTTTTGAAGGTGAGGATCGGGGACATTGACATCGATTTGGGAATAAAGCGATTGATAGCATGAGATAAAGTTAGTTATATTTTCATCTTATTTTTTCTTACATCTCAAAAAATTGGCAAAGGTCATATTAGGAGTCATATGCACTTGGAAATGGTTTAAAAATGCATCAACAAGTTCATTGAATGAACGAATTGATTTGTTCGATAAAGAAGAAAACCATTGTAAGGAAGTGTCTTTCAAGGACCTAGGAAAAAGCTTACCCAAGAGTTTATAATTAAGGAAAAATTAACTTCACAATGTGGTTTAGGCATTAACATGGTTAGAAGGACATCCCTTTCCTCTATATTTCTCGAATATAGGTACCTCTACACCTTGTGGCATTGGTGTTCACAATATCTCAAAGGACAATGGATTGCTTTGGGCATAGTATGTAGGTGGGCCATTTTGATTTTGGTTGATGGTGGAAATCTATTTTTGAAGGGATGAAATGGTTTGGAAGAGTTGATTTATGAGAGGGTCATTACTTGTGTTATGACATAGAAGTTAAAATGGTGAACGGGTGTATGTGTTTGAGGGATAAGTGAAAGGAATTATTATAGGTGGTAAGGTAGTAGGAGATATAGCATGTGATGCTGCAAAGGTACTAGGGATGTTAGTGGAAATACCCAAGGAAGGAATCACATTGCTAGTTTGTTGCATTGTTGTTGTGACTTGAGGGTTGGTATAGGTAGGTATTGAGGCAATTATTAAGGGAGGAGGAATTTGAGTTCTTCCTTGGCTTGTGGCATAGCTTGTAGGTAAAGGACAACTAGTGTTTGTAGTGAGGTGCTTTCCAAAAATTTGAACTATTTTTTTCACAAGATCAAGCCCATATTAACTTTCAAGCATGTGGTGAATGTTATCTATAGTAGGGATAACAATAGTTGAAATGTTATAATTTTGTACTTGATATTGTAGGTTTGCTAAGTCTTCATGAATTGGAATTATGTTTTCTTGTAGGACACTATCATTCCTTATTTCAACATGCATCATACTACTTGAAGGAAAAGAGTTATTAAGGGTATGGTCCATACCTAATGTACTAGTGTCAATACTAGGAGTGAAAGAGCTAGACAACCCAAGATCCACAACGATTGTGCTATTGTGGGATACCATGAGTCTCAAACTTCATCTCACTACAATATTAGAAATAGGACACCAAATACTCATACAAGGGCTACAAGATGCAAGATGAATGAAAATGCAATATAAGCCAAGAAAAATCAAATGCTTATAACAAAAATTTTGGAAACTGAAACTGAAAGGCAATAAAAACAAACAAAAACCCCAAAATAGATCTTTAAATTCTAGAAAATGTAGTGCAGAATCTGCACTGGGACTAATTCGACCTAGGTGGAAAATGAGTCTCAATGAGAATTTTTTCAAAATTTTCAAAAAATTTCAAGTGGATTTTATGTGGTTTATGTTTTATTATCTGTATCTCAGATACAAATGCATATTTTTTTATATTTTCAATGTTGAAAGGAGATGCAAAAATGCAAGCTATATGTGCTTTCACTAATGCAAAAACTAGAAACCTTAGAATGCCGATTAACAAATTCAAACCCTAATGCAATGTTAATGCAAGAAATATCTAGGATGATAATGCACTCGAAATCAAAATTATGATTTTCTCAATGTAGGTTCACCAAAATAAAAGGAAGAAAATTGTTTTGTTTTACTTCTAGGGTTTAGGACCTAGAACAATCTTGACTCACTTTCCCTCAAGAACAAACCCTTGATATCTCAATGCAAGGGGAAATAGATCTTGCAAGAGGGTTGTTCTAGGGGCTGAATATAAGCTAATAAGGGGTTCACCACCAATTTTTGACTTAGAAAGATAATTGAAATGCAAGATGCAACAATAAACCCTAATTGAATGTAATGACCTATAAAATGACCTAGAATTTAAGTAAGTGAAATAGAACATAAAAGAAGTAAGATGAATGGTGTTCACCTGGAAATATGGAAATGACTACAAGGAGCTCTGAAACACTAGATAATTTTAATTTAATGATGATTGGGACTTATTTTCCAAGCTTGACGAATCATTCCAAAAGCTGGGTTTCTGTGCGAGAACATGAATTTGCCAAATCGGTATCTGAATCTACAAAAATATGAATTTTGACTAAAACTGGGACTCATTTTCCAAAAGTGGTGAATTAGTCCAGTTAGGGTTTTTTGAAGCTTCAAAGTTGGAATCTACTCTTCTCAATTTTCTCAATCCACTTCGTCATAATTTTGGATCTGAATCTCTATAAATTGACCTACAGGTGTTCTCCAATGTTGTCCAAGGCTTGATGACAACTTTGACAACTTTATGCACTTTGAAATTTTTTCTCCAATCTTGCTCCTTAGAAAATCTGCAACCTACACCTAGAAATTACACATAAAGGAGAGGCAATACTATTGTTGGGTTAGTGGATAGGGGTTTTCCTTGGTCAAACCCTATTTTTGTAATCAAACCTTGAAATAGAATGAAATGTGAATGGTGAATGATGAATGAAAAAAATGTGATGTTGTAACTCACAAAACCCTAGCAATAAGAGGATACAAACATGTATGAGACGTATCCAATGGATGTGGATCTTGAATCTTACTTGAAGGTGATATATCTTGAATGAAATGCTTCCTTGAATCATAAGCTCCTACACCATAATTGTTAGCTCAAAAAAAAAACATGATGCATGAAATCCTTGACATGATAATTGATTATTGAATGTTGCTCTAAAATACTTGATAATATGCCCCTTGAAAGCTCTTGTGAATTCTTGAATTCTTGTTAGGATAAAATGAGTGAAAGAACCTTGTATTTATACTTAATTATGCAAGAATTCCTAAAATTATAACACTACAAGTTGACATCAGATCTAGGAGGATAAAATACTACCAAGAATTTGAATTCATTTTGATTTTGGGCCACATGGGACTCATTCACCCAAGGTGGAGAATGAGTCCCATCAGGCATAATGTATGGGATTAAATTTAAAAATGCTTAAAAATGTGTGAAACCAAGTTCGGGATCCAAAATCTAGGTGGGTCTCATTCACCCAAGATGGCGAATGAGTCCTAGATCACTAAATATGGGCCACACAACATAGACACACCTGAGTTATGATTGGATGTTGATTTGTGTCAAGATTATCCTTGAAAAGGTGTAATAAATGAGGCTTGTGGATGCAAAATAAGGCCAATTAAAGAATAAGAAAGCCCAATTATCAATTAAAAGCCTAGAAAAGTGTGAAAGTTTGTTACAACACTTCACAACACTTTAAATAAGGCAAGATTAAGATTTATTTTGATTAAAAATAGGTTTATTAGGTTCAATTAATTAATAAAACATTACAAAAGTGTTAAAGTGTGTTACAACATTCTACAACACTTTATCAAGGTACCATTCAAATCCATTAGTTCACAAGGGCCCAAGACCTAATGTGAATGTGTCAATCACATTACAACACTAAATCAAGGAAAAATTAGGCTCAATTCTAGAAAGAGGGCCCCAAAAAAGTGTGAAAATGTCACCAACGACATTTTTCGACACTATAGGACTCATATGCCCCCTTGGGCGATTTAGTCTCATTTCAAATTTTAAACTAAATTTTCCAGCATTCAAAACTCTATTTTTGTGTTTTTGTTTGCTGTTGTTAGTTCTTTTTTTAATTTTTGTAGAGTTTCTATTTTCTTCATTTCATTACACCTAGCTTAATTTCCTTTGAATCAGAATTAGAGCATAGCATTTATCTTGTGTTCATTGTATCTTTCATTTCCTTAATTTTCCATTGCATGAGCTTTTCTACTTGGTTTCCTATTGCTAATACTATAGTGAGAGGTCCTTTGAGACTCATGTCATCCTTTGATAGCACAATCATCGTGGATCATGGATTATCTAGCTTTTCCAATCCTAGTATTGATACTAGCTCACTAGGTATGGACCATATCCTTAACAAACCTCTACCTTCAAGTAGTTTGATGCATGTTGAAACAATGGTTTCTAGTATTCCACAAGAAAACATAATCCAAATTCATGAAGACTTAGACAACCTACAAAATTAGGTAAGTACTAAAAACATTTCAACCACTGGTATCCCCACCATAGATAACATACATCACATGATTGAAAGTGAAGAATGAGTTGAACTTGTGCGTAACATAGTTCAAATATTTGGAAAAAATGTTACCTCAACCACTACTTGTTCTTTACCTTCAAACAATGTACCAAGCCAAGGAGTAATTCAAATTTCTCTTCTGACAAAAATGGCCTCTATTCCTACCTATACCAATCCTCAAGTTACAACAACAATGCAACCTACTAGTAATGCCATTCCTACCTTGGGTATTCCACTAGCATTCCTAGTACCTTTGTGGCATCACACATTATATCCCCTACAGCTTTACCTCCTATAACCATTCCATGCACTTGTCCCTTTAACACATACACACATCTACCCTATTCACCTCCATCTCAAAATGCAAGCAATGATCCTCTTATAAATCATTTTTTTCAAACTATTTCATCCCTTCAAAAGCAACTTTCCACTATAAACCAAAATCAAAATGGCCAACCTACATATTATGTCAAAATCAATCTTTTATCATTGGATATTTTGAGAATGCCAATGCCACAAGGTATAGAGGTGCCTAGATTCAAGAAATATGGGGGGAAAGGAGATCCTTCTAACCATATTTCCGCTTATACCACCCTATGTAGTGAATTTATTCTTGAGGATAAACTGTTGGCTAAGATTTTCCCTAGATCCTTGAAGGATACCTCCTTATAATGGTTCTCTTCCTTACCGAACAAATCAATTCATTCATTCAATGAACTTGTTGAGGCATTTATAAACTATTTCCAAGTGCATATGACTCCTAAGATGACCCTAGCTGTGTTGTGTGTGGAAAATGGGGTTTAGATGCTATCATATGACTTAGGACATGGAGCATACCCACTTTCCACCTACTACATTCAAGGGTAACCCTAGAGATTTCAATGCAAAGGAGAAATAGATCTTGCAATAGGGTTGTATTACGGGCTTATTGCTAACTAATAAGGGGTTCACCACCAAGTAAGAACTTGGAAAGATAAGTGCAATGAAAGTTGTAACACTAAACCCTAGTATGATGCAATGATTCACAAAATGTCCTAGAAAAGTAAATGAAACATAATAGAAAGATACAAAAAAAATGTATGCACCTAGGAATCTGAAGATGGTTGAATAGAGCTCTAAAACACTAGAAATTCTATCTTTAATGCTGAGTGGGACTCATTCACCAATTTGTGCGAATGAGTCTAGAATCTGGGTTTCTATGTGGGAACAGGAATCTGCCAAATGGGTATCTGAATATTCAAAAATCTAAATTTTGACTGAAATTGGGACTCATTCACCAGAAGTGGTGAATCAGTCCAATTAGGATTTTTTGAAGCTTCAAAGTCTGTATCTTCTCTCCCTAGTCTACTCAATCTGCTTCTACAAGTCGGGTGATCCCACAAAGCTGGTTTACAATTTCCGAAAGGAACTGATTTTTGCTGAAATCACATATTTTTAGAAAATATAATGAGTTAATCCTTTAAAAGTTCCATTTTAAGGATTCCAATTGAATAGGGTTTGATCAAACCACCTTGGATAGAACCTCGCTAGTTTTAAACCATACATATAAATGAGTCTCCTTTACACCTATCAAAATGCTGATAAAAAATCACTTTTGATTTACCTTTTGGGGGATGAAATGAATTAATTTAAAATTTATTTCAAATGATTATGGTAGTCCTTGAAATGAGCTATCCCATGAATATAATTTTAATATGTTTTGGTTTTATTATGTATGTGTTTTTTTAGTTTTATTAAACATAGGTTTTTCACCGAAAATCAAGCTCTTTGTTTTGCACATGTGGAAAAATAGAAAATTATCAAAATATTTTTTTTAAAAATATTTTTGTGTTGGGTATTGATGTCCTTGATCCATTAAAAAAAAAATAGAGAATTTCGATACATACATAAAAAGTTATGTTTTATATAGTCCGCCTATGTCTGAATTGCAATTGGTTTGACTTCGAAACTCTATTAAGGAAAAAATATTCAATAAAAAACTATGATACCAAATGAAAGTGCTAGATATCATAGTTAAAAATCTAAATTCGAAAAAATTAGAATTTTATCTTTCATACAAAAAAAGTTATGTTGTATACGGTGAGCATCACTTTTTAAAAATGTTGTTTTCTGAAAAAAACCAATCTTTGTGGGAGATGAAAAAGAAGTGCAATATTATTCCACAAATTTTGAAAAAAATATTTTTAGAATCTAAAGAAAAAATGTGATGAGACTCTAGTTTGCATCATCTTCAAATTACTCATGGTTTAGCCTCTATAGGTGCCCGAATGTGAAGATTTAGTTAAAAATAATAATTTCAGTGTCCGGTTTGGTCAAAAATTGTAAACCACTATTGTGGAATCACCCAGTCTCTAGATCTGAATCTTTGTAAGTTGACCTGTAGGCATTCTCTAATGTTCTCCAAGGCTCGATGACAACTTTGACAAATTTGAATAATTTGACAAATTTTCTCCAATCTTTCTCCTTATAAAATCTGCAACCTAGACCTACAAATCACACTCAAAGGAGAGGGACAAATGTTGTTTTGTTAGTGGATAGGGGTTTTCCTTTGTCAAACACCGTTTTGGTAATCAAACCTTGAAATAGAATGAAATATTAATAGAGAATGATGAATGAACAAGATATGATGTTGCAACTCACCAAAATCTATGAATAAAATTCTGCAAACATGTGTGAGATGGCTCCAATGGATTTACATATTGGATCTTACTTGAAGGTGATAGATCTTGAATGAAATGCTAGCTTGAATCATAAAACCCTACACCATAAGTGTTAGCTAAAAAAAAAACATGATGCATGAAGTATTTGTCACGATACTTGATGTTTGAATAATTCTCTATAATGCTTGATAATCTACCCTTGAACACTCTTGAATTCTTTTGTGAATGCTTGAATACTCTTGTGAACTCAAATTTTCTATAAGGATGCTCATTCAACTTGATAGGTGTAAAATGAGTGAAAGAAACTTGTATTTATACTTATGTATGCAAAAATTCTCAAAATTACAACACTACAAGCCAACATAATATATAGGAGGATAAAATCCCACCAAGAATTTGAATTCATTTTAATTTTGGTCCACACAGGACTCATTCACCCAAGGTGGTGAATAAGTCCCATCAAGAAAATGTATGGGACCAAATTTAAAAATTCTTAGAAAGGTGTGAAACGAGGTTCAGGACCAAAAAATCTAGATGGGACTCATTCACCCAAGGTGGTGAATGAGTCCCAAATCACTAAATTTGGGGCCATTCAACCTGAAACACCTGAATTATGATTGGATGTTGATTGGGGTTGAGATTATCTTCGAAAACATACATTAAATGAGGCTTGTGGATGCAATTTAAGGTCAATTAAAGCATATGAAAGCCCAATCATTAATGACAACCCTAGAAAAGTGTGAAAGTGTGTTATAACACTTTAAAACACTTTAAATAAGGCATGATTAAGGTTTATTTGGTTTAGTTAATTAATAAAACCTTAGAAAAGTGTGAAAATGTGTTACAACATTCTACAACACTTTAGCAAGGTACCATTCATGTTTATTAGTTTACAAGACCTAATGTGAATGTGTTAAAAACATTACAACACTAAATCAAGGCACCATTAATCCTAGTTCACAAGGAGGTCCCAAACAAGCAAGGGAAAAGCAAAGGGGATACTTTTTTCGTGACTACATTTAGCCCCCACTTTATTGAGAGGATGAACTTACTTCAAAATCACACTAAAGTAGAAAAAACACACAAGAGGGGTACAAGTGCACCAATGCTAGAAATATGGGACAAAAATGATCAAGAGGGGTTATCAAGCCCCCAGGATCAAGATCCCATGGCAAACCAACATAGGCATAAAATAACACACATGAGAAATGTGTAGTCACTCTGAGGCAACAAAACTTCAGGCTATTCACTGGGTGAGAAGTCCAAGAAGGTGAGAAACATACACTCATATCTGGTATGCTCTCACACACACACGTGAGTGGCTAAGGGAAATTCATGCCCTCATTCGGCTCCTCATCAAACCATACCAAATTTATACCTCTTGATAAATTTAATAAGGTGCCACACAAAAATGATCTTCGAGCTTCATGAGGCAAGCAAAGCTTCGTATGCTTGGAGCTCATGAACAAACAAGATGGCTCCACAGGTATGCAATCTGTGTTATGCAAGGTGGCCATATAACTAAAAAATGCAAATGCAACAATAAGGAATGGTCAAGGGAGTCTTGATTAGTTCATGTGAGGTCTTAACTTAGGGAACATTGTGCCTAATGTCTCCAAGAGAGGACCAATCAAAGAACAAAAGATTCAAAACTTAGGGGATGTAGTGTGTCACATCAAGCCACTAAGAGGAACATAATATGCTAAGAGAGATCATGCTCTTGAAGGACATCACCCCGAATGTCATCCACAAAGCAAAAAAAACATTGTATAAAGTAAGAATACTACACTATGAACCATGAAAGAAAAATTCCAAAGAATAATGCCAATGTATGCCCCCACTTTAAAGAAGTTGCTAAAAACCCTGTTGTGAGCAATTACTTTAAAGTAGCAAATGAAAAAAATTCTAATAATAAAGAAGACATGCGAGCCAACTTGGAAAGCCCTATAAAAAGTCATATGTTTCCAAGTAAAGCTTCATCATGTAAAAGAAAAGGAAAAGAGAGGGGTTTCCCCCAAAAATGAAAACACCAAACACATAAGGGATCTATGGATTTGGGGTCAGTATGTTCTTTCTACAATGTTTTTAGAGAGCTCAAAAATGTCATCATTCCCCAAATACTCATAGAACTAGAAGAATGACACAAAGAGAACGAAAACAAAGAAAAAACTTTCAGGTCAACATGGAAGAGAAATGAATGTCTCAACGCCTTACATCATCCCCAAAAGGAAAAAACAAGACAAATGAAAAAGATAAAGAAAAAGTCTTTTGGGTCAACATGAAAGAGACATGAATGTCTCAATGCCTTGCATCATCCCCAAAAGGAAAATTTAAGACAAATGAAAAAGGTGAAAATATTTATGACATAGAGAAGAATAAAGGTACAAATAGAGGAATATCACAAAGAGAGAGATATATCAAACAAAACAGTACAGGGGATCACAATATGCACATGCAATCACACAAAATAAAATGAAAAAGAAATAATGTAAAGAGACCAATAAGGCACATGCGTGTGAACCTAAAGAAGGCCATCCACATACCAATCATGTTCATTGTATATCAAAGGAAGGAAGCTAGCCAAAGGGACAATAGCAAGTGTCAAACTAGGACCACCACTAGGTTCAATACTTTTCTTAGGATAATTTCCGTTTAAGCTCATGGAAGAGGAAAACAATATATTCAATTCATTATGCACCTCTTCATAAATTTTAGCAACTGCCTCATTGTCATCTAAATTAATCACAATAGGAGGTTGAATGATAATCTCCAAGAAAGGGTTCAACTTTTTTTGTGGTTGTATTGGATTGCTTTGTTTCGGGGCGAGGGTAGAGTCATCATGCATTACTTCATTCAAGTTTGGATTTTGATTTTCTTTGTTTATTTCTTCATGTAGTCTGTGAGAAAGGGAATGACATCTATGCCTATACTCTCTATCACCTCTATTTCTTTTAGTCTTGTTTTCAAGTTGTGTTTGTGTAGGAGCAGGTTGATCAACCATCAATTTCTTTTCTTCCCTAAAGGGAAGAATGAAAGGGGCCTCAAGAGGTTGTTCATCCACTTTCTCTTTTGATTTTGTAATTTTTTTAATTCTAAGAGGTGTGACGGGATTGTTTTCGTTATCTCTTGGTCATTTGTAGGAGGTAGGTGAAGATTCTGTCATAGGTTGGTCTTGGTTGTTTGGGATTTCTTTAGGCTCAATCATGGTTTTGTCTAGGATGGTAGGCTTGGTTGTGGATGGAGACATGTTTTGGAGGGATAGTTCTACTATTTTCTTCACCTTGAAATTTTGATAAGACAAGAAAAATAAGTCTTCACATGGTTTTATAGGCTTGGGCCAAAGGAAATCTATGGAAAAGTTTCTATGGGAGGACGAAGGGTTAAAGACACTATGATGGACGATAAATATTTCATTGTCAAAGGGAAACTTTAGGAATTTATGCACAACCAAAGGGATGGAATTCATGGAGTGAAGCCATGGATAGCCTAGTTTCACATGAAATTGGTTTGACTACGGGATGATGGAGAATGAGATATCTAATGTTTTCGGTCCTATTTGTAAGGGAAGAGTGATCGATCCCATCGTAGGGCAAGTGAAACCATTATGTGTCTTGATCCATGCTTTTGGTTTATCATATATGTCTTGATAGAGCTCATGCAAAAGTAAAAATTCCTCGGTGATCACATTCTCTCCACAGGTGCGATCTATTAGTATTCCATTAGTGGGCTTATCATAGATACAACCAGCTGTGTAAAGAGGACCATCAGGTGCATGTTTAAGTATATCTTGTGAGGAGAAATAAATCTCAGGAGGCTTTTTAGTTTGGACCTGTGAATCCCAATCCTATTACTTGCACAAACATGGCAAACAAGCACATTATTAGATTGAAATGCAAGTAAGAACAAGGATTCCCCATGAAATTCATCTACAATACTAAAAATAGGAAATGAAATAAAGAAAAAACAAGAAACTAAGCTAGATCCTACTCAAGTAATGCAAACACTTGATCCAATGGGGGAATTGGTGCCAATTATGTGTAGAAATTGGCCCTTTCCCAACTCCTTTGTAATATTTTGATGATTTGATGGAGATTGATCCACTTTGTTGATGAAGAACAAGATGAAGTCTTGAAAAAAACCTGCAATAACCTAGCTATGGTGATGGAAAATGCTCAAGAAATATATGAAGTTGCTCTAAATATGAAGATAATATCTTTGCTTTCAAATTGTGGATGAAGAATGAGAGGAAGAGTCTCTCATTTATAGATTTCAAATTGGAAGAATGAGAAAGATTTGAGCAAAGTGGGATCATTCAACATCCAATGGCGAAGTGCCACTTGTCAGAATGGCAATGGAGGAAGCTTGAGCACATTTTAGTGATTGTGCACAATAAATGATATTATGTGGAATTTCAAACTTGAAAAATGACATGTAAGAGGGAAAAAAGAATAAAATAAATGCCACTTGGCTCAATGCACAAGGACATGTAAGAGGAATGAATTTCCTATTGGATGTACAAATCCACTTGGAGGGATTTTCAAATTTGGAAGAATATTCTCTCTATTGCATGTTGAGAAAAAATAGGCATTTTAATAAAATCAAAGTAATTGATTTATTGTGCAAGTTGCATTCTCTAGAGGATGTGACATGGTTTAGGATTAAATTAATCACAGGTTAATTCATTTAATGAGAGATTTAGGGGATGTGACAATTTAGATTTAAATTTATGAATTGATTTAAATCAAAAAATTGAGAGGAAAGGTTTAATTAAATAAATGATTTGATTTATTTAACTAAAGGGGATAATGTTAGATTAAATCAAATAAGGTTTAGTTTATTCAATTTAATAAGAAGACTTTAGAGTTTTAATTTAAATAAAATAAATTATTTAAATGAACAGAGACTTAGGGTTAATTAAATTAAATTGATTGCTTCAATCAACAAGGAAGAATGACTTAATTAGATAAATAATGATTTATTTAATTAAAAGATGAAAATTGATGATAAGTTGAGAAGGTGATTTAGGATGAAATGATGTTAGTTAGGATCAAGTGTGTCGGTCAATTTTCCATGTCTACATTTTTCCCCTCTTTGAAGCAATACACTTGTTGTATTGGTTCAAAGAATAAACTGCTATGATCAAAGTTCAATTTTTTTTTATTTTTTAGATGCCCCACTGCTGCCCCAGCAAGAACGATTATGTTGGTATATAGCCCCCTCAAGAGATTGAGCGAAAATTTGGATTTTTGGGTGACCTTGCGAGAAAAAGGGACAAGGTGCCCGACAGGTCAGAAATGCCTCAGAATGTCAAAAAACATGTTAAAACGCCAAAAAAAGATGCAAAATGGCCCTCGATCAGGCAAAAACAGGATCCGGGGACCAAAACCCTTAGCCGAATGGCCAAATTAGGTCAAAAAACCCTAATTTTTAGGCTTAAATAGACCTTGAGGGGTCACTTACAAATCACTTTCACACTTAGCCTTCAGAGATTTTTGCACTTTGAGCTCTGAGCATTGATCGAGATGGGGCAACGACAGCTTCCTCGGCACATGTCAGAGAGGGTACGAGTGCACCAGTGGCTAGCCGGCGTAGGACCCATGGTATGTACCCCTATCTTGACTTTTAATTTTTTCGTTTTACATGCATTAATGAGGGTAAAACTTAGGTTAGGGTCAAGTGGTGCTATATGGCACCGCTAAAAAGGCTCAATTAGTGTTGCACAAACTTAAAGAGTGCCACATGCATGAAAAATGTTGCTGTGAGCTAGTTAGGAATTTTAGGGTTTTTGGTCAAACTCAGCCGCACATGTAAATCGAACAATGCGACACAGTTTAGGATTAGGGTTCGAGCACAAAGTCAACCACATGTGCAAAGAGCACTGCATGACACATTTTAGGATCTTAGGGTTTGCAAACTTCACCATGGTGGTGCAGTTTGGAACTTTACAAACTGTACCGCATTTGCAAACAATGCCGCATTTGCTATTTCAAGTGCAAAAACTTGGCACAGGGTTGGGATTTTTTATGAAACTTTGATGCGATGGTTTCCCTTGCACAGGAGCATCTTGAGATACTTCATTCGAGGGAGCATAGATCCAAGGTATTGTGGAGACTAGTGGGTATGCACACATTTCTTTAGGAGCAACTTGGTGATCTTGGCCTTTGGTTTGTTGCGTATGTTCCTCCTATTCGGACCCACTTAGGGATGATGAAAGCCTTGGAAAAGCGATGACATAGCAAGACCTCCTCTTTCCATCTACCCATCGGTGAGGCTACTGTTACTCTTGAGGATTTTTGGCCCATTCTACGATTGCCCATTCAGGGAGTGAGGGTGATATATGATCTAGATGCCACGAGAGATGCATGCTATAACATGATGGGTCTTGATGATATCCATTTCTCTGAGGGACAGATCAACTTGGAGAGGTACCAAGGCATAGTACCCACTTATTGGCCGATTGTTGCAGCCATCATTTAAGGTCTTGTGGCACTAGATTAGCGAGGCCGATACTTCAGTCCAGGCTGGGGATTGGCATGGGAGCAGATGGTCATCCGTAGGGAGTGCTTTGCTTGGTGACCAATGATGTTGGCTTCCTTATACAGGGATCTACATGAGTTTGCATATCTTGACAGCAAGGCCATTGGGGCTAGAGTTACATTGTTGTACATTTGGGCATGGGAGCATATTCCAGTGCTCCATCCACATGTCACACTGATTGCTTTAGATGTTGACAATCCTATTGTTTGGCGGTATGGTAAAGCATAGATTTAGTTAACTCATACTAACACAGGTGGCATCACCCATTGGAAAAAAGTTTTGGATGCGATGAGAGAATTTGTTTGGAGGCCCTAGCTCACCATAGGCCCTTGGTATGATGACACAGAGTAGTTGTTCTTTGCCTTCCAGGACAAATGGATGCAGGGTAGAGAGCACATGATGATAGAGTGCTACCTCCCTAATAGGGTAGCCCGATAGTTCGACGAGATTCAGGATAGGTCAGATGATCAGTACGTGGCGATCTTCACCTGTACCACACGAGAGACAATATGGGGTCAACCCATTCTAGCACCTAAGGCAGTAGCCTCATTCAGGAAGCTAGTGGAAAAGCCATGGCCATATGATCAGGGGTCAGTAAATGTAGGAGTGACTCAGGCATACAAAGCTTGGTTCAGGCCTCCTCTCAGATTTCCAATTCTAGGTATGGCACTTCCACGATGGAAGCCGAGAGTCAGGTTAGTTGGCAAGGGTAGGGGACAAGGAGACAGAGGTGATGGTGATAGGGATGAGGATGGAGAAAGAGGAGGAGGTTGAACACCTCCACATTAGACACCGCATAGGGACCATGCACAACACATATCACCATGGGTGCAAACACCACCGCGGGCACCCACACTGCCATGAGTAGAGATCTATGATATTCCTGTCTAGGATGATCAACCCAGAGATGGAGACAGAGAGAGAGATGGGGATAGAGAGGTCCGACAATAGTAACCACCAAGACAACCCCATCGTAGAGACACCCTGATCCAGCAGTTATAGGGCCAGGTTCAGATTTTGACTGCGGAGAGAGATCAGGAATGACAGTAGGTCACAACACTGACAAAGGAGAGGAACCAGGCCAGGTCCGAGAGAGACTAGGAGATTGGCCGATGATGACAATTAAAGAGTATAGCTTCATCATCTTAGGGCCGATCAATCTCCATTCGAGTATGTAGGGAGGTGGTGAGAGAGGTCAAGTACTATAGAGTACATTATAGGCATGCAGTGCCACTAGCCGACTGGGTGCCAAACTTTTTGCAACAGACAGGGGTGAGGCTGCCAGAGGATCACAGTGAGAGGCAGATAGGAGAGGGAAGCAGCTAGAAGGGCTAGCCCATGATCATAGGAAGTTATCCATTTTTTGGTTCATGGGCTCCGATTATTGCCCTATTGTATCATGTAATTTGATATAAACGTTTGATCCAATTTTTTGTACCATGATAGTTGTACATTTGTGATGATATATATATGAGATGATTCTATTTATGATGTGCCTTATGATGTATGGATAGATTTTAATTTCCTATATGTGATGATATGTAAAGAGATGTATGTATGATGTGATGTAGTGACTTATGGATGTATTTATTTTTGTATTTTTCTATGCATTTTATGATAATAATGTATGGATGTAGTTATGATATGCAAGATGATTTATATTATGCCCCTAATGATTCATGTAATGGAATGATTTCTTTAAGATGCTTAGAATAAAAAATCGATATTATTCTTCATAACTTAAAATGATGCTAATGTAAGATGCAATGATGTGATATGATCTATACGATATGTGTTTATGCTAATGATATGTGGATGCAGGATGGATGCATTAGCAAATATCTGATTAACTTTCATGGTACAATGTTAGTGTAGAAAGAAGATAGAAGAAAAAGAGATTCCATCAAGCTATTATCATTAGAGCTAATGACAATGATTTGCTTACCAGGAGTTGGGATTTTAAAAGAGCCAATTACTTTATGTTTGATAACACACATAGGTACGATCCATTGAGGTATGAAGAACTAGGATGGCATTGTACCTAGTGTAATAGACTTTGTCTTGCAAATTAGATAGGAGTATTCCTATTCACACTTGACATACAAAACCTTATTCAGAATGTAATTCAAGTATTCTAAGCATCTTAGACCAAAACATAGAAAAGAAAGCCTTCCTATGTGCTCAACAAGATACCTAAAAAACCTTCCCTACAAACCAAACAAAGCACATATGACGAAGTTATTTTACAAGAACATCCAACAAGCACAACAGATAAAAAGATAATGATTGTTGCCCCATTCCTTTCTCTCTAAGTCTTTTTGTTTAGACATCATCGAGAGGTCCTTGGAATGAGTGTAATAAGATAAATGCAAAGAAAAGATAAAATAAACAAAAAAGTTGGTGTTCTTCATAACGCTAGCCAAGACTAAACTGTGGTGATGCCTGATGTTGATGTCCATCGCAAGAAGCTCGCATTCCTAGGAAATTTTGTGAATAACTGATGATGAGATTTTGATTGGATGATAAGCTATTGATACTCTGAGTTGACAAACTTGCTGACTTATTGACCTAGACTTCAGACTTTGACGATTAGGTGTTCACTTTTGAACTTGCTAGACTGAATCACCAAAGGATGAAGATGATGATTGATTTATTGTGAATGATGATTATTTCAGGTGAAAGTGAGATGAGACAGATGCACCATTTTGGGTTTTTTCAAATATTTGGATGTTTTTGATCTTTTGAAAATGTTTTGAGACTGTTTTGATTTTCGTATTTTTCATTTTTTTTGTATTTTCAAGATTTAGACCAAGAGACTAACTTATAGACCTTTCCTAGGGGTCTCGGGAGCTGATCAACAAAGTAGCCTTGCCTATGTTATACATGCAGAGACCACATAGTTCGACTAACAATTGACTTGACTCAATGATGAGATAAATGGGCAAACAGATTGCCATTGTGATGAATGCCTAAAGGACTGACCTAGTGTGTCTTGAGGGATGATCAAAAGATCAACCCTACCTACGTTCAAGTTCAGAGATGATGTAGTTCAATTGGATGACTCTATTTTTGATTTTTCAGATTTTTGACATATTTTGGATTTTGACATGATTTGGATTTTAATTTTTTGATTTTTTTTGTTGTTTTGAATGGATTTTCTAAATTTTTTTGGATTTTTGATGGATTTTCTGAATGTTTTTGGATTTTTTTATTTATTTTTTGATGTTTTTGGATTTTTTTTATTTTTTGATGTTTTTGGATTTTTTGAATGTTTTTGTATTTTTTGATGTTTTAGGAAGATCACAAGAATATACACGAATCCGATCTGATGCAAGTATAGGAACATACCCCCAGTGTGATTTGATAGACTACTTCGATATAGGTAGGACAAACTGACCTTGAGAATATTTCAAATAGTACTAGGGTGGAACATTATATGAGCATAGGATCAAGCTATGGTATGGATGTGAATGAATGGTGGAAGGATAGATGGAATGTAATGGATAAGTGAGTGTATGTAAGTCGTGAATATCTAGGTGGATGGAGAGTGCTTTATTTATGCTTGGTTCCTGTTTACTAGGTTTTCACCAAGGTACTTGTCCAAAGTGCCACCGAAGTGGTTTTCACTAGAGGACGATTTTTTTCTTTACTATTTTCAATCCTTTTTCTCATTTTTCTTTTGGATTTTTGTATTTTTTTATATTTTTTTGTTGTCACCAAGACGCTTGTTTACTAGATTTTCATCAGGGTGACTATTTTTTCAAGATATTTTCTATTTTTTTTTTTTAATTTTCTATACCTTGCAAGATTTTAGGTATAAAACATTTTGAGATGAGAGTTATTCATGGGCTCCTGCAGGGGTTCACCTTTTGGTGTTGATAATTGATATTCCCCTAATTTATAGCTTTCCATGATGATGAAAGGTCCCAACCAGCTGGGCTCAAATTTTCCTTTGCTTTCTAGGTTTAGCACATTCTTCTAGTTCTCTTTTAGCACAAGTTTGCTAACTTGGAAGGTTCATCTCCTGATCTTCTTGTTATAACTCTGCTTAAGTCGGTTTTGATACACCTGTAGATGGTTTAGGGAATCCATACACCACTCATCCAATAACTCCAGTTCATTCAGTCGTGAGACCTTGTATTCTTCATCTGTGATGAGGTTTTGCAATGATATTCTCAAGGATGGGAGATTGATCTCAATAGGGAGGATGGCTTCTGATCCATAGACTAGGGAGAAGGGGGTGGCACATGTTGATGTGTGAATGCTAGTGTAATAGGCCCATAAGGTGGGATTTAGTTGTAGATGTGAGTCATGACCAATGTCATTGACTATTTTCTTAAGGATTTTCAACATGGTTTTGTTGGTAGCTTCTGCTTGGCTATTGCCTTGGGGATAGTATGGAGTGGAAAAGCGATGTCGATTTTTGAATTTTTTGCATAAGTCATAGACATCTTAGTTTTTCAAAGTGTCCCATTATTTGAGATAATGGCCTGGGACACCATACCGAAAAATGAGGTAGTTCAGGATGAACTTGGATATCTAATTTCTTATTATGTAGGTCATGGGAATGGTTTCGACCCACTTTGTAAAATACTTTGTGGTGGTGATGATGAATTTGTGGCCATTGGATGAGGTGGGTGTGATTTTTCCGATGAGATCGAGCCCCCATTGTGAAAAGGGCCAAGGTGTAATAATAAGATGAAGCTCTTGAGTTGGTGCATGGATAAGGTCCCCATGCTATTGAAACTGCAAACATCTTCTGACGAAGTCATGTGCATCCCGCTCCATTGTGGGCCAGTAGTATCCGGTTCTCAGCAAATTCTTTGCCAAGGTCATACCACTCGAGGGTGATCCACAAATGCCATTGTGTACCTCAGTTAATGCAGTTAGGGCATCCTCAGTGTTTAGGCAACGTAATAGGGTTCCTTCAATGCTCCTACGATAAAGGGTTTCTCCTGGGATGACAAAGCGGGTTGAATTCTTGACGAAGGCTCATTTAAGGTTCGGGGTTATATCAACTTAGTCAAGAATCCTATTCTTAAGTATGTGTAAATTTCATGATACCAGGGATCACTAGGACCAATGAGTTCACACATGAATTCAGAATCGGGTACCTCGTATTTTGGTACAAGAAGTTGCTCTACCATGAATTATTGCTTTGGGACATTGCACGAGATTTCCAAGTGTGATCCAATTGTAGCCATTGTGTTTGTTGCTATGTTGTTTTCTCTAGGTAGCTATTCAAATGTGATATATATGAATGACTCTTTGAGGCTCTTGACCAACTTCTTGTATGGAGTCATTTTATCATCGTTTACCTGATTGATTACTAGCTGAGAGTCCCCATATACCTTTAGAGCCATGATCTTCCATTGTACTGTGATTCTTAAGCCTATAACAAGAGCCTCATACTCTGCTATGGTGTTTGTGCATGGGAATGACAACTTGTAAGATTTGGGTATTTAGTCTCCTTGGGGAGTCATGAAGAAAATTGCTGCTCCTGATCTGTGTTGCATGTAAGATCCATCAAAGTACATATTCCAATGGTCTACAACACTTAGCTGAAAATTGATTCGTTAGGGAATTCTAAAATGAGTGGGTTTTCTGCGTATATAGGTGCCTCTACTAGTTGATCTGCAGTTGCTTATCCCTTAATGGCTTTGCATTCCACATATTCAATGTTGTGTTCTATCAATAGCATGACCCACTTGGTTGTTTGTCCTATGAGAGTGGCCTTAGAAAGAAGGTACTTGAGTGGATCTATCTTTGTGATCAGCTTAATTTGATGAGCGAACAAGTAGTGTTTGAATTTCTAGGCTACAAATACAACTGCTAGACAAGCTTTCTCAATAAGAGTATAGTTTAGCTCATGTCCCACCATAGTTCTACTGATATAGTATATTGCTCTCTCTCTTCCATTTTCATCTTGTTGAGCTAATAGAGCACCAAAAGCTGCCATGGTTGCTAAAATGTACAGGATCAGTGGTTTTCCTGGGATTGGTGGCATCAAAATTGGTGGCGTGAGCAAGTATTCTTTGATTTTGTTAAGTGCCTAGTCACATTTGTCGTCCCATTGGTATGCTACTCCCTTGTGGAGTAGATGATAGTATGGGATCTATTTATCTGCTAGTTGCGTTATGAATCTATGGATGGATTGGATCCTACCTTGTAGACCTCTCATCTACTTTAGTGTCCTGGGTGCTTCCATATAGAGGATCGCCTTGACTTTGGTGGGATCCACCTCTATTCCTCTCATTGAAATTATATATCCCAGGAGCTTTCTTGATTGCACCCCAAAGACGCATTTCTTTGGGTTGAGGCAGACCTTATACTTTTCCAATCTATCAAAGATGGAGCTCAAGGCTGCTATGTGGTCTTGTTTTATTATGGATTATTCCAATATGTCATCTACATAGTCTTCCACTGTCTTGTGAATCATGTTGTGAAAGATCAATTTCATAGCTCTTTGGTATGTTGCACCTACATTTCTTAACCTGAAAGGCATCATGTTCTAGCAATAGGTCCCCCATGGACATGTGAACATTGTCTTGTGTTGATCCTCCTTTTCTATCATAATCTAATTGTATCCAGAAAAATCGTCCATTAGTGATAGAATTTTGTGTCTGGCTATCATATCCACTATCATGTCAATGTTTGGTAGTGGAAATTCATCCTTAGGACACACTTTATTTAAGTCTCCGAAGTTGGTGGAGATGTGGATGCCCCCATTTGGCCTTGAAAGAGGTACAAGATTTGATACCTATTCAAGATAATCAATTGGCCTTATGAATCATGCATTCAAGAGCTTCTACAATTCCACTTTGACTAACAAGGCTATCTAGGGGTGAATCTTTCTCAACTTCTATCTTACTGGCTTTTCCCCTAGATAGACAGCTAAGTGATGAACCACGACTTCTGGATCGAGATCTGACATGTCAGCGTAGGTCCATGGAAAGTGCAATTTTCTTTCTTTTAAGAATGCAGCCAAAAGTTCTTATTCTTCCATGAGAAGTGACTCAACGTAGACGGTGATGTGCGGTAGCTCCTCTTTTCCTATATTGATGGGGTTACACTATTCTTCTAGGACTTGTTAATGGTCAAAATAGCACAACATAAAATAGAATATCTCTAGCCTATTTCTCCTGAAAAAGAAAGACAACATATAGTAATCTAACTTCCAAGGTTCTGGTAGTTGGTTCTCAACTATGTTGATGTTACTCAATGGCCAATGTAACTATAATATTCAAGAGGTATTTGTTGGTAATAAAGAACACAAACTACATCAGATCAATTAACCTACATTTGGGAGGGTTTAAATAAATAGAAAAAAGATAGACCAAGGCATAGATCAGTAAAACATGAATAAAATTTCTTAATGTCTAGACATGCATTCCCATAATGAGTGTTTCTTAATAGATCAAAACCATAACATGATGCAACCTACATAACAATCCATACCATTGCATACATTCATAGTGCTTAATTTAATCATCACAACAATTCACAAAAGACTTTTAGATTTGAAACATATCACTCACTCATTGTTTGAAAACATAGATCAACAAACTTATAATAATTCCATTCATAGATAATTTAATGAAATAATCTTTAAAATATTGCTTCCCCTATTGATTTTCATCAAATAAGAAACATTTAGGCACAACAAACTCATTGGCATATAGATTGATTATGATTCATTAACTTTATTAAAGAAATTCACTTCCAACAATAACATGAAATTGTATTAAATTGTAAAAGGTATACAAATTTAATTTAAACTTTCAAGTATCTTGCTACAACTGTGAAAATATCTAAAAACTGTAATTCTTATCCGCTATTATATCAAGTGGCTAATCCTTCTTCAATTAGCCGACCTTTACAACAAGGCGCCTAAAAGTTCATATAGGCATGCTATGCATAAATTTCTCTCAATCAGAAATTGAGATCAACAAATTAAGGAACCGAAATTGCATGAAGAAACTAGACTGGTTGATCTTCAGTTCAAGGGTTGATTGCCCTATTGTGCAAAATTTGATGCCCAATGAAGAAGACAGAACTAGCTAATGAAAACCTTAAGTTCAGCTTATGTCAAATCCTTGTAAAGTAGGAGAGAAAAGGGGAAGTCATGTGTCAAAAATAGAACATCTGCTGCCAACTTATTTTTGTTTTGTTTTCTCAAGGAGATATTCATCATAGCTGAAGAACACTTGTTGAAGGAAGTCCACATCAGGTCCATCTACCCAATTATCTTCAAACTTAATTCTCTTTAACTTTTCCAAGGAAAATTCCTGCATATCTCTCAACATGATAAACTCTCTCCTAGCAGATTTTACTTCTCCTTTAATATCCATGAGTCTATCCAGCAACAAACCTTCTCCATTATCCTCCATTTGAATCATTTCCTAAAATATGATGTCCCACTTCTCTTTTAATATACAAAGGCATGCCCTACTTGACTGGAATATCCATATTGACTAAAATAGCAAATACTACTTCTAATTCATCAATCTATTCATTTAAGTCCTTGCAAGCATCTTGAACTTCATTCCTATGCTTATAGATGAAGCCAAATCTGAACCAGATTATGTTAGCAGTCTTCTCAAGGAAATCTACATTGTCCTCTTCAAGGATTGATTGTTCTAAAAGAGTTGGTAATTAAATTTTTCTTATGTCCTTCAACTTCTTGATATATCTCCTATATTCTTCCTCCTGCTCTCCTAGGGTTTTAGTATGATGACCCATTTCTTCAACCAACTCAAGTGCTGCTTTATCAATCCATCTATCCAGCATCTCGAACTTACTCCTCATTTGTACTAAATCATCAACCTCTCTTTTTCTTAGTAAAATTGGGGTTTCCAAGGCAACATCTTGTTGGGACATGGGTTTGGAGACATCCTTTAAGAATCTATGCAACTGATCCAATTGAACCTTAATCTCATCCTTTGTTTATCTTTGATCATCCTGGACTTTGTGGAGGAAGCTACAATATCAATGGGATTCATTTGTTGATTCCTTGCAGGCCTCCCCAAGTTGACTGTGCCCAATTGATAATCAGTCACTTGCATGTCTTCCTTGTCCTTATCTACCACTGGAATTACACATTCCACAATGATTTCTCCTACATCTGTAAGTTTGGTAGAATGTATAACCCTGGCCTTCTTCTTAGGTCTCTCCTTTTCTATTTCCCTCATCATTTCATCCCAATTTAATGGCTGAGGTTGAGCTATTTGTTTCTTCTCCAGATCAAGTTTTAGCCATGTAGAAGAATTGGGAGTAGTGACCACTTGTGTTGAGGAAGAGTTAGTTGTGGCAGAAGATAATGGTTGTAATATGGTAGATTTAGGCCGAGAAGAAAATTCTTTCACATTTTGTTGCTTCTTTTATGCATTCTCTTATGCAACCCTCTCAACATCTTCCTTATCCTTCTGCTCCTACAACTTTTTATCTTCTAACTCCTTCAAACGTTCTTTTGCTAACATCCTTTCTTCAAGAATTTGGTCTCTTTTATTTTCCAAGTCCTTAAGCTTATACCATGCTTCTTTCTCTTTTTTCTCATGCTTAGCAAGCTCTTCAACATCTTTTTCCTTTTGTAGGCATTCGTCTTCTTCCTTTTATTGGTCTTGCCATTGCACCAAAAGATCGACCTGTTAATGCCCGATACAAGCTTCAGTTAAGATCCACATGAGGCAATTAAACCATGTCGCGAAACTAAAGGGAGATGCTAGTGCTTAGTCCAAAAATCCCCCCCTCAGCATCACTCGAGGGGTTCGAACCTGTGAGTAGCTCTGATACCAATTTTTGGCCTTTCCCTTGCACCAAAACATCAACTTGTTAATTCCCAATACAAACTTTAGTTAAGATCCATGGGAGGTGGTTAAACCATGTCGCGAACCCAAAGGGAGATGTTGGCGGTTAGTCAAACACCTTTTTATTATAGGCCTCTTCAACAATTTTAAATTTAGCCTCAAGGGCTTCTTTTTATCTTCTTTGTCTAGCCTTTTCTTCTTCAAGATCATGGATCTTTTGCAACATTTCCAGCTAATCATTCTCTTCCTTCATTTTGAGTTCCCGCTCCTTTTGTTGTTGCTATTGTTTCTTCACCAACTCATCAGTCCTCTATTTAGCCTCTAATTGCTAGTGCTAGAGTAATGCATCAGCTTGGGATTTTGTATCTATCTCCTTTTGTTTGGCTAATGCCTCATCTTGTGCCTTGGCTTCTGATTCTTGTTGTTTTGCCAATGCTTCAACTTGTGACTTGGCATCCGATTCTCTCTTAGCCTCCTCAAACAGCTTCCATTGGTATTCTTTTGTTAAGACATGTCCAATATCTACATTCTCAGTCTCATCAAGAGGTGTCTCCACATGTGTTTCTTTATGCAATAGAGTATCTTCAGAATCTATTTCTATGTCATGAATCTGAACTTTAGGCTCCTTTCCTTTCAAGGATTCAAATTCCTTGTGAAGAATTCCTCTAGGAATTTCTTCAGCTGGCTTCTCTGTAAGAGAGGGTCGAGTAGATGGCTCACCTACAACTGATGTTGAAGACCCAAGTCCTGTTGGGATTTCCTCTTCATGTGTTTTAGGTAGATCTTGAGTAGGAACTTCAAGTTCAAATTCTTCTATATCAAGAGGGAAGAAATCGAAGGGCTCCTTAGGAGGAATTCTCATTTTTGTCCTCTTATACCCTTGAGTGGTACCTGCACCTTTCCTCTTCTTGGAAGTTTGAGCCTGAGGTTCCTTGGTTATTAGCACAACCCATTGAATGCTTCTATCCAACACTGGTCTTGCTATCTGTTTGATATCTATGGACTCTTCTGCACCCCAATCTACAGGATCCAAGTCCTTGGTACCTATATTATGTGCATCATAATGGGGATCCAAAGTCACCCCATCATTTGATAATGTTTCGGGGATGTGAACCTTCACTCCACACTCCACCATGAGTGGGATAGGCAATATTTCATAATTTCTTTTCCTTAGGTCATAATCATCTTGAAGATCACTCCAAAAATCCTCCAATAGATTGAAGTGTTTGTCAAAAATGGAAGCAGCCAAAGCATTCATCTTCTTATGAGGATCATAATGCTTCCTAGCAGTGTACAAGCCCAACCTTAGGTGCATAAACTCATTTCAAACTACCTTGGCTCCCACAAGGTGTGGATAGCTATATTCACCCAACTTCGTGGGGAACTTATGACAACCAGTCTTATGTTTGATGCCAAATTTGGAGTTAACCCCCAAGGCTTGATAAATGAACTCTATTAAAACAATCCTATTGCTGCAACATCTAGGGAGTAAGTGAGGGTGACCATCAAATCCAGCCAGTTTGAAATAAGTAAACTTGGGGTATTGGATAAACCAATGTCCCCACTCTATGATGAATGCCATGGTCTCTTGCCTCAATCTCTATCCTGCATCTCCTATGAGTTGGTTAATAATGACATATAGAAATTCATCATTAAACCTTTTGTAATGTAGTTCAGAAGTTTGCAAGGTGAGCTGATCATAGTGATTCCACACCTTATTCTATCCATTAGCTTCTCCCAAAATCCCCACTCTATTTAACACAGGAAAGATACCTCTTCTTGCTGTTGCATAAATCACATAAGAGGTCATGAAGAAAATTTTGGTTTCTCTCACTCTAATCATTTGATTGTGTATGCATTTAGACACAATCGTAGGCCAATCAAATTGTTTCCTACCATCTAGGATAGTCTGAATGAATGGAAACATCCATTCCTTAAAGTGAAAGGCATCTCTTTTTCCAAATACTCTAGACAACATCATTATTAAGTCCCTGATATCCTTGTAGAAGAATACCCTTTTAGGCTAATCTAGAAGCTTATCTAGATAATTTTTCTAATCTCTCATCCATTTCTTGTTCAAATGAGTTCTGTTAGCCACTTTATTATTACTATATATTTTTAAGGCCCCTAACTCATTGAGTCACCTAAGATTGAGTGGAGTGGGAACATTGAACATGAACTGGATCATTTGTGGAGTTAGGTCAATGATGAAATTACCTTGTAAGTCCACACATTGTCTGGTTGTAGGATTATAGGTTCCAACCACGGTCATTATCAATTCAGGACACTAGAATGATAGAGGAATGACAAAAATATGGGCCAATCCTAATTCAAAAAATATTTTAGTCCTCCCTATGACTTCCTCAACAAATAATTCTAGAAACAACTCCTCACAGTGGAATGGGCCCAAGTTGGTATCATTTATATCCAACCAATCAGAATCCACCTTACTAGCAGTGATGGCAGGACCCCGATGCTTATACCTCAAGGTATAAGGGAGTTGTTCCAACTTGATCTTTTTAGGCTTTGCTCCTAGTTTTGAAGTCTCTGCTGGTTGGATCCTTTGAGAAGCCTCACTCGATGCTTCAGAATCTTTTAATTTCTACAACAAAACCCAACATTAGATTCATAAGAAGTATAAAAAAGTAGGTTAGAGATCTCACCTTCCATGTACTTTCTTCATACTTAGCCAAAATCACAGACTCACCAAAGGCGAGACCCAGTAGAAGACACTCCTAGAAGACTTTAAAGGACTTTCAAAGGTAGAATCAGAATGGAAATTGTACTAAAACCAAACCACCTAGTGGGCTCGGAACCAAAATGAGAATGGGGTCAAAAAAAATATATAGCAGAATCGGAAGTGGAGTCAAAATGGTCATCGGGACTGACATCAGAATGAAAATCAGACTCGACATATGAAGAAGTTCCAAATTTACATCATGTTCCACTTCCGCTTCTGGTAGAGTGAAAGACTTTTGATAGTTCATAATTCATCGAAAGCGGGCTCGGGAATAGAACCAACATGTATTGCAAACAAAGGTTCACGAAAAAAATTATTCCTGGATTTGACTCCACTTAAGATGAAAACACTACGTCATTATTAGAATTTTCATAGTATAGAGAATTGTATTACGACCTTAGCACAAGGTCACCTAATAAGCCAAGGAGGCTTAAAGTAATAGTACAAACCTATCCCCATACAACCGAGGGGAAAATCTGTGACTAGGGCATAATTTTAAATTAACATGGATGCGTAAAACCCTAGATTATTAAAAATTGTCGACTTAAGAAATTAGGCCATCAAAACCCTACACAAAATCAATGAATTGACACGTGAAAAGGACAAGCATGAAAAGTGGTGGATCAAAGACCACCATGAAACCATGAAACAAAAGAACACAACACCCTAAAACCTAGGGCACAACGGTACAAACGCGAGAAAACATGAAAATGACTGTTGCAAAGAAAAAACAAAAGAGAAAATGACAAACAACAAGCAAAAAAAAAAACAAAAGAAAATAACCGAAGATGAACAAGACAAAAGAAAAGAAAATCAAATCAAAGGAAACAAGGATTCACAAGAAAAAATCATGAACCCAGATGGTGATTTATGGATAATGCATTTTGATGGAGATTGTTCCAAAGATGGCTCAGGAGTAGGAATTTTCTTTATTTCCCCACAAGGTAAAAAATTTAGATATTATTTGCTCTTGCAATTTGCTTGTACCAACAATGTTGCTAAGTATGAAGCTCTCATACTCGGTTTGAAGATAGCTTCCAAGCATGGTTTTAAAGAATTAAAAGTTTTGGGAGATTCTGAGTTAGTTGTGTCCCAGATTAGATCCTACTTTGTAGCTAAAAATAAAAGACTTAGGAAATACAAAAATTAAGTATGGGATACTATTGAGAGATTTAGTGCTTTTGGTATAGAATGGATTGAAAGAGGACAAAATGCTAAAGCTGACTTGTTAGCAAATATAGCTGTCAAACTGGATGATGTCACTTTTGGTAGCATCTCACAAATAGAAGTACATACCAGGCCTACAATACTTGATAATATTTGTAACTAGAAAGTGTTTGATGATGACATAGACATACTGAAATTCTTGCATTGTGTGGATCAGTACGCGAGCCAAGAAATTGATTTTGGCTCATTTGTAATAGAAATTGATGGGAAGGAAACCCTGTTTGGGAATGAAGTGATTAAGCTCAAAACCAACACCATCCCTAGGGGTCTTGTTGCACTTGAAAGAGTTTTTGATGGCCCGGATATGTCAAATACTAAGAAAGCATCTACTCATAAAGAGGATGTAGAAGAAAAAAACTTAGGAACAAAAGGTGTTCCTAGAAAGGTGTATATTGGAAGGAAAATGAAGCCACATGTCAGAAGCATGTTGATTACCCTACTTAGGAAATATAGACATGTTTTCGCTTGGTCCTATGAAGACCTTAAAGCGTATAGGGAGGACTTATTCCAATATGAGATCCCATTGAAACCTGATAAAAAACAGAGACCAATTAACCCTACCCTGCAACCCAAAATGTAGGAAGAACTTTCTAAGCTAAGGGAGGCATGAATCATCAAACCAATTAGAAACTCATCTTGGGTCTCTAACTTGGTACCTGTTAGAAAGAAAAATGCATATATCAGGTTATGTGTTGACTTTAGAAACTTAAATGTTGCTTCTTTAAAAGATAATTACCCATTGCCTAATATGGAGGCTATGCTACAAAAGGTTACAGGATGTGAATTGTTATCTATGATGGATGGATTCTCCGGGTACAACCAAGTAATGGTTAAAGAGTCTGATAAATTCAAGACTTCTTTGACCACACCATGGGGAACATATGTGTATGTAAGAATGCCATTTGGATTAATAAATGCTGGAGAAAATTTTCGGAGGGCTATGGATCTAGCCTTTGTTGATTTCATTGATTTGTTCCTTGCCATTTACCAAGATGATCTTACTGCCCATAGAAAAAGTGAGGAGGACCATTGTCCTCACTTAGAGAATTTTTTTATCAGAGCTCTGGAATATGGGATATCTTTAAATCCTAGGAAGTGTTCCTTCAGGGTAAAAGAAGGAAAATTGTTGGGGCATCTTGTTTCAAAAGATGGGGTGAGGATTGATCTAGAAAGGGTGACTGCTATTGATAGAATTATGCAGCCAAGAATTGTAAAAGGCATCCAATCTTTCTTTGGATAGATAAATTTTCCAAGAAGATTTGTCATAAATTTTGCTGAGATTGTTCGCCCAATATCAAAGATGCTGAAGAAGGGAGAAAAGATAATATGGATAGGAGAACCATCCAAGGCTTTCCAGGCTATCAAAGATGCAATTAAGTAGGCCCCTATCCTCAAGTCGCTTGATTATTCAAAACCATTCCAGTTGTTTAATTTTGCCTCTTTTCACACTATAGTTGGTGTGTTGTTGCAGAAAAATAATGATGGCTTTGAGCAGCCAATTGCATTGTTCAGTAAATCATTGTAGGCTGTAGAATTGAAATATGACATATCTGAAAAGTAGGCATATGCCCTAGTAAAGGCAGTTAAGAATTTCAAACCTTATCTAATAGGAGAATCTGTTGTGGCCTATGTACCAATGATAATAGTCAAAGATATTTTCACCCAACAAGAGACTACAGGAAGAAGATGCAGATGGATAAATAGAATCCAAGAGTTTAACATTGGCATATAGATTACCAAGCTTGTAAGAGGTCAGGGCCTAGCTAAATTAATGGCTGAGGCAAATCTAGAGGTAAATCAAATAAATGAAATAGAGCAATAGAACATTGCGCCTATTTGTGATATGCAAACTTGTGGTTCGTACAGGAGGATTGTTGAGTATTTATAGACAATGCAATGCCCTTAAGGTATGCCCCTTACTGAGAAAAGAACTCTCAAACTACAAGCAATTATATATGTCATTATTAAGGGTGAGCTCTGGTGGAGGAACTCTAAAGGTATTATACTCAGATGTGTGGATGGAGACCAAGTTGAAGATTTATTGATAGAAATGCATAAAGGAGCTTGTGGACGCCATTACATGGCTAAGACAATGGCTCATAAAATTCTAAGAGCAGGGTACTGGTGGCCTACTATGTTCAAGGATGCCCATAGATATGTAAAAAAATGTGATGCATGTCAGAGGTTTGCTGGAAAGTTAAAGTTTTCTGGCAATTTATCATTGAGACCAATGTCTGTTTCAGCTCCTTTCAAGCAATGGGGTATTGACTTCATAGGGGAGATATCTGAAAAATCTAGTGGAGGACATGCATGGATATTGGTGGAAACTGATTACTTTACTAAATGGATTGAAGCAATCCCAGCCACAAGGGCCACAGGTAAAGTTATTGTTGAATTTTTGACTGAAAATATTTTAAGCCGTTCTGGGGTACCTGAAAGAATTGTTTTAGACAATGCTATGTGTTTCAAATCTGAAGAGTTTGTTAATTTTTGTGATCAATATGGTATAACTGTTTCATACTCTTCCCCTTATCATCCCCAAGGGAATGGACATGCAAAGTCTAGTAATAAGAGTTTGATGAAGATCATCAAACGTATGATTGAGAAGAATAAAAGGGCTTGGGATTCAAAATTAAAATTGGCACTGTGGGCTGATAGGATAACTGCCAAAAAGGAAATTGGTCATTCACCTTTTAACCTAGTCTATGGGATGGAAGCATGTATCCCACAAAATAACCTGATAAAGATGTATGAATTTGTCCAAGAATATGATGATGATATATGTGATGAGATGCAACATATAATGGCTGAATTAAGTCAATTGGATGAAACTAGAAGAAAAGCTCATAAGAGAAATGAAAAATTACAACTCTAGGTAAAGCATCTTTATGACAAAAGGGCAGTTGAGAGAAAATTTGATATTGGAGAAATGGTGTTGCTCTAGAATGCAAGATCAAAAGATAAGGGAAAACATGGAAAATTTGATCCCCTTTGGCTAGGCCCATATATAATTATGGATACACATGGAGAAGACTCATATTTTTTACAATCACTTGCAGGTGAAATTCTAGAACTACTAGTGCATGGACAATTCTTGAAATACTACTTCTCTTGAAGTGGCTCTTTTTCCATGTACATTGTATAGTCCTATAAGTAGTGTATATAGGGGTGTTTCTTTCTATTTTTTTCTTTTTGTCTCCTTGTCTTGTTTGGATAGGTCCTTGGTTTTTGGTTCTCTCTATATTTGGTCTATGTAACCATAGATTCTGGAATCTTTCTATGCCCACAAGGGGGCATACATCCCCAGTTGGAGCCACTGGTGGAGCTTTTAATATTTTCCCCTTGTAGGTATGTTTTGTCCTCAGCTTTGAGTGGTTTGGGTCAGGGGTTTTCTTTTTGAGTGTTGACTTGTTATTAACGGTGGTCGGTCACTTAAGTGGTTTTTTATCCCTTTTTGGTCATGACTTTATCGGCCCTGTTTACCCATCCTTTTGGTCTTTTGTGTCATAACTGCATTATATTTTCATAGTGTCGGGCTATTGAATTATTTTAGATTAAACCTCTAAATAATATTTTCAACCTTGAGGGTCATTTCCTCGTCCACCTAGTCGGTCCCTTTCTTTATGAATAACATTTTCGCATGTGCAGATTACGCAACCGTCAGATGACGTGATTTTAATCTTGACCATTTCTCATAGACCTTGCAAGGTTTCTACTAATGTCATAAATATAGTGTGAGGCGTGTGAGATGATGCCATCTATTTTTGTACCGACGCATCGTGGTCGTTCCTCGCAGACCTCGCGCAATTAAAACTACAGTTTCAATAATGCTGCGAGGTCTGCAATTTGGTGACATGTGGACTCCGATGCTGGGCATTGGTAACCAGGGTGGGGCCCGGTAGGTGAATATCCTATCCATTTGGTGATTGGAGGGTGGACGTGGCATTTTCAAACTATTTTGACTAAATCTGAGCCGTTCTCCTGGCTAACATTGCGTTTGATCAATGAGTCATACTTAAAATAAACTAGTATTGTACTATAGCCATTTTATCTCACGCGAATGAATAGTAATGGATGAATTCAACTTTGCCTGCATAATTAAATGCTAAAATTTGTGAATTACTATTTTTGTGTTGTATCTCTACATTGAGGAAGAATTGCTTGGCATCGAGTGAAGCAAGCTGTTGTTACGATTTCTCAATTTTGGTGCCCTGGATATTCTATGAGTAAAATCGTAAGTAGCACATACACCATTTCTTGTAAATTCAGAAGATTTTATGGTTGTTTGCTGGGTAATTTGTGATTGTTTCACGTTTTGTTCGTAAATAACTATTTGAATAGGTTCGCTTTTAGAGCTTGTCTAGATAATTGCTAGGGATTTTTGAATATTGAAGAATTTTCTATTAAGGCTAAAGGAGAAAATTGTAATTGCTTGCTATCTAAAAATAAGAAAACCCTAGCTCGAATTATCATTTGTCTAGTATAAATGGCACCCAAGGTTCGAAGTTCTTGTTCTGAAACCACTACCAGGTTTTTCTCCCAAGATGTTATTAATTTGTTACAGCCCTCTACTAACAAGAAGTAGGAGAGAAAGGTTTTGTTCTATGGGTCTCGACTCTTGGAAGGGTTGACATACAAGCAGTGTGCAATTCAAGATGCTGAGCTGCCATAGAATGGGTGGCAATTGTTCTCCAATTGGTTCGGGAACAAGAATTTATCCATCCCTTTGTGTAATCCGTGGAGGTTGGACTTGGGAAAATTGGTGGTGCCTAATGTTCATATGGATGTAGATATTTTAAAAGACATTGCTACTAGATATGACCCTATGGCCCAAATTGTCAGAACACATGCTAGTGTGTAGATGATTAAGATAACTAGAGAAGAAATTATAGAGATTTTCAAATTGCACAAATGGAGTCAAGATATGGTTCCTGTCGACTTTGAGGTTTTTAGACAAGAGTATAGAAATACTAGGGGTTTGTTCAGAACATCCCTTTTGTTACCTCATTCGACTATCTCAGGAAGAGGAAAAAATTAGAAGAAGGTAGTAATTGGCAGGAATGAGCCTGAACCTTTTCCTTTCGACTATTTCTCCAATTATTTCAAGAAGACTGTTTGTGCTTTATGTCAAGTTCTAGGAGTCAGCTTGAAGAAAAACTTTCCTACCGATATGATGTATATGGCAGTAAATCTCCAGCACCCGGGATTTAATGTGGTATATGATTTTGCCACTTATTTGGCAGAGAGGATGCACACAGGTCTGGCAGTTCTAAAGGAGGGGAAGAATTGGGTTGGATTCCGATGGTATTCCTTGTTAATCCACATGTTTTTGTATGGGGTTCAGACTGTGTTTGAAAAGGATATGGAATTAAAGAAGAAGAAAGGAAACATTGAAATGCCTGTCCAATATTGGACTAGGATTCTTGACATGCATGATCATAAGTTTGATTATGTAATTTTCCATAATGTCTTTGGATCTAAATTAAGGAAGGCTCTAGTTTGTGACCCCCCAAGGATCCCAAAAGAAATTCATGACTTCTTGAGGCCGATGGAGAGAAGACCTAAATTGAACATAATGCACAATTGGGGAGACATTATCCCCTATCATAATACCACAGTTTTTAGGGTTTTTGGCACTAATGTCAATCCAAAAATTCTTGCAAGGGAGGTGCCCCTTAGAATTGGATTCTTGGAAATCATGAGTCAATTGGGAGGTGCTCAAGAACTACACTTGCCAGCTGAACAAAAAAAATGGTTCTTTCTTCCTTGAATATATAGCATTTATCAATTTTGTTATGGAAAAGGGAGGATGGAAGGAGTTGCATACATTACTTGGGCCTTATAGGCTAAGGATTGTGTACCCCAGGAATCATGATCCTAAGGGTTTTATCTCTCAAATAAAGGAAAAACATCGGATAGGAGATTTTGTCCACAACTTCTACTTTCCTGAGGACATCATCAAGAATATTTTTGATTTGGAATTAGAAGATGAGAGAAAGGCACTATACATTGCCTACTCTAAAATGGTAAAAAGTAAGCAGGAGAAAATACCTGGTTTCAATCCCATACCTAATGCTAAAGATGAGTTTACCAGGGCAATGTATGCTATTGATAATTTTGAGAGCTTGGTTGGGGTTTTGAAAGATGAAAGGGTTGTGGAAAAAAGGGGAAAATCACAAACCATTGAGGAGTACCCTAAAGTAAAGTTAGAGGAGAGGCCTACTTATTAGCCCCAAAAGAAGATAAGGGTTTTTTCTAGAAGAAAGGGAAGTAGGGCTGAAGATGTTGCTAAAAATATTGCACCGTCTTCTTCAGGGCAGTCAGTACCAAATATTATTGATTTGGAATCTCCTCCAAGTTTTTCAGAACAGGCTTTCCCACCATCACCAAAGAGGCAGAAGGTTGAAAGAGAAAAGATGGTTGATTGTGATGGTGATGAGGATGATGACATTATTGTGACTCCAGATGAAATGCATCCTGAGATGCCATTGGACCCAGTTGACACTGCAACACGTTTAGGTGTAGTTACTTTAAGGTTAGGAAAAGATGAAATCAAAGGAATAACAAGCAATGATGACTTGAGAATAGAAGCCTGCAGAGAGTTCATGATGGATGACTCTTTTATTCAAACTGGTGCTTTTAAAGATTTTGTGTGGAGAGCACATACTACATTATATGTTGAGAAGGTGGCACATGAGAGAAGTCTACATCCAAAACTCCCAGAGAAGGTAATTCAAGCTACGGCTAGGGAACAATTGAGAGACAAATTCAAAGAAATAACACCAGAGCAGGGCCAGGAATTGGTATAAAAAAACGGAGTATTGCTACTCCCTGAATAGGATATCACTGATGCTATGGTGTTTGAAACAATAAGAAGGGCTAATAAGCCACTTCTTGCTATTGAATAAGAGACTACATTGAAACTCAAAGGATCAGCCTTTAGTGAGGAATGAGATGCTTTGGCAATTTGGTCCCTATCCACTGGCTCTAAAAAGCCAATTTTTGCAGAATCGTCTGACTTCAGTGGTCACTAGGTTATAAGGAGAGTTTCTGCACCCCAACATTAGAAGCTGCTGATATGGTCGTGAATGTTGCCAAATTCACCAAAGCAACTATTGAAAATTTGACCAAGGATCGAGATACTTTGAGAGGCCAATATAATGACATTATTATTGAATATAATAAGAGTCAACAAAAGGTAGCAGAGTTAGAAAAACTGAATTGGCTTTATTGAAGCAACAAATTGATACCATGAGGTCTCAAAAGCAGGCCAGTTCTAGCCACATTGTTTCCAACCCACCAGTAGAGCAGTATCAACCTCTTGCACAAGCACAGTGTTTGGCTATTATTCCATATAATATGGGACAAGTGCCTATTGCAATTGAGAGCACTACTAGCCCTAGAGGGGGACTCTCTAGGGAGATATTGATTCAATAGGTTGAAGAGTATAAGGAGATGGTGAAGCAAATCTGGGATGCAGCAGGGAGAAGCAATTTAGTGATAGTGGACATTGTTTTGAAACAATTAAATAGAAGGGTCCATAGTAAGCTCAATAATGTTGATGCAAATTATTTCCTTATGTTGCAAGCACTAAATTTTTTTCCAAGGGATAAAGAATGGGCCATCCCATTGCTGAACAAATGGAGCCCTAGAATGGAGAAGTTGAAATTCATGATAGTAGGGGCAAAACAGCATGGTGATAAATATCCTACTATTATAGCAACATATCAGTTGGTCAAGGGAATTGTTGAGAAATTTTTTTAGGGATTTTCCACCCCTATGGAATCCAAGATTAAATTTTTGAAAGATGTGTATGATGGAAAGGACCTGACCCCATTGCCTCATATTTTACATAGTCAGGATGAAGTCAAACCCCTACAGGTTTGGAAGGAGCAAATGAACAATATAATGATGTCTCAAACACATGAGATATGCAAAACTGTTGACATCCGTATGCTAGAGAATACATTGGAAAAGTTGTCTTTTGTTATAAGTTTCCTAGAGAAATTTGATAAAAATTCCACATTGATGATCGTAAAGTATGCTCCCTATCGAAACAAGGTTGATGAGGTTGTGGCTTTCCAGTGGCCTTCCGAGGAGGAGTTTGAATTATGGAAAAAGGTGTTCACTGATGAACTAGAATTATGAATGTTATAGTCGAGAATTGCAACTTGGTCATGTATAATACAGGTCTGGCCTTAGATATTATATTGTAAAATTGTATTCTCCTTTTGATTCCAAGTACAGAGTGTTGAGGTGGAGATAATACTATAATGGTTAAGCATGCCTTTGATGTATGGGGAGTAGCCTTTGGAGCGATGTTTTCTTTCCTCCTTATCAAATAATGATGATTTTTGTCTTATGCTCTCCACTCCCATAATAGAATTGTAACTGAATCACGAGTTAGCAATCCAATTAAAAATGGACATGTGTACTCTCTGGCCTGAAGCTTGTTTGCTCCCTTGTTCTATAAAAGCGAATTCTGGGCCGAGAGAGAGGTCTATTGAAATATCCAAAATATGAGAAATAAGAGTCTAGTAATATAGAGAGTATGTATTGTAAGTCTAGTTTTTAAAAGTTTTGAGTCAGATTGGAGAACTTAGTTAATCATGGGGTTTTTTAGCATGATTTTATCAAACTCGTGAATATTTGGAGTTTATTTTCTCTCCTATTGTGTTATGTTACATGGATTATTAATGAAATATCGATCAAGGATGATTTTCATTGATTTTCATTTGTTCTTTATTGTGGATTATGTTTAACTATAGCTCCGGTTCAAAGGATCGGTTAAATGCTTCAGTTAACTAGTAAGTTCATGCAATATAACAAATAGGATTCCTAAAGGAGTAATAAAATCAGGTATAGATATATGGGTTGTAACACAATTCATAATAGATCATAAGTGTTCAAAATGAAATTTACCCTGTAGTTCAATTTTCTCTTTTGACTTCGTGCATTGGGATATGGCACTAGAATTTTGATTACAATTTATTCTCACATGTTTTGTGTTATGGCATCAGGTTATTTTACTCAAACATGTCCTATCAATTTACTTTATGCGGAGTTTGTGATTCTCTGTTAATTGGACATGAAACTTTATAAGGAATAGCCAATTTCTTGAAGGATTTCATCCTTTAACATTTATTGGGGATCTATCTACTGCTTACTTGTGTGCAAATGAATTGTTTAAATGCTTTATTTTAAGAGGACATGTTAGGGAATACCCTCCTGGATTTTACAGAGTCCGAAGTGTAGGAGAATTAGCCTTATTGCTATTCTCGTTGAGTTGGCCATACTTTTCCTAGAATTTTATTATAGAATGTGGCAAGTTCATAGAAGCTTCTAGGAAATCTATGTGGGTTGTAGTAAAAAAGACCAACAAACCCTACGAAGAACGCCAGCCCAAAACAAACACAATGAAAGCAACAAAAGAAACAAAGAAAATAAACCTCACCTCAAAATGCAATCCACTAGGCTAGCTCTTGATGCGAATCTACACGCAAATTATTGACCTCCAACAAAATCATGCCTCTCTTGTTCTATATCAACTTTGGTTCATTATTAATTCTTATAATGGTCATAATAAGCAATAAATCAACCGTAATTAAGGTTAAAAATTGATTTGACGTGTGTAAAAAGGTCCGCAATAAATTCCATAAATGTAGTAGGTCAAGTGCGGAATCGCAGTGAGAATAGGAACAAAGCCATCACATAACCGAAGTAAAGTGTAGAAAGGAAAAACAAAAAGATGGGAGCCGAATTGAAGGCAGAGTGAAAACTAGTCAACAAAATTTTACCAAGTTCTGGGTTTGGTTCCAATTTTGGTTCCGCTTCTGACGATGATGAAGAAAAAGGAAAGAAAGAACCAAAAAATGACACTGAGATCGAAACAAGGTAAACTAAATCAATCCCAAGTCAAAAAAACAAACAACCAAGATAGAGGTAGAGGCAGGGTGGAAATAAAGTTTGGAACTTTGTATAAGTCCCGAACTTAATATCCATTCTAGTTTCGATCTCACGAAAAGAAAACAAGACAGACTGAAGAAACAAACAAAGAGACGAGCTGGATCAAAATGGGGAAGGAGTAAGGGAATGAAACTTAAAACGAGTTTCAAAAACATAATCAATTCTAGATCTAGTTCCGCTAGAACAGAAAGAACAAAAACAAAGTATTGGAAGAACTCCAAACTTTGTTGAAAAAGACCCAAGGACAAAAACAAAACAAGAGAACAAAAAGGGGGACCCATTTTTTACCAAGGGAAAATATGGGGTGGTTATGCAAGGCATAACAGGACTGTTGATTTTTCTTGATGAGGTGCAGTGGGGGGGAGATTGAATACTTCATCCTCAAATGCCTCAGAGAGGTTTTCACCATTGGATGTGTCTTTTATTTTTTACTATTTTATGGTTAGAGAGTGCCACAGTGTGGTTTTCACTCAATGACCTTGAGATTTTTCTCAATTGTTCACTTTTGCAACTAAAGGACTCAATCATATCCCTGCAATAGGCATGTGTGTCTAGTGTGATGTCAAATCCTGCCTTATGATCTCCACATGGTACCGTATCCCTTAGTCCTATGAATTTCAAGAGTGCCTCATTGTTTTTGAATGTGTCTAGAATCAGTGGCCCTCATTGGTCACAATTGATGAGTTGGGGATAGACTAGGTTTATTTTGTGAGTTTGGTGGTATGACTCAAAGGATAAGGTACTAATCATGAGTAGGGAGGATTCTTCAAAAAGTGTAGGTAGGGAATTTATGGTATCCTCGTCATCACTACTACAGACATCAGTTATATCAAAGGTTAAGTTATCTATGACTCGACCTATGGATACGGGTAATTGTAGGGCAGTTGCTAATAACTAAGGAGGAGTCCTGAATGCATTAATTGGGGGATCTCGACCATGTATGGTTACACTTGGAGGGGTACAACCAAGGCCAAGATTTCTCATTCATCTCTCAACAATGATGGGTTCCAGATGACCATTGTTGTTCCTTCCAAGGATTTCATTTCTATTGTAGCCCATACCAAGCATCATTTATAGCCCCTTGCTTCGTTTGTCCATGGGAAGATTAGGCAGGGTCCTTTCATCTTGGTATAGTGATCTTGAAATTTCTCTTTCATCTACGTCCTCCCAACTTAGATCCCTCCAACATTAGAATCTAGAAGGGTCCACCCTAAAAGTGTGAGCAGGTGTCTCGGCTAGTTGGGGTTGCCCATGTGACCTAGGAGATTGAGGTAACTCTCCTACGACAAAAGAATTCTTCTTCATTCTGTATTCCCCACACCCATTGTCTTGGATAATGAGCTTGATGTTAGATATGTTAGGAACGGAGGGTGTCTTTGTCCCAGATGTGGAGGTGATGTTGGATGGGTCTATGGATGAAGTGGAGGGACCTTCATCATTTTTCGAGACCTAGGGGACTTTGTAGAACTTGGCTTCCAAGTTCTTGCAATAGGTGAAAGGTTCAGGGTCACCATGAATTATAACCTCTTCATTTTGGTATGAGAATTTGATGCATTGGTGGAATGTTGAGGTGAATGCCTTCATCCCATGAATCCATGGGCATCCCAAGGGAATATTGTAGGGAAAATCAAGGTCGAGTACTTGACATGTGGTTTCCATAGTAGTTGACCCTACTTGGATTGGGAGTTTGATAGTGCCTTGAGCCACTCTTTCCTGGTCATCATACACTCTGATTGTAATGCCTTTGTCTTTCTCAATGGAATCCTCTGAGATTCCCAGATTATTTATGAGATTTAGTGAACAGATGTTGAAGCCCGCACCTCCATCCACCAAGACCCTTTTGACTCTACTTTTATGGACGAAGACTTCAAGGTGTAATGCTCGGTTATGAGATGGTTGGGCATGGAAGTCTTGATTGGAAAAGGTGAGGAGATTCAGAATGGAAATGTTGTTGACCATAGCTTGAAATTGCTTCATATCAAGGTTGGGGGAGATGGTAGATGAAGCTAGTGCTTGCTCAAGTATTTCCCTGTGGACAGCTGATATCTTCAGTAACTCCATGATGGAGATCTGAGCGAGGGTTCTTTTAAACTGGTCAAGAATATTGTAACCATGGGATGGATTTTGATTTGGGGATCTTAGATGGTTGTGATTCCCCTGCAATAGTGACCTTGCCATCGTGTGTGGTGACTCCACAATCAACGTTGGCTCTCTTGATGCTAAAAATAGTGACCAATTCATCAAGGCATGCAACAACTCTTTCATATATATGGTTCACTTTTCCAGAATTTTGCTTGCTTTTATCATTTCCTTGATTGTGGTTGGGCATTGGATTTGTGTATATTTTTAGATCTTGATTACCGGCCAGTTGCTAAACATTTATGATTTTATCATCAATGAAATCTTGGATGATGTTCTTCAATTTCATGCAATTGGCGGTTGTGTGTCCTTTGAGTTGATGATAGTCACAAAGGAGATTTCCATTGTACTAGGGTGGCTTCAACTGTGGTTCACTATAATTATCATGGGTGGGTACCTTGATGAGCCTCTCATCAACCAAATTTTTCATGATGGATTCAATTGAATCCCCAAGGGCTGTGAAATTTTGCTTGGGGGGATACTTGTTTTGTAGAGGTGGTCCCCCTTGATTATTAAGATTATTGATCTGATTGTGGGGTTGTTGTTGGTTTATCACATTTTTTTGCATGTTATTCTAGTTATTGCTCTACAGTTGGTGAGGATGCTTTTGATTATTTTTCTTAGGAGCACTGATGACAACCTTGGCATCCGCTACAACATCGTTGGTGATATTTTGGTTCTTCACCCACATGTGGGTTTTATCATTGTAGCTGGTAGATGGGTGACTATCTTGATGCTTAGGGTAAGTAGGTGTGCCGCCTTGTGTAACAAGAGCTCGTTCAATATTGAGAACCTTGGGGATCAATTAATAGTACGTGGTGATGCATTGCATCCTCAGATAGAATTCCAAGGTTTTGTCTATATTGGTAATGATGGTAAAGACTTGTTGCTCCTCTGGCATGGCCCATTTGCTTTGATTGGCCTTGGATTTCCATCATTGGAGAAAGGTGGTGAATGATTCCCCCTTACCCTGTTTGAGTGCCAAAGGTTCTTCCAAACTAACATCCACACAAATGTTGAATGCATAATTTTAGAGGAATGCGTCTTCAATTTCCTAAAATGTTTTGATGCATGTAGGTAGATGAGAAAACCATTCCATAGCATCACCAAATAAGCTTCGAGGGAATAGTCGTATTAGATATGTGTCATTGTAGGTGACCTCCACGCAATTTACCTGAAACTCCATGATGTGATCTTCAAGGTCTCCTATCCCATGATATTTATCAAATTTGGGGATTTTGAATCCCTTCAGGAATGGTACCATTGTCCAGCTTCTATCAAATGGATAAGGGCACAAGTTGTTGGGTGTCTTGATTGTCTTTCCTGATTGAAGATCCAACACTTTTTGTGAGAGAAATTTGATTTCTATCGTCACGTCACTTTGCGGATTAGGAGGTGGGGTGAATATGTTCTGGGGTGTGGGATTGATGAGTGGGCTATTGGTGGGAGTTTGCTGCAAGCTTTCCTGAGCAAGTGATGCCTGCATTTTCTATTGAGCCAAAAATTCTTGTTGTTGGTCGTGCTACTCTTGTGCCAATAATGATTGTTTTTGGTCATGTTTCTATTGTGCCAATGATGCTTGTTGCTGGTCGTATTGCTACTATAATTGATTGTTTTGCAAGGCTTGTTGATATGCTTCTTGTTGTGTTTGCAATTATGCTTGGTACTGTGCTTGTGTTTGTGCTTGCTGAGCTTGAAATTGGGATTGTGCCTAAGTGTGCACTTGTTGGATTTCTTGTGCAATCTGAGTGATATGGGCGGCTTGTGCAGATTGTACAGCTTGGGTTGGTTGAGCTGCTTGCACAGATTGGGTAGCTTGTGTGGCTTGTTGTTGTTGTAGAAAGACTTGGGCTTGTGTAGCTTGTTGTGCTACTAATTGCGCCTACTCTTGTTGAGCAACTAGTTGTGCAACCTACCAATTTTGGATTGCCTTTTGATGGGTAGCTTGTCGAGCAGCTTGTAATGTCATGGTGAATGAATTGGCCGTGTTGTGCTTTGGTGGTAATGGCAGTGGATTAGGAAGGATGTGGACCATTGTGATGAGCGGTATGGTCATGTTAAGGATGGATGTTGCGATCGAGGTGCTTGGTCCTTGGGAGACAATTTTTTGAGGAATGGTGGATGTTTTGGTCACTGCAGATGCTTGGATGGTTGCCATCTATTGTTGTGATACATATGACACAATTGGAGGATTGGATAGGATGTTCTGATTTGATTGATTGATGGCAGGAAGAGGAGGAAGACCCAACCTGAGGGATGATGTAGATGTGAGCGGTAGGGATGGAAATGGTGGAAAGATAGGTGGTGCAATCCCTTGAAGTGATGATGATGGATCCAAGATTCTGCCCACTCCAAAAAGTCACCCTCTCCTTGTGAGATAGGGAGAGAGGTTTGTGTGTCTAGAGGGTAGATTGGTTTCGCATGATAAGAGGTTGGGTTGGTGGTATCATGGAATGTGAGAGGGACATACGAGTGTATCAAATTTATTGAGATGGATTGATCCAATGTAGTTCTTGTGTTCAACCCTCATTTGTTTACAAGGTGATGCTTTTGGAGTTCTTGAAGCATGGCCCTTCCCTTGTTAACAGCTTGTGGGGTTGAAGTGATAGATGATATGATTTAGGGGATTTCTTGAGTGATGCTTTGAAGTGGAAGCATGGATGAAGTTGGGGGTATGGTCCCATGAGGTCTTTTCAAAATAGTGCTTACGTCAAAGTTGGAAGGGAGTTTAGCTCCTTCTTTCACTAACTCAAGCATGTATTGGGAGGGATATAGCCTCATCATGTCACTGACAATTCGGTGATTCTCAAGGTTTTGCACCATTTCCAGAAGTTCTTCTTGTGTCATCCCATTGTAAGTGATTTCCTCTACATGACCATCTTCTGGAGGATCTTGTGATGATAGAGGAAAGTTGCTTGGGGGATTGCTTGATCCGGCAAGATTCATTTTAGGAGCTGTTTGAATTAGGTCACTTGAAGTTGATGTTTCCTTGGTGATTTCCATATTCTTCTTGTGTTGAGATCATGTTTTCACCATAAAAGAGGGATCTATTTAAGCACAAAAGAGAAGAACTAGGATAGGCTAAGGATCAAAGTGATGATGAAAATGAAAGATGGGTGATACAGATGATGAAAAATCTTGAAGAACCTTGGAGAAATGCTACTTTTTAGGCCTTCATTTGATTTGAGGATAGTTTGACTAAGTGTGTTAAGTCAAACAAGGTGATTTTGGATAATGCAATCATAAACTCTAGGAATTTGTGTTATCCTAAAGTAAACTCATACATAAGATGATTTGACTAGGTGTGTTAAGCCAAATAAAGTGATTTTGGATAATGCACTCATAAACTCTAGGAAGTTGTGTTATCCTAGGGTAAACTTGTGCACAAGAAGATGATCTGTGAATGTCTAGACCCCAAGATGGTTTTTTATCAAGTGGAAAATTTGTCCACAAGGATTGATGACTTGACTAAGTATGTTAAGTCAAGTGAGATGATTTTGATTTGGCCTATAAGTTTAGCATATTTGATGTTTTCAACATTCTCAAGAGTTTGTTGGTGAAATTATGTTTGATTTTGATGTTGAGGGATGGATGAGAGTGATTTATTTTGATCTTAGACTTGACCTAGATAAGACTCTTTCTTACAAGACCTCAGTATTGAAGAACATGCCATACTTCCTATGTGAGAAAAGAAAACCTTTGAAAAAGATTAGGATTTTGCTGATAATAAAACTCATACAAACTTGGGTTGTTCTTCGAAGCTTTCTTGTAGAAGTTGTAAACCAATCTTTCTCTAACTTCAAGAAGTCTTTCCAGATGCTCCTTTTGAGCTTTAGGATTAAGATTTTTGAACTTTGGTTTCCGGATTTTGATTTTGGGGGAAATAATTTGAAGGAACACATGTGTGGGGTTCAATTGTCCCTTTTCTTTGGTTAATGAGTTCTTTTTACTACAAACACTTCTTTGATTAAAGTTTGAAACTAAATGTCCATGTCTCAATTCCTTTTCATTCCACAAGGTTCATTATATGAAAATCAAGGTTTCAAGAGCATCATTTCCTAGGTTAACTTTAGTGAAAACAAATGATGATTAAACCTAAGTGCTTAGAAACCTCTAAGGATAGAATCCCTAGGGCAAGCAAGAGCACTTATATTTGTCAAAGGATATTTGTTTCCTCCAAAGGGTTTGAAATTTTGAAGTTTTTTGTGAATGTTTGTTTTCAAATGTTTTGAGAGCCAAGCAATGCATTTTTTTATTCCAAGAACATGTACAACCCTAGGATGAAGGGACAATATTTTGTTGGGTTCCCACTTGGATAAATCCAACTATGCATATTTAATACAGATGATTAGATGCTTGACCACACTAGTTCCCCTCTATGACATACACTTCTCAGGTCTGCCAAGCATCAGTACCCATGAAAATCCCATGGCATACTTTTCATCTCTATAATAGAACCACATGTATACGTGGGGTGGCTTCAAAGGACATGACCTTTTGCACAAACAAAATAGTTAAGGATTTGGCCTTTGCTAAACAAGGGTTTTAATTCAAACTTTCCGTTCATAGGAGTTGACCCATCGAGGTGAGAGACCATTTCTTCCCCTCTTGTTAGAGCCAACCATTTGATACTAGCCTTTGTTCCAGTACCCACTTTATAATCCCAGCTGGAAATACTCTTGGCTTTAGAGTGTTACCGGTTGGATCATTCCCTTGGGTGAGTTCTTTTTCCCACAAGGAAGACCCTCTAAGATTAAAAAAAGCGAGAAAACATATTCGTAGTTCGATCAACCTTCGTTTACAAACAAAGGGAGAACACACACACTAGGTTTACTCACACTCGCAAGATGTTTTGTTCAATTTTAATCCCAAAATGAAATGTGGAGGAAATTACTTTACCCAAATTAAGCTCACCAAAATGCCTTTTGATTCTCAAAATCAGTATGAGGCATGAGAGAAGCGCATACGTCCTTTTGATGGTATTAATTTGAGTAAGCAATTAAAAAATAAAGAAACACTTGTTCATTTTAAGTCCATAAAGAAAAAGTGAATTCTTTTTAAAGCACCAAAGGAAATGTTAGATTTTCCTTGTTCACAAAAAAATGAAGATTTTGTGATGTTCTTTTTAGGACCCAAATGAAATTTAGTGTTTCCTACAAGCATGAAGGTAAACAATTTCTTTTTAAGAGAGATTATGCCATAATTAAACCTTCAACTTTGTCTTCCTTCTTGCCTTAACCTGCAAAAATTGATTAAATCCAAAAAACACAGAGACAACAAACAAGTTAGAAGTTCAAAAAACCAAATCTTAAAAAACACATGTCAAAATTAGATAAATTTGCACTTTTTACCCTAACCCAGCGGTGCTGTCAGTGGGTGTGGTGGAGTTTAGAAACTCCAGTGACGCAATATAGCACCGCTAATTTTTGATAGTGACACTCGACAATGAAATAGAGAGCGCAATTCCGGCACTATTTGACCCAATCTTGTAGTTTGAAATTAAGAAACCTGCGATAGAGTTTGAAAATTTGAAATTTTAGGCGAGAAGAGCTTAGTGACGGAGTTTAAAACCTTAAGTGGTCCGATATTGTGCCGCTTGATAGTCAGTGGCAGAGTTTCTCGGAACCTACAAAAAAGCCAAAAAAAGCATAGAATTTCTTGGAAAAACATGATTAAATCTTGAGATTTTCCCTCCTTCTAGCGCCAAAATGTGAACTCCAATCCTATTACTTGCACAAACATGGGAAAAAATCACATTATTAGATTGAAAAAGAATTAATAACAAGGATTCCTCATGAAATCCATCGACAATACTAAAAATAGGAAATGAAATGAAGAAAAAACAAGAAACTAAGCTAGATCCTACTCAAGTAATGCAAACACTTGATCCCATGGGGGAATTGGTGCCAATTATGTGTAGAAATTGGCCCTTTCCCAACTCCTTTGTAATATTTTGATGATTTGATGGAGATTGATCCACTTTGTTGATGAAGAAAAAGATGAATTCTTGAAAAACACTTGCAATAACCTAGCTATGGTGATGGAAAATGCTCGAGAAATATATGAAGATAATAACTTTTCTTTCAAATTGTGGATGAAGAATGAGAGGAAGAGTCTCTCATTTATAGATTTAAAATTGGAAGAATGAGAAATATTTGAGCAATGTGGGATCATTCAACATCCAATGACCAAGTGCCACTTGTCAGAATGTGAATGGAGGAAGCTTGAGCACATTTTTGTGATTGTGCACAATAAATGATATTAGGTGGAATTTCAAATTTTAGAAATGACATGTAAGAGGGAAAAAGAATGAAATAAATGCCACTTGGCTCAATGCACAAGGACATGTAAGAGGAATGATTGTCTTGTTGGATGTACAAATCCACTTGGAGGTATTTTCAAATTTGGAAGAATATTCTCTCCTTTATTCCATGTTGAGAGAAAATAGGCTTTTTAATAAATCGAAGCAATTGATTTATTGTGCAAGTTGCATTCTCTAGAGGATGTGACATGGTTTAGGATTAAATTAATCATAGGTTAATTAATTTAATGAGAGATTTAGGGGATGCGACAATTTAGATTTAAATTTATGAATTGATTTAGATCAAAAATTGAGAGGAAAAGTTTAATTAAATAAATGATTTGATTTATTTAACTAAAGGGGGTAATGTTAGATTAAATCAAATAAGGTTTAATTTATTCAATTTAATAAGAGGACTTTAGAGTTTTAATTTAAATAAAATGAATTATTTAAATGAACAAAGACTTAGGGTTAATTAGATTAAATTGATTAATTTAATCAACAAGGAAGAATGACTTAATTAGATAAATAATGATTTATTTAATTAAGAGATGAAAATTGATGATAACCTAAGAAGGTGATTCGAGATGAAATGATGTTAGTTAGGATGAAGTCTATTGGTCAATTTTCCATGTCTACATGACCTTACGAGGAATTATGTCTATCACTCCTACCATATCATCCATAGGATCATGAACGATAGGATAATGTTGAATGGTATCATTGTTATCATCATCCATATCAACATTCATCACATAATTCTTTGTAGTTTCTCTAGCTTTGACAAATGAACCATTATGATTAGGGATGGGGTTGGTAAATATTTGCAAATTCTGGTTAGGAGGGGCAACAAAATTATTTCCTTGATCATTAACACCTCCAATGGAAAGATGACATGAATCAATGAGGTCTTGGACAAGATGATTAAGACAATTGCAATGTTCTATATCATGTGCCTTTTTTGGTGATAATGACAATAATAATTTGGTCTATAACTTGCGAGTAATGGTTTACTAGGATTAGGCTACTTAACGGGAGGAAAGGTAATCATCTTTTGTTTTATGAGTTGTGACATTGTATTATGAAGGGTATTTGGTAAAGAACTGAATTGTCTTTTTGGGTCTCCATAGGTAACTTGGGTATCATGGCCTTAACATGAGCTACTTGGTTATTGACATTCTGATTTTCTTTTTGAGGGGGATTCAATTGAATGAATCCTTTATTCTTTTTTCTAAAAGGTTGGGATTTTTTTTGGTTTATGGGCTCAGATTTCTCAATTCAGCTAGAAGTGGAATTTGTATCTTGACTACTAACTGAATTTTGATAATCATAGAGGGAACTTCACAAGTGCATAAAGGATGGGGATTTCATCATGGTAAGCTTGTCTTGGATCTTACTTTTCAAATTTTCTATGAACATATTTTGAAGGTGAGGATTGAGAACCTTGACATCAATTTGGGAATAAAGCGATTGGTAGCGTGAGATAAAGTCAGTTATCTTTTTGTCTTCTTTTTTCTTACATCTCATCAAATCTTCCAAGGTCATATTAAGAGTCATATGCACTTGGAAGTGGTTGAAAAATTCCTCAACAAGTTCATTGAATGAATGAATTGAGTTACAAAGAGAACCATTCCAAGGCAGTATCTTTCAAAGACCTAGGGAAAATCTTATCCAAGAGTTTATAATCAGGGAAAAATTCACTACATAAGGTGGTATAAGCATTAACTTGGTTATAATTATCTCCCTTTCCTCCATATTTCTCAAATCTAGGTACCTCTACACCTTGTGACATTGGTGTTTGCAATATCTCCAAGGATAATGGGTTACTTTTGACATAATATGTAGGTGGGCCATTTTTATTTTGGTTGATGGTGGAAATTTGTTTTTGAAGGGATGAAATGGTTTGGAATAGTTTATTTATGAGAGGGTCACTACTTATTTTATGAGAGAGAGGTGAAAAAGGTGAAGGTGTGTACGTGTTCGAAGGACAAGTGTGTGGAATGCTTATAGGTGGTAAAGTGACCTGGGAGATATGACATGCAATGCCACAAAGGTACTAGGGATGCAAGCGGAAATACCTAAGGAAGGAATCAAATTACTAGTCAGTTCAATTGTTGTTGTGACTTGAGGAGTGGTATAGGTAGGTATTGAGGCAATTATTGTGGGAGGATGAATTTGAGTTCCTCATTGGCTTGTGACATTTCTTGTAGGTAAAGGACAGCTAGTGGTTGAGGTGAGGTTCTTTCCAAAGATTTGAACTATGTTTTTCACAAGGTCGAGTCCATCTTCACTTTCAAGCATGCTGTGAATGTTATCTATAGTAGGGATGGTAGATGTTATCATTTTACACTTGATGTTGTAGGTTTGCTAAATCTTCATGGATTTGAATTATGTTTTCTTGTAGGACTCTATCATTCCTTGTTTCAGCATGCATCACACTACTTGAAGGAAAAGAATAGTTAAGGGTATGGTCCATACCTAGTGTACTAGTGTCAATACGAGGAGTGAAAGAGCTAGACAACCCAAGATCCACAATAATTATGCTATCACGGGATGACATGAGTCTCGAACTTTGTCCCACTACAGTATTAGAAATAGGACACCAAATACTCATGCAAGGGATTCTAAATGCAAGATGATTGCAAATGCAATATAAGCTAAGAACAATGAAATGCCTATAACAAAAATTTTGTAAACGGAAACAAAAAGGTAATAACAACAAACAAAAGCTCAGAAACAATGCTTTGAATTGAAAAAAATGCAATGCAGAATGTGCACAGGTACTGATTCACCCAAGGTGGTGAATGAATTCCATTAGGGTTTTTTTTCAAAATTTCAAGAAATTTTCAATTGTTTTTTATGATTTGTATGTTGTATGATCTATACACTAATTGTAAATGAAGATTTTGTTTGATTTTTAGTGAGATGAGATGCAAAAATGAAAAATATATGAACTTTTGAAAAATGTAAAAACCCTAGAATGTAAGTTAACTAATGCAAATCCTAATGCAATGTTAATGCAAGCCAAATCTAAGATGATGATGCACTAAAAATAAGAATTATGATGTTCTAAATGTAGGTTCACCAAAATTTTCTGTGTGGAAAATGGGGTTTAGATGCTATCATATGACTTAGGACATAGAGCATACCCATTTTCCACCTACTACATTCAAGGGTAACCTTAGAGATCTCAATGCAAAGGAGAAATAGATCTTACAATAGGGTTGTCCTAGGGGATGATTGCAAAATAATAAGGGGTTCACCACCAAATAATAACTTGGAAAGAAAAATGCAATGCAAGTTGTAACACTAAACCCTAGTATTGCAATGACTCACAAAATGGCCTAGAAAAGTAAATGAAACAGGAGAGAAAACTATAGAATAGAATGTGTGCACATGGGAATTTGAAGATGGTTGAATGGAGCTTTGAAGCACTAGAAATTATATATTAATGATTATTGGGACTCTTTCACCAATCTGAGGGATAAATTTTCCATTACCACAAGCCGATTTGATGAGATTTAAGCAAAAATATGATGAAAAGATTACCGACTTTATTTCACGATACCAATCGCTTTATTCCCAAATCAATGTAAAGATTCCTAACCCTCACCTTCAAAGGATTTTAATTGAGAACTTGAAAATGAAGATACAAGATAAGCTTTCCGTGATGAATTTTACTTCCTTTGTAAACTTGTGTACTACCCTTCACGATTATCAAAATTTGCTTAGTATTCGTAAAACAAAATCCACCTCTAGTCGACCTAAAAAGTTTGAATCTGCAAACCAAAACAATTATCAACGTTTTAGAAAATAGAATAAAGGCTTCCTTCAACTTAATCCCCCTCAACAAACAACTCAACATGTTGATACCCAAGTGGTTGTTATAAGGAAGACAACTCCTTTCACATTTGAGGATCCGGCTAGGCAATTCACTCCCTTACCCAATACCCTTCATAAATCAATGTAAAAAATTTTAGAATAGAAAATGATCATCATGTCTCCCATTAAAACACTCAATCCTAATAAACCTTTACCCCCAAAATTTAGATCAAATTCTTATTGCCATTATCATCGACAAAATGGACATGAAAAAAAACATTGCAAGTGTCTTAAATATCTTGTGCAAGGCCTCATTGATTCCGGTCGACTTTCAATTGGACCTAGGTTAATGATCAAGGAAATAATTTTGTTGCCCCTCCCAACCAAAACTTACAAATCTTTACCAACCCTATGCCTAACCATAACATTTCATTTGTCAAAGCTAGCAAAACTAAAAAGAATGATGTGATGAATGTTGACACAGATGATGACAACATGGATAATATTAAACAAGATTCTATGGATATTATTCCTATGGATAAGGATATTATTAAAAAGGGTTTGATTGTGTTGATCGAAACTCAACCATGTAAGGTTTGAACTAAAAGGCCTCTTGGAATTTCTTTCTCATTTAAGGACATTATTCAAAATGCACTTGATGGTCCTCTTTACATAGTCGACCAAATCAATGATAAACCCACTAATGGGATATTAATTGACCCTATATGTGGAGAGAATGTGATCATTGAATAATTCTTACTTGTGCATGAACTCTATCAAAAAAATTATGAAAAACCGAAAGCATGGATGAAGATGCATAATGGTTTTTCTTTCCCTATGATGGGATTTATTACCCTTCCCTTACAAATAGGACATAAAAAAATATATGTCTCATTCTCTATCATCTTGACATCAGACCAATTCCGTGTGAATCCTTGGTTACCCATGGATAGCCTCCATGGAATTCATCCCATCGGTAGTGCATAAATGCTTAAATTTTACTGTACACCATAGTAGCTTTAACCCTTTGTCTTCTTGTGGGAACTTCTCATTAGATTTATTTTTGCCTAAGCCTATGGAACTTATTAAACTTCAAGAAGACTTATTTTTCAAATCCTATAAAAAGTTCAAAGAAAAATGTATAGCAAAACTATCACTTACAAACATGCCTCAACCTATGATCAATCCTACCATCCTTGACGAAACCATGATTGAACCTAAAAAAATTCCAAAACAACCTAGACAAACCTAAGACAAATTCTTTGTCTACCTCCTAAAAAAGACCAAGAGATAACGAAAACAATCCCATCAAGCCTTCTAAGATAAATCAAGTTTACAAAGCTAAAGAGAAAGTGGTTGAACAATCTAATATGCTTCCTCTCATTCATCCCATTAGGGAATAAAAGAAACCTATGATTGATAAACCTGCTCCTACACAAACACAACTTGATAATTCTACAAAAAGAAATAGACATGCTTGAGAGCGTAGGCATAGGAGTCATGATCTTGCTCAAAAGATTAACAAAGAAACAAACAAACAAAATGAAAATCAAAACTTGACTAAAACAATACACATGATGTCTCTCCCTCGTCGCAACAAAAATATCCTATACCACAATCAGAACAGGAGCTAAATCCTTCTTTAGATGGGTGATCCCACAATAGTGGTTTACAATATTTGGCCAAACTGGACACTGAAATTATTATTTTTAACTAAATATTCACGTTTGGGCATCTATAATGGCCAAACCGTGAGGAATTTGAAGATGATGCAAACTAGAGTCTCAACACATTTTATCTGTAGATTTTAAAAAATATTTTTTTCAATTTTTTTGGAATAAGATTGCATTTGTTTTTCCATCTCCCACGAAAACTAGTTTTTTTCAGAAAACAACATTTTTAAAAAGTGACGCTCACCATATACAACACAACTTTTTTTGTATGAAGGATAAAATTCTAATTTTTTGAATTTAGATTTGTAACTATGATATCTAGCACTTTCATTTGGTCTCACATTTTTTTATTGAATATTTTTCCTTAATAGAGCTTTGAAGTGAAACCAATTGCAATTCAGACATAGGCGGACTGTATACAACATAACTTTTTCTGTGTGTATCGAAATTCAATTTATTTATTTTTAATGGATCAAGGACATCAATACCCAGCACAAACATATTTAAAAAAAATATATTTTGATAATTTTCTATTTTTCCACATGTGCAAAACAAAGAGCTTGATTTTCGGTGAAAAACCTATGTTTAATAAAACTAAAAAAACACATACATAATAAAACCAAAACATATTAAAATTATATTCACGGGATAGCTCATTTTCAGGACTACCATAATCATTTGAAATGATTTTTAAATGAATTCATTTGATCCCCCAAAAGGTAAATCAAAAGTGATTTTTTATCAGCATTTTCATAGGTGTAAAGGAGACTCATTTATAGGCATGGTTTTAAACTAGCGAGGTTATATCCAAGGGGCTTTGATCTAAGGTGGTATGATATAACCCTCTTTAATTGGAATCCTTAAAATGGAACTTTTAAAGGCTTAAATCATTATATTTTCTAAAAATATGTGATTTTAGCAAAAAATAGTCCCTCTCAGAAATTGTAAACTAGCTTTGTGGGATCACCCAGATATTATTATTCAACCTCCCATTGTGATTAAATTGGATGATGATGATGAGGTTAACAAGATTAATGAAGAAGTGCATAATGAATTGAATACATTATTTTCCTCTTCTATGAGCTTAAATGATAATTCTCCTAAGAAGTGTGTTGGACTTGGTGATGACCCTAGTTCTACACTTTCTATTGTCCCTTTGACTAGTTGTCCACCCTCTATATATGATGAACATGATTAGGATGTGGATGACCTGCTAATAGGTTGAATCACATGTGCCTTACTAGTCTTTTGCATTATTTTATTTTTCATGTTTTATATGTGATTGCATGTGCGTAATATGTTCCCTTGTGTTGTTCTGTTTGATGTATCTCTCTCTCTTTGTGACATTCCTCTATTTGTATCTACATTCTTCTCTATCTCAAAAACATTTTCTTGTGTTTTCCTTTTGAGGATGATGCAAGGTGTCGAGACATTCATGTCTCTTCCATGTTGACCCAAAAGATTTTCCTTTATCTTTATCTTTTCGTTTATCTTGTGTTTTCCTTTTGGGGATGATGCAAGGCGTCGAGACATTCATGTCTCTTCTATGTTGACCCAAAACCTTTTCCTTTATCATTATCTTTTCATTGGTCTTGTTTTTTTTTTTTCTTTTGGGGATGACACAAGGCGTCAAGACATTCATGTCTCTTCCATGTTGAATTGAAAGGTTTCTCTTTGATTTCACTATCTTTGTGTCATTCTTCTAGTTCTATGAGTATTTGGGGAATGATGGAAGTTTCAAGATCTCTAAAAACATTATAGCAAGAACATATATTGACCCCAAATCCATGGATCCCTCATGTCTTTGTAGTTTTATTTTGGGGGCAACCCCCTCTTTTCCTTTTCATGATGTATCTTTATTTGGAAACATGACTTGGCATAGAGCTTTCCAAATAATCTCTCATGTCCTCTTTCTTGTTATCATTTTATCATTCTCTACTTTAAAGTAATTTCTCACAACATGGTGTGTAGAAATTTCTTTGAAGTGGGGGCATACATTAGCATTATCCTTTTTACATTTTACGTTTTACATTGTGTGGTCTTCTTAATTCATGCAATGCATCTTTCTCTTTGTGGTGACATTAGGTGTGATGTCTCTCAAGAGTGTGATCTTTCCTAGCATATTATACTCCTCTTGGTGTCTTGATGTGACACATTGCATCCCCTAAGTTTTGAATATTCTATTCTTTGATCGGTCTTCTCTTGGAGACATTAGGCACAATGTTCCCTAAGTTAAGACCTTACATGAACTAAGAAAAAATCCTTTGAACATTCCTTACACTACTTTCCATTCACAGTTTCAGTTATATGGCCACCTTGCATAATACAATTTTCCACCTTTCATAATACACTTTTCTTGCCTGTGGATTGATCTTTATTGTTCACGAGTTTCAACCATACAAATCTTTTCTTGCCTCATGAAGCTCGAAGTTCATTTTTGTGTGGCACCTTATCAAATTTATCAGGAGGTATAGATCTAGTTTTGTTGAATAGGAAGTCGAACTTAGGCGTGGCATTCCCATAGCCACTTTCTCATGTGTGAGTGCATATTGGCCACATGCGTATGTGTCTCACCTCTTTGGATACTCACCCAACAAAAAGCCTAGAGTTTTTTTTCCTCAGAGTGAGCATGCATTTTTGGAAAAATAGCTTTGATCTGATCCACAACATGCGGGACAAACAGTCGAAGCTTGATCCAACCCTTTTGTTTTGTTTTTTTCTCTGTTTGTCTTTGGCACTATATGCTTGTGCCTTGTTACTACTCCTTATATCATTTTTTAGATGTTTTCTTTTTTTCTTATGTTGGTTTTCCATAGGATCCTGATCCTAGGGGCTTCATCATCCCTCTTGATCATTATCATCCTATCTTATCGACACTGGTACATTTGGACCCCTCTTGATGTGATTTTGTCTACTTTAGTGTGAGTTGGAAGCAAGTTCCTCCTCACTAAAGTGGGGACTAAATATGGCAATTGAAAATGTATCCCTCTACATTTTGATTTTTTTTTGGACCCTCTTTGTGCATTTGAGCTTAATGTTGCCTTGATTTAGTGTTGTAATGTTTGTAACATGTTCACTTTAGGTCTTGGGCCCTTGTAAACTAAATGAACCTAGATGTTCCTTATTTAAGGTGTTGTAAAGTGTATCCTAACAATTTCACACTAATCTAGGTTTTTCATTATTAATTGGGATTCTTTATGCCTTATTTGGCCTTATTTTGCATCCATAAGCCTTAATTAATGCATCTTTCTAGAGATAATCCAAACAAAAACCAGCATCCAATCATAATTCAGGTGTTTCTGGATTTTATGACCCAAATTTATTAATCTAGGGCTCATACGCTACCTTGGGTGTATGGGTCTCACATAAGATTTGGAGCCCCGATCCTGATTTCATATTAATCTAGTCATTTCTTGAAAAAATTGTTCCAAAGCCTAGCCTAATGGGACTCATACGCCACTTCTGGCATATGAGTCCCATGTGGCTTAGATCTGATTTAAATTCAAATTCTTGGTGGGATTTTATTCTCCTAGATCTGATGTCATCTTGTAGCACCTTGCGATTTTGGGAAATTTAGCATAAACAAGCATAAATACAATGTTATTACACTCATTTTTCTCCTAACAAGCAATCAAGTGACCTAAGCTTTCAATTATTCATGCATTATAGTAAATTTGAGTTCACAAGAGAATTCAAGAGAATTCAAGAGTATTTAAGAGCATTCAAGGGCTGATTATCAAGCATTTTGGAGCATTATTCAAGTATCAAGCATCATGTTTCTTTTTGAGCTAATAATTATGATGTAGGGTTTCATTATTCAAGCAAGAACTTAATTTAAGATCTACAACATTCAAGCAAGAGTCAAGATCCACATCCATTTGATCCACTTCATACATGTTCACAACATTTTATTCTAGGGTTTTATGAGTTGCAACATTGCTTACTTTTTCATTCATCATTCCTCCTTTCCATTTCATTACAAGGTTTGATTACCAAAATAGGGTTTGACCAAGGTAAACCCATTTCCACTAACAAAACAACAATTTTCCTTCTCTTTAGTGTGTGATTTATAGATCTAGGTTGAAGACCCTCTAAGGAGTAAGATTGGAAAGAAGTTGTCAAGTTACAAAGTTGTTCAAGTTGTCACCTTCTTTAGAAGATCACTAAAGGACATCTATAGAGAATAATTCAACATTTCAAACTTGGAAATCAGATTGAGAAGATAGAGCAGAGGTTGAAGAGTAGATTCAGACTTTGACTCTCCAAAAGGGCCAAACAAGACTGATACACCACTTCTGGCATATGAGTCCTAGTATAGTGGATTTTCAAAATTTTAGGTGTTCCACAGTTGTCCCTTCTAGATTTTTTTCCTTCCTAGAAACCCTAGTCTAGGAATAAATTGCCTAGCCTAGCATATGAGTCCTAGTGTGCATTAAATTCAACATTTTCAACATTTTAGGTCTTCATTCAAGCTTCTACAGGTTTCCAAGTGCACCTTTCTGATTTCCCAGTTTTCTATTCTATTTTGCATTCATTTCTAGGTCATTTAGTGAAGTCTTGCATATCATTTGGTTTAGTCATTATGTATTGCATGTTTCTTGTCTTTCCAATCCCTAGCTTGGTGGTGAATCCCTCTTTAGTCATTAATCATACCCTATGACAACCTTTAGTAGATCTCTTTCCTTCACTCCATCTTGGGATTGAGATCTCTAGGGTTTCCTTGAGTGAAACAAGTGTGTGAAGTAGGAACCCTATCTCGTAAAAGATAAAGGCCCCTTATTTCCTTTGTTTCAAGTGAATATGTCCATCAATAAAAATATTTAGGTATTTGTTATAAATAAGGAATAATACATATGATATATATATGTATATTAAAATATATGTATATATGTTTATAATTTCAATGAGTATATACATATAAACATATATAATAAATACGTATATATATATGCATATTTTTGTTAATATTTATTTGATTGGAAATAATGAATAAATAAGAAAGTATATATATATATTAATATATTATATATATGTATTATAACAATGGATGTTATATACATATACATATTAATAATATATATTTTAATATATGTATTTACAAGTAATCTGGACTATTTATAAGTGAATATAGTATTGATATAAGTGCGGGCTTAATAAGCCATTCCTTATACATTTAAACCTACTAAGGAATGTGATGGATAACACAATAATAAGTGTGTAATATTGGTAAAGTGCTTCATGTATGCCTATGAGCATATGGTGCTACCTTGTAACAATGCTTTGCAAGTATAAAGTATGCGCTTCAAGTAGAATGAAACTAAGTCAATACCCACATGAGTATTGCCATACAAATATAAATAACATTAAATAAAGCAAGGGAAACACTCCAAACCACATGCAACATAAAGAGGTGGAAGAGGCAACACATAGGAATAGAGACACATCATTGTAAACCAATGTGTGAGATTAATCTGCCAATACTAAGTCAAAATATGAAGGAAAAGTGAATATCAAACATATAAGAACTTTTACCTGGTCTTTTCCAAATAGCAACCCAAAAGAATAGGGTGTGATGTTTTTTGTGGCACTAAACTATAAATAGTCCAAACTAGATAGAAGTCTAATCTGCAAATTAAAATGTGAGAAATAGTCAAATGAGAAGTTGACCAAAATGAGTTGACCTATTGAAACATTAACCTTGCATTTTTGATGTTATTCTTGTTGTCCGAATGTTAGAATTAATAACTCATTCTTTATGGTGAAATCTAGCTATGCATATTTTTATACATAAATGATTTTAGCTGCCACATTTTCTTCTTCTCATCGAGTCGAACCTTTGGAATGAGAAGTGTCATCTTTGAGAGCTTGTTTCTAGCATGCAGTTGCTCGAACATTTTTTTATAAATAGAGGTTCTTTCTCCCTCATTTGGTATGCATTATGCACACTTGATGCTTATTTTCTGAGTTGTTATTTTGATTTTTTGAGTTTGAGAGTTTGTGAGAGGTTTTTGAGAATTTGTGGGAGGTTTTTGAGAGTAATTTTTTGATGTGTGGAAGAGAGGTAGTTGGGAATTACTTGCTGATTTTGAGAAGGTTGAGCTAGGAATCCAAAATTGTCAATTGGAGCTTTTACAAACATGCTAGTTTCTACTTCCTTATGTATTTTATGATGAAAGGATTATATGATTATGCATGATTTTTTTGGGATAGAATTGTGTTGAAAGAGAGTTTAGTTTCTTATTATGAATCTGCTTAGATTCTTTTTTGGTTAAGTAAGGAAGTTGCAGGATGAATCTAGTTGATTTTCAGCCCCGTTATAGGGTTATACTCTTATTCTATATATGTTATGAATGTTTGAGTATGTAATATGTACTATTTTAAGTTAAGATTATATTGCTATTTCTTGGCTTGAGGAGACTATTTTACATTGAAGTGCTTTATTAACTTATAATGCTAAGTAAAAGTTTGTGGACAATAAGGTTAGAAATACAACACAAAAGGTGACATGATAGAAAATTCATCATTGTTAGCTTGCAATGCTATGAAAACCTTGATTGATAATCTTTACATGCTTGCTTGCTTATTTCTCCTAGAAAGTATGAAGATAATGTTATCCCTAGTGTTAGTGTATAAACTTGAAGGTTATATCAATATTCAACAAAATGGTTGAGAGTTGTATTTATTGGTTATGCTATTTTTTAAATTTTGAATTAGAGTCTATTCTTATTCATGGAATTCTAAAAGAGGACTCTTGTTTTAGTAACTAAAAACCATATTGTGAGAGGACTATCGGTGTAGACACACCAACCCCTCATATTTTTTTAATGTCCTCCAAATGATATAAAAATGTGTGAATTCTTGAGGTATTTTGGAAGAGAAGTTTAATGATTGGTTCATGTTCACTTGAATGTTACTTTACTTCTATTTTTGTTGGAAACCCTAGGTTAGGACTATTTGGTGGGGTTATTTATTTGATTATTCATTGCAGAAAATAAGTTGGTATTAACCCATATGATCTAGTTGATCATTTTTTTGTTGATTATACTTTCAATTGGAGTAAATTTATTGTTGAGACAATACTTTTGAATGAGTCATTTACTGATATGATTATTCTTTTCATTGAGGTCATTTATTAATGATATTATACTTTTGGATAAGAATCATTTATTGTTGAGATTGTACTTTTGGAAAGAGTCATTTAATGTTATGTCATTAGGAAATACTTATATGGTCAATCCATGGGGAAGGGTGAAACCTAATTAGATAGGATGTTATGACATCACTTACTTCTTGACATGAGCTATTAATAGGTTATTCCCAGGGTTAGAATAATCCATGGTGAAAGGGGTTATCCTATGCATAGGATATGAATGGTCAAATACAAATCAAGCTAGGAAGGTGGGTGAGCGTGTGAATTCCATCCTAAATTGTGGGTGATGAATACTTTGGCCAAAGTAGTGTAAGATGCCACTATTTACACTGATAGTTCACTATGATCTAGGGTTTACATACTAGGTAGGAAATATCATATGGTAGATTGTAGCCACTATGTGATAGATCTAGATATGTAGGACACAACACCAAGCTCAAGGAAGGTAATTATTATTATGGGGTTACCATAGAAATCTCTTCATCAAATGGAGGGGCATCTTACAAGTTTGGTAGATGTGCAGGGAACCACAATAAGTTCGTGGTTGGTGGAAAAGTGCTTGAGTGATGTTCTCCTCATTATTAGGTGACCAATATTTGATGGAGGGCACCTGGACCTTTCATATACCTAGTGCCAAAAATATCATGGAAGCTATCTAAGTTGTTATGTATCCATTTCTATGGAAGATTGTAAAAGAGAAAATACTATCATGAAGTTATGTAATATGAAATAAATGCATTGGAAGGTTGTAATACTTGATGTAATGTAATGGGAAAGTTTGGAATGATGTTTATTTCAAATATTCATCTTATTCTTGTTTATGATTATTTTATTTTTTTGGCTAAGTGTTGGCATCATAGTTTATTTATTTGAGGATAAAACAATGGGCATGTTACATAGAGTATGGGAAGCTAACTAGATGGGGGATATGATAAGTGAGGACTATTGGATGGAGGATTGAGGATGTGATCTCTAAGGAGTTTGTGACATATAAATAATATATTTTTTACAAGATATAATTTTTGGTAGTGTTATGTGTAATACCCCTCCGTTTTGCTTCTTGTTTAGTTTTCTTTATGCGATGTTTGGTTGTAGATTACTTTGATACTGGATACATTTTGTTATGATGTTTTGATCGCTACTATTGAGCGACAACTATTATTGTGGGATGTGGTTATCTAATTATTGTTTCACATGCATTATGGATTAATGATGTTGTAAAGTTAACATGAGATGTTATTATGAGATTATTGGATTATGATGGAAGTGTTAGTTTTGATGAGTGTATTGGTGAAGAGGACGGGTTCGCATCACTCGCTTGCGAGCACCCTGTGAATCCGTAATTTCTTCTTCATGGTGTGTATTATATGCTGGATATATTGTATGATGTTGTTTACTTGGTTTTAGGATTGCAGGTACATGACATCGACTCCACCTGGTTTCACAGGTTTGAGCATGTCAATCCATTGGTTAAGTTGAACGAGAGGTAGTAGCTAGGTAACATGTGTCAAGTTTACACCCTAGCCTTAGTGTGTCGTCAGTCGTGTGTGTCGAGTCATTGTCTGTCTTGCTTTAATGTTATTTAATTCTGAAGTATTCTTGATTTGAAAATAGATATTTAGAATAATTGTATTTAAATCATGTTGATGGTTATTTAATTTAAATTATGCAATGTGGATAAAAGTTTATATTTAAATTAATTAATTATATTTAATTTATTTAATTAATTAAATTTGATCCAAGGGGGTTGAATTTAGTTATTAAATAATTAAATTAATTAATTAAATGTGATGCAAGAAAATGAAAGGAAATAAAAGAATTAAAATTAATTTTGGAATTTAATTTCAGCTTGTGGGAATTAAATTAGAAATTGTAATTAAATTTTTATTGGGAAATTAGTTTATTATTTGAAATTGCATTGAAAGTGGGTTTTCGAAAATTGGAATTGAAATTGAAATTAATATCTAATTTGCATGTAATGTGAATTAGGGTTATATTAGGTATTTTTGATTTATAAGGAATGCATGTTTTAATTTTGGGGGAGAGAAAGTTTTTAGAAAAAATCATTTTTACAGCAGAGAAGAAATTTTGGAAAAATTTGCACAAAGAAGGGTTTGAAGAAAGTTTGATGGTAGAATTGATTGGAAGAAAGGTTGTTTGCATTTGTTGGGTTTTGGATTGGATTCATTGGATGATTGAAGAAAATTCAGGAAATCTTTGGAGGAGGCTTGCATCAGAAATTCATCTTTTCCTATAGCTTCTTGAACCAGGTTTTCTTCTGTGTTTTTATTGTTCTTGATTGTTTTTAAAATAGTAGTGATTAAAGATTTGTTTGTTAAATATGTTTTAGAAAATAAGTTTGTTATTAGAAGAAAAGAATTAAATAAATTTATAGCCTTTGTTTTTGTGAAAATTCTTGAGTGAAAATTGTGAAATCCTCAGTTGAATTTAAATTATTTGAGGAAATCAATTATTTTGTCATTGGAATCAAACATAGAGATTGAACAATACATTTAGAATGTTTTTAGAAAATGAAACCCTCTGTAGAAATTAGGTGGGGAAACTTTGAGGTTTTTTTGAAACTTTTGCTTTTTAATTTAAATCCATTTGATTTTTCTTCTAATTAGTCAGGAATTTGAGAAAATAGTTTAAAAGAATTAATTCTTAAGATCTCTATGGAATTTGGTTTTTCTGAAAAAAGAGTTTTACAATCTCTTACAGGTGAATATTTTTCACAAATTTTCCCAATCAATTATTGTTGAAATTCGTTTGTTATATATATATATTATATATACATATATATCTTTATATATATATATATAATATATATATACATACAATTTATTTTTATTAAAACTGGTTTGTATATTTTCCGTCATCCGTACGACACTGAGGGTTTTTTAAGAAACCGTGGAATGTGCCAAGCGAATTTCCATTCACTATATTTTTCCTTGTATTGGCCTTGTTATATACCTTGGGGTGGGGGTGCATTGCACACCCCACCGCCCACACCAATGGAGGTGCGGTTGCCTCCAAGGCAGCGCCCTCCACTATGTGGAGGGAGCACTGCCTTTGGTGGCAGCGCAGCCCCAAAGGGAGGCGCGGTTTGGAGGAGGAGTGGGGGGTTTGGCCACAGCCGACCCCTCCCCTTTATAAAATTAAACTTTTTTTTAATATTCTTTTTTTCAAAACCGAAATTGTTCAGTCCGACATATGTAGGGCTTTTTTGGTATAGTTCTTAGGTTAATAAAATTTTGATGTTGTTATTTAATAGCAATGCATATTAAATAATTTTTAAATGATAAATATATTTGGTTAATAAAATGAATAATAAGGTATAATGTGTTAATAATATGATATATTTATATATCATTTGTTTAATTGGATTAAAGAAATAATTAATATGAGTGTTGTGTAAATTTGTATAATATAAAATAATATTATAAAAAAAGGAGCATTTTGGCTTTATTCAAATGTTTAAAAGTATAGACTCTTGGAGATTATTTGTTGATATTTAATATGTTTTATTAAATAATGTATTATTTAATAAAATATATTAATATATACATATGGTTTTCAATCAGGAGTATAGTTAGTTTTTAATTAGTTTTATTTAAGTACATGTATTTGAGTTTGCATGGAGATTTTTAAAAAGATAAGGTTAAATGCATGATTAAACTGTTAGGGAAAAAGATATTTTAAGATATTTTAATTGCATGGTCAAATAGATAAGGAAAGAGATATTTTATAAATTTCATGTTTAGATAGAAAATTGATTGAATTATATGAGTTAGCTAGAAAACGAAAGAAATCCAATTAGATGTGTACTTATGTTGGTTTTGAATGCATGGTTGAATTGTTAAGAAAAAAGATATTTAAATATATATTGAAGAATTGTAGAAATATTTATATTTGAATGTTTGTTTAATTAATGAGATTTAATTGGAAACAATATGAATGCATGGTTAAATAGTTAAGCCAATATATATTTTTATACACTAAGATGTTGATGTTTTTAAATAGAGAATTGAAAAGATATAGATTTTGGATAGAAATTGAATATAGTGATGGCAATAGTTTATGTTGTATTAGAAGTAAATCTAGGAAATGAATATATTGGAAAAGACAAATAGTTGTTATGTTTTAGTTATTTCCATAGAGCGATTTAATCATTGTGCGTGGAATATTAAAAAATATATATAATTAAGTTTATTAATATATATATTTGGTGTATATATAATATGGAGCATATATATGTATATATATATTAAGTGTAAATTCATTATCGTATTTTATTTAATAAGATGCATGCAATATATTATTGAATAGAGATTTAAAATAGATTGATTAGTGTATATGGGTAAATGGATAGAGAAACAATATTTTATTATATTAAAGTGATTGAATGTTCTAAATAGAAAATTGATTGAGATGTAAGATTTGGTTAGGAAATGGAAAGAGTTTACGTGCATGGATTTGCGTCAATTTAAAAGTAAATTAAGAAGTTGTTTATATTGATGAGGAAAATAGTTAGTTTAATTTATTTTATTAAAGCAATTAATTTATTGTGAATGAAATGTGAAAGAGATATGGATATAGAATATCCAAAAATAGGAATTTTCTCATGATTGCCTTAAATGTTCTAGTTTCTCTATATTTCCTAAGGGGATGTAAGTTTAAATTGTTTAAAGACTTCCTATAATAGAAATAGAAATATGGGTACATGATTATTTGAGTTAACCTTGTAAGTGTGTCTTTGACCTTGTTAACATTACCTATTGAATGAGTATGGATATAGGAAATCCAAATATTAGATTTGATTAATGACTTGAATGCTTTTGTTGCTATGTCGTCAAGTTGCATTGTGGGTTTTGGGATTTAGTGTTAGTTCTAAATTATAAGTCTTCCAGAAGAACTTAGAAGATAAGGGTTGTTGAATCTTTATGCCATCTAGTTGTTTTCCCTTGAGTAGTGCATGGCATCTTTTCAGTTTTACCTGGTTTCCATGAACGGGGATGTTTTGTGCCTCCTATGAAAGGAGTGGACTATGTGATCATTGCCTCCAAGATGGTTGGAGTGAGTTCTATCTTTTGTTCCTCATTGTGTTGGAGTGGATTATGATGCCGAGTTGGTATGCACTTGTGTTTTCCTTGGTGGATTGTTTGGGTGTGTGTTGTCGAATAGAAGAATGACTTTTGTTAGGGGCCGGAGCCCAAAGTGGTAAACTGGGTAACCTTTAGAAGTGAGTTAATCAAGTGATAATTAAATTAATGTACTTAGATGATTAGGATGCAGTCCACACTAATCAAGATAATTTAATCCTCACTCATAAACACAAGGGCTCGTTTAGACTTGGGATGAATGGGAAGGCCTGGAATGGCATAGTTATCTATCTTGTCAGTATGAGAGGTATTTGATGCCGCATGAGTGAGTATGAGGGCCAGGATTTAGTTGAGGCCACTAAGATTACCGGAGCCTATGAAGAATTCCCAGAGGAGATCTCATGACTACTATGCGATGACACTCTATCTAGGACAACTGTTGTTAATTATTTTATGTGTATGGTTCTGTGAACGTACTTGATTAATATTATGTCTGGAAGCAATGTGACCTATGTCAGTGATGTTTGAGTTGTACTTGATTTGTACTTGTATGTTGATTGAGTTGTACTTGTTAGTTCATTTTTTTGGTTATATCAGTATGAGTCAGTATGAGTCTACCTTTGGGTAGTGGTTGTAGATCTTTGTCCATGTTATGTGGTTACTATCTCCTAGCATGGGGGGCAGGCCTTCGGGTACCACTTGGTTGGGTGGAACATGCACCAAAACCATTGGGTCCCCATTGATCTTCAGTACTTGGTGGCGAGACATCCAGATGGACAGCTCGCGGTTCTTGTTGTAATTCTTGCATTGTAATATTTCAGTTTGTATAAGTTATTTTATCACTCTTATTATGTTTATGAGGTGGAATTCTGTAATTGTAACCTTATGTACTATTGCCTCATTCTGGGAATGAGTGATGTAACTTTTGGATTAAGTTAATGATTATGAGATTGTATCTTGGTTGATTATCTTATTATGTTATGTGGTATTCTTATGATGTATGATGTTTATTTCTTAAAGTTCATAATGCTATGGTTATATGTATTATGTATGTATGGGTTTAAGTAATCCTAACCTTGTAGCCTTAGAGGTTGTTGTAAATTATTAAGTGAATGTGTATGTTAAATGCACTTTATAAAAAAAAATTGGTTCACTTAAGACGTTAATTGCAACTTCCTTTAAGGTCCCTTGGCGGGGCATTACATTATGTAGGTGATGGAATGATATTAGATGGTGTGTGACAAAATAATTTACATTTAAAGAGTTTTAAAAATTATGTTTTCTATTTTTTTCTTGAATCCCTATCAAGATTAAGATAGGTAGCGAAGATGAATTGAAATAATATGATATTTATGGATGATAATATAATATCAAAAGGATGAGATAATATGCCCCCAAGTCTGATGGTACACATATATAGTTTTTGATTAAAAAATAAGGAAGGGCCTTGATTCCATTTACAAAAAATAGCACAAAAACATAAAACCAAAGAGAAAAAACTCAAGCACTAGAGCTTGATCACAAAAAAATTGTCCTCAAGGGCTTGTGAAGTGAAATAGAGTTCTTAGGAGTGCATTTCTACTTATGTTACACAACTATCCAAGAAGAAATAGAAACCAGGTGTGAATCATTTAGACAGGAAGGGGGAGAAGCCCCTTCAGAAAAAATAATAGGTGGATCAACAAGAACTTTAGGTGAAACATCCATATCCAAGATCAAAGCAGCTAGAATTGCAATGGAGACAACCTTGTGCAAAATGTAAGCAATATGGGCCTCAAGGGAGGAGACATACACAAAAATAGAATAACTTTTTCCAAAATTTGAGTAGCGGGAGCCATAAGAGGGGTGACACCATCAATAGTAAGAATATTTGTTTGAGCAGGAGGAGAAGGAGGCTTTGAATACTCACTATCATAAGAAGAGGCATCATCAAGGAACACAGTTAGATGGTCCCTAGTCTAGCATTCTTCACCAAGTAGAAGAAGCGAGACGAGAGCCACAAGGATAGTCATGAGCCAAGTGTCCAATAGAAAATAATGTCCTCAACAAAACATGATTCCCTCGTAATCCACAAGCCAAGTCCAAGACTAGTCATTAACTTGAAGCAGAAAATCACTAGGTAGTGCCTGAATCAAATCGACCTCCACCAAAATTTGAGCATAGGAGGTGTGAGTAAAGTTCTTTGAAGCATTATCCACTTTCAAGAACCTACCAATAGTATTACCAATTACTTAAAAAGTAGAGGAACACCAAAAATGTAAGGGAAGATAAGGATATCTCACCAAAATAGGCATAACATCAATGGGTTCCTTCAAGGGGCTAAAGGAATGAACCCAGGGCCTGAAAGATAGGGTATGAGAGTCCCAAACCCACAAACCATGTTCTAAAATAGCCTATCTATCCTTAGAAGAATTAAAGATAACAACAAAAAATCCTTTAATAGAAGGATGAATCTCAATTTTACCCTCAAGTAAGGTTGTCCAATGCTTCAAGATCTAGAGGTGTAGATCTAGGAGAGAAGGCTAGAAATGGTGGAACCTACAAATTAGTTCCATTTTGGAGAAGTCAATGCAATTAGAAACTTCCTACTCGAGATATATTATAGGAGAAATATTGACACACTTTAGAGGGCACATAGATCCCACCCCCACCTTAGTGGACCACACATCATCAACAAAATACTGAGAGCCCGCAACAAGAAAAAAACTTCAAGGTTGGAAAGCCCACAACCTTGCTGACATTAGGATACATAGCCAAAGCCTCCACCATAGACTATAGTGATAGATCAGACAAATTAATAACCATTTCACATCCCGATGAAGTAGGAAAAAGCATAGGAGAGCAGGAGGCAGGGGAGTGGGAGGGCTCTTTGAAACATGCATTCAGATTTGCAGAAGGGCGGGATGAGTCATGAACCATCACGGTCTTAACATGATCTTATTGTTGGTATAATACTTTTATAAATTTCTATAAGAAATATTTTCACTATTTGTACACATAGATAGTTGGTATTATGCATGAAACTTGTTTTCTAGGTTTTCATCATGGTACTTAACTAAATTTCTATAGGAATGGTTTTCACTATTGGATATATTAATTTTTTTACATTTTAATCTATTTTATTCTTAGAGATTATATCTATTTTTGAGTTTTTCATTATGATGACTACCTAGAGGTAGTGTAGAAAAAGTTTTCACAAGACGGTAATTTTTTCCTTACTTTTTTTAATTTTTAATTTCTTTATATTTTTTGATGGCATTGATCTTTAGATGATCAATAATTATTTTGGTCATTTCGATCATGCTGATATAGATGTTGGTGTCATGATATGCCAATAATGACATGTCTAGAGGAGATTCTTTGTCAAGACCATGACACTTGTATACAACCCATGTATGTTATCATGGACCTTTTTGATATTAGGGTTAGCCTTATTTGAACACATATATCATGATAGAGTACTATGAGAGTGACTATGATAAAATGCTACTTCTAGATTATGATATTTTTTTAATCTATAGGATTTTCAACTTCAACCGAGATATTAGATTATGATGAGTGCTGGTAGATGTGGATGGATTATTTGGAATTTTGTACATGGTATGTTTTATTTTGACATGATAGATGATGGAAATTGGATTTCGGATTTTGATTCTTTCTAAAAACAACACTTTAAATTTACCTTGTGTGATGGGATTGATGACTATTTTAAAGGAGGAGGACACTTGTTATATGCAAGAGGAATTTTTTCTTCTCACTCAATATTTTTATTGAATATTATATTTGAATTTTATACTTTGATTGATCTAGTTTTCTTTAGGATCCATTTTTACTTCATTTTTCTACATGAATTTTTGGATTTAATGGCTTTTGAAATTTTAATTTTAATATTTTTCGTTGTAAAACATTTTCTTTTTGCTTCCAATTGATGGGTTTAAGGAATTTGGAATGATGGTTTATGGTGTGGATGTGAGGAGTGTTAGAAAAAATCTTATAGAAAGTATAAAACATCACACCTATTTTAATGCTTGCATTAGGTGAAGTTGCCCCTAGTACCATGGAGGTATAACTAACATTTCTAGATTTCTTGATTGAAGAATATCCAAGGCTTAAATTTCTAGGATTCATAAAAAAATTTACTAGCTGTAAATTACTTGTTCATGTATTACTAATCCTCTTTTATGATATTATGTATATTCTAACATAATCTATTTGTGATAAGATAATTGTTTTTTTAACAAAAATATTCTAACCCATATATTTTTTATTGATAACCATAAATATTTGTTATTTTCTCATCTATAAAAAAACCTACTTTGACAATAGAGGTTGAACCTATTTGATAGGATACTAGATATTTATCATTGTTCCTACTTGTTGTGTCTTGATACTTTGGTATATTGATGTGGTCCATGGTAGTCTCTTTATCAACCTATTTGATGTGATTTATGTCATTTTTTATATCTATTTATCTAAGGGAGAATAGTGTCTCATCTTGGGAAATGTAGGTGGTTGGACTAATAATAGATAGGACAAGCTTTGATTTTATCATCATGGATGATGAGATCATCTTGGATTCCATGACGATGGTTAGGATTTTGATCAAAGATTAAATTAGCTTAGATGTCATGATAATATAGAGGATCATCAAAGAATAAAATGAGTGTATTTTTTAGTCACTCCATAGTTTTAGATCACTTAAAATTCATAAGAAAAAGAAAATTAGAATAATAGAAAGTAAAAAAAGTGGAATCAACAAAAAATAAAGGATAACACTCTTTTGTGTCAAAATTAACCACTATTTACGAGGATTTACATTCTCCCAATAAACTAAGAACACAAAAACACATATAAAAATAAAAATAAAGAAAAATGAAAAGGATATGTATTGAGAGAGACTAATATTAGATAGGTGTATCTTGGTAGTATTTTTCTGGACTAGAACGTGTTCATCTTAGTCATAAATACAAAAATACTCTTTGCAAATAAAATTATTAGCATGGACTTGGATCAAAATGTATTTTAAGTCCTTTTACAAATGCTTGGGCGATGAGAATGATATTTGATTTTTAATTTAGGAGTTGATACTTTTTTATATATGAACCTTATGTATTACTATATTTGTTTCATCATGTGTTCTAACACTATCTTTTGATAATGCTTGTAGTTGTTTCTCAACTCTATTGTCATCTTTGTTTGCTACATGCTATTCTTGTTCTTTTCTACTTAGTGATTTCTAAAATACATAATTTTGTATTTTATTATCAGGATTATTTCAAATTATTTATAGGAGAATAGATCAAATTAGGTGGAGAAGAAGGTTAAAAATATTCATACAATTCATCTATAACCATATAGATTTATATGATGGTTGTTCAAGTGAATTAATTTAATGAATTAAGGGTCATATTCATGCATCCTAGCTTCTTTCCTTATAAATAACCTTTCTATATTTCAAATGGCATTATATAATTCATAGGAAAATTATTTGGGTTTAACAAATTCAAATAGATGTTGATAATCAAGTTACATAACATTAAATCCTCAACATCATGTAAGAACTTCACACATTATTTTGTAAAATATATAGTATGATTTAGGATTCTACTTATCCAAGGGTATCCAATAATATACTAAAGTGATCTAACATTGTTATAAGAAGACATTACATATGTAGCTCTTTTGTATAACATTGTAGTCTTAATATTAGTAATGCAAGTCTGTCCTATGTATTATCACCTTTTTTAAAGTGTGACTAGAGGTAAGAAATTCTCTACTTTGCACTTCATCAAGGAAAATAATTATGTTGGAAGTATATAAGTAGGTATTGTTGAGATGGAAGTTGGAATAAGAGAAGTATGAGACAACAAGATAATAGTTTGGGTGTAAATAGGCTTGATGGTGGTGGAGGAATATGGGATGGATTTCATCTTAAATGTGAGAAATAGGAACTAGATGAGGATTGGCTATGAAAGGAGCTATGGATGATGGAAGAGATACAAGCATGGGAAAATAATTTTTTTGCTAGAAATAAGGATGCTAAATATAGAGATAATGTTTGATAACGATCATTTGAAGATATAGTGGAAAGGTGAACAAATAAAAGGATCATTAGGAGAGTGTGATGAGTTTAGGTTATGATGTATACCTTCAAGCACATCCATTTCATTTGATATTTTCATTAACATATTATGATTAGAATCATCTTAATCAAAATAATTTGCTTAAATATTAAAATTAGAATTGTATTGTCTAAGCATTTGAGTTATGCACGAGCAATATGTTACTAGTCCATATTGGCTATATGGGAATTATAAAAAAATTATTCCCACTCACTTAGATAAGCTATAACATCCATATATTCAATAATAGGTCCATCAAATTATTCATTACCATGGCTGGGTTTACCCTATGGATCCTTTTAAATTGAATTCGGGGTATTGGTTGAGATCATGGAATATACACCAAGTATTAAAAGAGATCAATGAATAAGACAAGGATATCAAGATTTCATATAAAAAATAGAAAACAAAAGTAATAGACCTAAAAAATTACAAAAGAAAACAAGTTCCTAAGTGAGACTAGAGTAGTCATACAAACCAAGATCACCAAAACAATGATAAAACTTAAATTCAATATATTATAAAACTTAAATTCAATATATTATAAAAAATAAATTTTAATAATAAAACGTGATAAACATATTAATAATAAAATTGATAAAAGTTTAAACGAAAGTTAAAATTAATGTTATTTGGTATTACAAGTTCTTGCATTACAATTTAAACTGAATTTTCTAATTAAAATTTAAATGAAAGTTAGAAATATAATTAATTATAGTTATAATTAGCGCACCGTTCGCAAGTAAGCCTGATTCAATGCCCATGTTGAAAACTGATGCTATAAATAGTACAACAACACAAGAATAACAATATTAAAGTGTTTTATTAAAAATTTCTGATATTATTTCAACGTGGTCTACTCTTATTTGTCTTGTTTAATAAACCACAACATATATTTAGTTTTAGAATCTCAAGAAAATTTGGCGTCAATGTAATCCACAAGTTCCTAGGTGATACTGAAGGCCTTGATCAATTCAAAATCGAGGAGAGGGGGATCCACTACAAATAGAGAATTGGTGATTGTCTGAACTCCTAGAAACTGGTTGCTCAATCCAGCTATGGCCATTGCACATTCATGCCCAACATTCTACTAGAAATGCACCAGTGCCTTTGGAAACACAAACACATCTCCCTTCTACAACATTTTGTTGAAAAACTTATTTTTGGTGTTAATGAAACCCACAAGAAGCTCACCTTCTAGTAGAACAAGGACTTCAGTGGCTCTTGGGTGTGTGTGAGGTGGCTTAATTCTAGCCACTGCATAATCAATGCGAACCATCGATATTCCCAACGTATTGAGGCTTGGTATCTGATTAGCATTCGACGTCGTTACATTGGTATTTGCAAACTAACATGAAGTGGTCATGAAGAATGTAGATCTTGATCTGAAATAGGGTGTGGAGCAATTCTTGTAAATGTATCTTCAATGCTACATAAACAACATTAGCTCAACCACATACTTGATGCACTATGCATTTGATATGATGATATGACCTTGAATTTTTGCTATAAAAAATTGATAGTCTACCCTTGAATGTCTTATTGAATGCTCTTGAATCCTCTAAAATAATCTTGTGAACTCTTAGGATGCTTTCATAATGATTCTTAGGCGAAACTATTTGAATTAACCCCATATTTATACTAAATCTAGAGATCAACCCCAAAATTCAAAATAATTCAAGCCGACAGCAGATCTAGGATTAAAAAGCATTAAAATCACACCAAAATTAGATTAAAAAATAAATTTCCTATGTGATAATGACCCATTCACCACTAAAGGTGAATGGGTCCTAGCACAAGTTTCTAGGACCTTGTCTCGAGGGATGGAAAGAACATCAAAAACCAACCTCAAAAATGCATAGAAAAGGGGGGTCCTATATGGAGAGGACCCATTGGCCACTAAAGGTGAATGGGTCCTAGCACCATTTTCTAAGACCTTGGTTTTTCCAAATTAAATTTTATGCAATTTGATTATTGAGTGTTGGAATAGATCCTTTGGAAGCTATCATTAAGAAGGCTTAAATTTTAATTAAAGTGGCTAATTAAGCTCAATTAACACAATTAATTATTGAAACCCTAGATAAGTGTGAAAAGTATATAACAAAACTTTACAACACCATAAATAAGGTATGATTTAAGTACATTTTGTTAAAAAGGGACCCTAGATTAATGTGAATGTGTACAACACATTAGAACATTAAACCAAGGCACAATTAGGTTAATTCAACATATTCCCAAGTTAAGTGAGGAAAAGTGGCACTTTTTCCATTACTACACTTGGATTCCTTGTGATAGGTAGGATTTTGATAAAAGATTAAATTAGCTTGGATGTCATGATAATAGAGGATCATCAAAGAATAAAATGAGTGTATTTTTTAGTCACTACATAGTTTTAGATCACTTAAAATTCATAAGAAAAAAAATAAAATAATACAAAGTAAAAATAAAGTGAGATAAAAAAATAAAGGATAACAATATTTTGTGTCAAAATTAACCACTAAAGGATAATTTAGATTCTTCCAACAGACTAAGAACACAAAAACACATATAATAAATGAAAATAAAGAAAAATGAAAAAATATGTATTGAGAGAGACTAATCTTAGATACGTGTATCTTGGTAGTATTAGTCCACTAGAATGTGTTCATCTTATTCATAAACACAAAAATACTCTTTGAAAATAAAAATATTAGCATGGACTTAGATCAACATTTATTTTAAGTCCTTTTACAAATTATTGCACGATGAGAATGATAATTGATTTTTAATTTAGGTGTTGATACTTTTTAATATATGAATCTTTTGTATTACTATACTTGTTTCATCATGGGTTCTAACACTATCTTTTGATAATAATTGTACTTGTTTCTCAACACTATTGTCATTTTTGTTTGCTACATGATAGATCAAATTAAGTGGAGGTGAAGATTAAAAAGATTCATACAATTCATCTATAACCATATAGCTTTATACGATGGTTTTCCAAGTGAATTAATTTAATGAATTAGTGGTCATATTCATGTATCCTAGCTTCTTTCATTATAAATAACCTTTCTATATATTAAAATAGCATTATATTATTCATAAGAAAATTATTTCTGTTTAAACAATTCAAATAAATGTTGGTATTCAAGTTACATAACATGAAATCCTCAACATGATGTAAGAACTTCACACATGATTTGGTGAAATATATAATACAATTTAGGATTTTCCTTATCCAAGGGTATCCAAAAATATACTAAAGTGATCTAACATTGTTATAAAATGGCATACCATATGTATCTCTTTTGTATAACATTGTAGTCTTAATATTAGTAATGTAAATGTGTCCTGCATACTACCACCTTTTTTTAAGTGTGATTGGAGTTAAGAATTTCTCTACTTTGCACTTCATCAAGGATTTGTAATGATGGTGGAAGTATATAAATAGGTGTTGTTAATATGGAAGTGGGAATAAGAGAAGTAGGAGACAATAAGATGATAGTTTGGGTGTAAATAGGTTGGATGGTGGTGGAGGAATATGGGATGGATTTCATCTTAAATGTGAGAAATAGGAACTAGATGAGGATTGGATATGAAGGAGCTATGGATGATGGAAGAGATACAAGCATGGGAGAAGTAGCTTTTTGCTAGAAATGAGGATGCTAAGTGTAGAGATACTGTTTGATAATGATCATTCAAAGATATAGTGGAAAGGTGAATAAATAAAAGGATTATTAGGAGAGTGTGATGAGTTTAGGTCATGATGTATACCTTCAAGCAAATCCATTCCATTTGATATTTTCATTTACATATTATGATTAGAATCATCTTAATCAAAATAATTTGCTTAAATATTAAAATTATAATTGTATTGTCTAAGCATTTGAGTTGTGCTATATGGGAATTACTAGTCCATATTGGCTATATGGGAATTATAAAAAAATGATGCCCACTCACTTAAATAAACTATATCATTTATATCTTCAATATTAGATCCATCAACTTATTCATTACCATGGCCATGTTCACCCTATGGATCCTTTTAAATTGAATTTGGGATATTGGTTGAGATCATGGAATACACACCAAGTATTAAAAGAGATCAATGAATAAGACAAGGATACCAAGATTCCATATAAAGAATAGAAAACAAAAGTAGTAGATTTAAAAAATTACAAAAGAAAACAAGTTCTTAAGTGAGACTAGAGTAGTCGTACAAACCAAAATCACCAAAACAATGATAAAAAACTTAAATTCAATATATTATAAAAAATAAATTTTAATAATAAAACGTGATAAAAATATTAATAATAAAATTGATTAAAGTTTAAACCAGACCTAAAATTTATGTTATTTGGTCTTAGAAGTTCTTGCATTGCAATTTAAACTGAATTTGCTAATTAAAATTTAAACGAATGTTAGAAGTATAATTAATTATAGTTCTAATTAGCGCACCGTTTGCAAGCCAGCCTGATTCAATACCCATCTTGAATACCGACGCTATAAATAGTACAACAGCACAGCAATAACAATATTAAAGTAGTTTTATTAAAAAGTTTTGATAGTCTTTCGAAGTGGTCTGCTCTTATTTGTCTTATTTAATTAACCACAGCATATTCAGCTTTAGAATCAGGCAAATTTGGCCTGAATGTAATCCACAAGTTCCTGGGTGATGCGGAAGGCCTTGCTCAATACGGAATTGGGGAGAGGGGGATCCGCTGCAAACAGAGAATTGGCGATTGTTTGAACTCCAGGGAACTGGCTGCTCAATCCAGCTATGGCCACTGCACATTCGTGCCCCACATTCTGCTGGAAATGCACCAGTGCCTTTGGAAACACAAACACGTCTCCTTTCTCCAACTTTTTGCTGAAAAACTTGTTGTTGGTGTCAATGAAACCCACAAGAAGCTCGCCTTCCAGTAAAACAAGAACTTCAGTGGCTCTTGGGTGTGTGTGAGGTGGATTTATTCCACCCACTGCGTAATCGATGCGGACCAACGATACTCCGAACGTGTTGAGGCCTGGTATCTGATTAACGTTCGCCGCCGTTACGTTGGAGCCGACTGCATTGTCGGTGTTCCCTGGCTGCGCAAGTCCCCGGAAGAAGAAGTCGTCTGCTGAAACTCCCATTGGATCTTTGCAAACGAACCCGTTCACCGAAACTGTTTTAAGCAATTTGTCAGCGAGTCGTCTAATAACGAAACCATATCACGGCACTCTATAAAGTTATGTACTCACCTTTTCTTTCCATGTCCGCAACGCAGAAATCTTGCAATGGATCGGGATCGGCGGCCTTGACTTTGTTGCTGCAACAACATATCAATAGAGAAAGTCCCAACGTGGAGTAAATCAGGCAGTTAGCCATTATAATAGAAACACAGAAGAAGGAGACAGAACAGCTCAGGATATGAATATGTAATTGAATTGTGTATTACAAGCCCATAACATGCTTTATATAGCCAGAAGATTAACTACTCCACCAGGACTGATTCGTCGTGACTACGTAAGTTGTGTAATTATAATATACATCAAGAGTTGTACCTCTTTTCATTACGTCGGAGTTATCCAAAGATCAGCTCACCTGCTACCTTTGACGTATTGCCGCCATTCTTTTAATAATGTGAAATTGTTAAACTTTATTGCAAGGATCAAGTTTTTTAAAGGAAATAAGATATTGTGAGAAGTAAGCGAACTTTCAAAAGAGATTTTTTTTCTTACTTTTTATGTATTTAAGATATTTATTTTGGAATTGGATATTTATTGAAAGATTGTTGTTACATTATATTTATTTTCGAAAGTCTTTTGATATTATAAAGAATTGTCAAAAGTAGATTTTTTTTTATCTATGTATTTAACATATTATGTGTAGTTTTAGATACTTATTAAAAATATAGTAATTGTTTATTTCACATAGTTTAATGAGATATAATATGTTTTGTGAGTTATATTTAAAAGATGATTTAAGATAGATAATATGTAGAATCTATTGACCAATTTTAAATAGAGATGTAAAATGGATTTATTGATCATTATAGACCATGAAAATTTATAAATGAAGTGTTGTAGCACATAGTGTTGAATAAGTCATTGTGTATGTTAGATAAGTCATGAAAGAATTATTTATTGGATTATGTACTTCAATTATTTATATACTTAGAGAGGCAATAATTCTATCTTCATTGTTGTTGATTGATTTTTAAATAGAGATGTGAAATGAATTTATTGATCATTATAGACCATGCAAATTTATAAATGAACTTTAATAGCACATAGTGTTGAATAAGTCATTGTGTATGTTAGATAAGTCATGAAAGAATTATTTCTTGGATTGTGTACTACAATTATTTATGTACTTAGAGAGGCAATGATTTTATCTTCATAGTTGTTGATTGATTTTTAAAAAGTATCACACTTAATTCATTTTTGGAAGTTAATTTTTGCATCCAACATTACTAACTTCTTCTTTAAGGAGATAAACAAATTGAACATATTACAATATAGTATGACCTTAAAGAGGTATACATAGTTTCTTTGTTATTTTTGGTACAATATATAAAAGAAAATGGGTGTACAATTTATTATACTATACATACCATTCATAGATACATAATCAAACCAGGATATCTAATTAAAGTCTTAGAATCTATGAATTTTTTTAGTGGGAAAGAAACTTGTGTAATTGAAATCTTTTTTTAGCAAAGTTTAATATTACATATAAATATTTAGTGTATGGGTTAACAGTGAAGATAGTACTCAAATGGTGTTTAAAAAATATTGGTATATATCACATATATGTTGAGGATAAAATCTTACAAGAACATAATTGCATTGGCCAAAAAATTTACATAACACACTAAATAGGTCCATTCATAAGTTATGATGGAGCTAGAAGAGAGAAATATTAGGAAAATATTACATGTGAAGGAATGTTGAAGCAAAAATTAATACTTACTAACAAAAAATTGAAATTTGAGAAGATTGGTTGTTGTAAATTTTTTTTTAACCTCATCTTGACTTAGTCTTGTAATTATAATATGCTTCCTTAGAAAAGTGTTAGGTTTCTCAATATTTTGACCTACATTGCACGAAGATAATCTCTTGAGAGCTCTGAGAATTAAAATCTACAAAAAAAATTCTTCGTTATTCCCTCTATAGTGTATAAAAATGTATCCCTTTATATTTTCACACTTGTTTGGGCCCTCCCTATTAATTTTTTTTTTATTTATGCCTTAATTAGTCCTATTTTGAATCCACATGCCAAATTAAATGCATTTATCTAAGGATAATCTTGACATTTAACAAATGGAAAATCATAATTTAATGTTTTTGGCTATGTGTTCTAGATCTAGGGATCCAAGACTCATACACCCCTCTGGGCATATGGGTCCCACCTAGGTCTCAGGACCTGATTTTAAGTGTTACATTGAAAAAGAGACTTCTCAAAATCTATGTCCCAAGTTTAAGCCATTAGGAATCATACGCCCAACTTGGCGTATGAGTCTCACTTTAAGCGTGACCTATTTTAAATCAAATTCTTGGTGGGATTTTACTATCCTAGATCTGATGTTAGCTTGTAGTCTTGTAATTTTAGGAAATTAGGCATAAACAAGTATAAATACAAGGTTATTTGACATAATTTCTCCTAGTAAGTTTTCAAGTCATCTAAGTTTTTTGACAGAGCATTCCTAAGGAAATTTTATGAGATTAAGAGCCTTCAAGAGAATTCAAGAGTTGATTATCAAACATTTTGGAGCATCAATTTAAGATTCAAACATAATGTCAAGGTCTTCATGCATCATGTGTGTTTGTGAGCTAAAATCTTGATGTAGCATTTGTTATCCAAGTTCAATCATTCAAAGCCATATCAAGTTTCATGATCACGATCTACATCAATTGAAGCCAATTCATACAATTTGCAAATCTTCATTCCAAGGATTCAACAAGGTTTTGTAAGTCGTTACATTCATTTGTTCATTCATCATTCCTTCATATTATTTGAATTCATCTCAAAGTTTATTTACTTAAACGGGGCCTGACTAAGGAAAAACCGCATCCATTAACAAAACAACATTTTTATCTCTCTTGTGATATGTATTTTATAGATTTAGGTGAACGAGAATCATTCACCCACCCTGGTGATTTAGTCCCTGATATAGCATTTTGATAGCATTCGATAGTGTTAGATCAAGGTTCGAAAGATTTAGAAAGATCCTAAAAAAAACCTAAAGTGGGACTAAATCGCCCAACCTGGCATATTAATCCTATTATAGTTTTTGATCGTCGTTCAATAGATCTTGATCAGCTCTCAGAGAACCCTAAATCCCGCCCTAAAAATCACAGTGTGGAACTAAATCGTCCAACATGGCGTATAAGTCCCGATGCAATTTGAAACAATAGTTTTCAGGGTTTGCAGACCTTGTTTTGGTCCTTTCTCTCGTTCAGGTGCTTTTGTATTTCATTATGTTTTTCAATTTGATTTCATTCTTTTAAGTTTCTAGGGTTTGGTGAATGATTTTTTGCATTTCTCCTTTGAAGCTTCATTCAATGGAAAACCCCCATCCAATCACACAAGGAAACCCTTAGTCCATCCCTTAATTGAGTCACTTGGTTGAAGGATCTTGGTTTCCTAATGAACCAAAGCATGAAATAGGTCCAAGTTCCATCTCCTAGAATATGGACACTTATTTTCCTTTTGTTCATTTTGGTGAACCTAACCTTTGGACCCTTGACATTGTACTCCTAGATCTAGCTTGCATTAAATTTTCATTAGGTCAGCATTACTTGAATTGCATTTAGGGATCCTAAACATTGCATTAGTGAAAAGTGCATATAGGTTGCATTTTTGCATTTTGCATCATTCAATTTTATTATAAATTTATAATTACAAATGGTCAATTGAGCATACAACCTAGACACAATAAAACCAACTTATAATTTTTTGATTCAAAATTAAAAACCCTAATTGGGACTCATTTGTCCACCTAGGTGATCTAATCCCTGTATAGGTCTATTTTCCATATTTTTGGGTATTTTATGCTCTCTATTTTTCACTAGATCTAAAATTGTCAGAAACCCTAAGTGGGACTCATACACCCATTTGGGCGAATGAGTCCTTGGAGGCCTACAAAAAATAAATTTTCTGACTTTTTGGTGAATTTTTGTACTTCCTAGCCTTGTTGGTAACCTACTATATTAGTCTAGAAACTTTTGAGAATTCATGTTTCATGTATCTAGGTCAAATTATCCATTTAGTGTAGTAATTTTTTAAAATCATTCCAAAACTCATTTGAGTAGTGAAAATATTCAGATATGTAGGACATTTGTTTACATTTTTGAAGCATTGCATAACTTAGATAACTTACTTTTTCATGTCAGCATGTTTTCTTTTAAGAGATGTGGTTTTGAAATTGTTAAGAATGGATTGTATAAGTACAACATCCCCTCTTATGAGTTCAATGTAAAACATACCCATTGAGAAACATGTTAGCCATCCTTCCTTTATCTTTCCTAGTTATGAAAAAATATTAGAGCAAGAGAAATAAACCACTGACACAATCATCAATATTAACTTGCATATCATTGACTCAAACCCTACTATCTTGCCCATTTGTGAGGATGATATGATACAAGAAGGTACAAGCATAGGAGTAAAAGCATAATAATGTGTCACAATTTTGGCCAAATAAATGGTTCTGATTGAGTAATTTATGGTCGGAAGGTTTTCGGCCGAAACCATGTGGTGATGACTTGGCATCGATGTGGCGGTACCCTTCCAATCAGAAGGGTTTCGGATGAAAGTCGCTTGGATGAAAACCTTTCGACCAAAAAATTGGATAATAAAAGCAAATAAAAAGAGGGGCCCAACCATTTTTCTTGGGCGAAAGGGTTTCTGGATGAGAGGAGCTCGACCGAACAGGGTTTTGAAGCATTACCATAAATTCATAGCACCCACATTGCGGCTCCTCCTAGGTTCTCTTTTACGTTTTTGTGCTTAATTTTTTTTATTGAACTGTTAATTAGAAGTAGCAATGGCTAATCACTTTGGGTAGGAGTCAGTTCATGCATCAAATACTAAGCACTATAGAACCAAAACATTCATTATGTGGATTTTTCAACATTTTTTTTTATCAATGATCAATGAACATGAATTTGAATAGATCTCAGTAAGTTAGTAGAGACACACCTACCTCAAACATGATGTGGTAGGAAAGTACAGGGAACTTCAAATCCCATCCACACAATCTAAACTTCAAAGAAAATTTATCACATTTTGAAATCATTCAAGTGAGAATTTGTGTATAATTTTTTCTTTATTGAATTTTGTGTATAAGTTTGTGTTAGGGCATGCACTTTTATTCCTAGAACAATTCTATTTACAAGGTAAAGTAACCTACAAAATATGATAGCATGATGAGGGTGTTAGGCTCCCTTTGACAATGTCTAAACAAAATCATCCTTTCATAAAACCATTCAAAGCACAATTCAAATGAAGTATTCAAATTCTTGCAAGAGAAACGAACATTTCTTAAGGAATAGCACATAGAATAAGACATTCATTTTGTATGGTTATTTCAACAATTTTTTATCAATGATCAATGAACATGAATCTGAGTAGATCTCAATAAGTTAGTAGAGACACACGTACCATAAACACGATGCAATAGGAAACTACAGGAAATTTAAAATCCCATCCACACAACTTGAACATCAAAGAAAATTTATCACATATTGAAATCATTTTTGTGTGAATTTGTGCATAATGAAAATTTATCATATTGAAATCATTCAAGTGTGAATTTTTGCATAATTTTTTCTTTATCGAATTTGAACATGAATCTGGGTAGGAGTCATTTCATGCATAAAATACTAATTGCTACAGAAATGCGGGGCATGCACTTTTATTCCTTTAAAATAACTAATCAAATTTGTTCTTTGAATACTAAGGAATACCCTAGTTAAAGGAAAAAACATAATACACTAGCTATATTTAAAAATGTAATACTTTAGAATATTTTAAAGTCTGCAAAAAATATCCTATACATGTGATATAGTCTTAAATTTGTAAATATAGCTCTGAGCTTCAAAGAAAATTTATCACATATTGAAATCATTCAAGTGTGAATTTGTGCATAATTTTTTCTTTATGGAATCTGAACATGAATTTGGGTAGGAGTGAGTTCATGCATCAAATACTAAGTGCTATAGAAATGCAGGGCATGCACTGTTATTCCTTTAAACTAACAAATCAATTTTTTTCTTTGAATGCTAAGGAATACCCTGGTTAAAGTAAAAAACATAATACACTATGTATCCCCTTTTTGAGAATAAAAGGATTTATAGTTTGTTCAACAATGATAGAGAGAGTTCACTCTTCTCTTATATGAGATCTTTGATATCTTTGTAATCATGATTATTAATTAATCATATGCTTTTAAATTAGTCTAGTTACACTAAAATGATAACAACACATTCAGTCAAGTGTTGGTTCCATACCAATAATTACTATACTATGTATACATATGTGTATGTACATGTATGTACATACATACATTTTGCCTAAATAAATTTATATTTCTATAAACCCAAAATTGAAAACCCCAAATTTCTAGTTCACCATGTGTACACATGTATGTATACATATGTGTATGTACATGTGTGTACATATATGTGCATATGTGTACATATCTGTGCATGTGTGTATGTATGTATATGTACATATATGCACGTACATGTGTGTATATGTGTACATATATGTGTATGTTTGTATGTATGTATGTAGATGTACATACATGTGTATGTGTATATGCATGTATGTATGCATATATACATGTATGTGTGTACGTATGTACATGCATATATGTGTATGTGTGTATGTATGCATACATACACATGTGTACATTTATGTACATATGTATATATGTGTATGTGTGAATGTATGTATGCATATATGTGTATGTGTGTATGTATGCATGCATATATATGTGTACATGTGTGTATGTATGTATACATGTACATATGTATGTACATGTATAATATATGTATACATGTACATGTGTATGTATGTATGTACAAGTATGTAAGTATAAATATATGTATGTATATGTACACATGTACATATAGATATATATTTATGCATACATAAACATATACATATATATACATATGTCATGTACATGTGCATGCACATGTATGTACATATATACATACATACATACATACATACATATGAAAGCACATGCATGTATATATACATGTACATGTACATGTGTATAAATACATACAAACATACACATATATGCATACATACACATGTATATATACATATATGTACACACATATGTACATACACATGTATCAAGTCTTTTTGAAGTTGTCAAATTTCTTATTTATGTTATCTAAGTTACATAGAAGGTGAACTATTGAACATAGAGATAGATATAACTTGAATTATCTCATTAGATATAAATTTATTTTAATGATATATACATGTTTTAGTTTTAAAATTAAATAAATTAAATTTGTTTAACATCATGTATATTTTTTTTTAATGATATGCAAATCTCTAGATTTACATATATACAGATATATATATCATGGTCAATGAAGGATTTCACCATTCCCCTCATTATGATCAAGAGGATCAAGATAGATCAAATTTATATCAGGATAGTATTGCTAGATTAGATAATGCTCTAAGATGTTTAGAGAAAATAATTTACAACTCCCCCAATTTCGCTAATCGAGATAGATTAGTCACTATTAAAGATGAGATTCATCGAATGATCAAGAAAATTCGACCATTCAATCCCTATGATGATATTAGCATCGAGAAATTTTATTTGTCTCTTGCCAGGAGTGTTATTGGCATAGTGAAATATAGAGAAGTTGGAAAATTAGTTTCAAGCGAAAATGTGTTAACCATGTTCCCTCATTATAGAGGACGAAATAGAATTAGAGGATATGTGGTTATGAGGTGTGTAGATCCTCTTGTTGCACCATTCATATACCCTAGATGGTTGGTAGCATATCATAGATGGCCTCGTAATGATGAGCTTCCATAATATTTTGTCAAATCATTATATGAAAAAATTTATTTACAGTTAGATGTGGACTACACATCTTATCCCGAGCATGCTGGCCAAGGTAAAGGTTGTTTTTATGACAAAAAAGTTTAGACATCCAAGTTTGCCACCACCTATGGACAAAAGGGCAATAGTTGGCCGAAACCTTTTGGTTTTACCAAAACATTTGGAATTGGAAGCAACAAGGGAGTCAACAACATGCTCCACTCAATCCCAAATTATTGATAGCATTGCCTCTATTATGACACAAATTGATTAGATGTCATCTGATCGAGTTGGTAGATACTTATTACGCTCACAAATCAAAATCCATACCACTAAGGCTACATCAACATCTTATGATCCATTTATTTGTGATGATCTACCTACTCCTTCAGATGTCGAACATATGACCCACACGACTCTACGTAATATGTGTAGAGTCACATTTTTGGATTTACTAGAAACATATCAGGTCATCTGCTTGGACCATGGGATTCCTCTTGACTAGGTACATGACTTTATTAGACACCGATATCTTGGTACAAATACGAGCCATAGGGTGTAAACTCCAAGGGATATTCCAGAGCAACCTACAATATCCCATGCGCATCATGTTTCTATCAATCTTTTAGCTTGTCCAGGTCATTAGGATGTTACAAATCACATTGAGGTTATTGTGACACCTGATTTTGTCCATGGCACATATACTCAACTTATTTTTGGCACTGATACTATAAATGCTGCAAATCCCCTTACGATTTCCTTGCATTCTCATGATCTCAGTGACATTGGGAGAGCCATTGATTAGGCACAACAAGTACTTGAATAATTTATATATATACAATTATGTTCTCAAAAATTATGTACGATACATGTAAGGTATTTTAAAGTCTAGTTGTTTAACTCTTGATTGAAATTGTGTAGTTGATTTTTTTAGCAGTATGGTGATTTTTTAGAGTTTGGAAATTTGGCACATGATGGCAATCTCATGTAGCACACAGCCGAGGTACATTTAAATAATAATAAAATTAATTACTTGATGTAAGTTTGAACACATTGAACTTGTACATTTTACAAGTTTAGATAATTTTACATATATGTATAGACACACACACACACACACACACACACACATATATACATGTATTAAAAATTAAATCATGCCAAATTATGTACTTGAGCACATGCAGGGCTTGGGATGAGGCTCAGGAAATGGATCCAAAGAGCTTGGATCAGGACATGGATTCAAACATCTTGGATCAGGAGAGGGATTGGTCCATGGATGAAGGGAGGGATCGAGGGAGAGATCAGGCCATGGATTGCGACACACATCTAAGCTATAGTTAAATAATAAAAAAATTAATTACTTGATGTAAGTTTGAACACATTGATCTTGTACATTGTACAAGTTTAGATAATTTTACATATATGTACACATCTATACATGTATTCAAAATTAAATCATGCCAAATTGTGGACTTGAAAACATGCAGGGTTTGGGATGAGGCTCAAGACATGGATCTAGAGAGATTGGATTAGTACATGGATCCACACATCTTGGATTAGGAGAAGGATCGGTTCATGGATTGAGGGAGGGATTGAGGGCGAGATCGAGCCATGGACCAAGGGAGAGATCGAGGGAGAGATCGGGCCAAAGATCTGATGATTCTATTCACACTAGATATCCTTCTCTTTGAGATTTTTTATAGTATCATGGCTTGAGATCAGATTATTATGTTGTCGAGATAGTTTTTATGATTTATGTACATCACATTACATACATTTATGTTTTATGGTATACACTTGTTATGATTTACATCAAATTCATGTACATTTATGTTTTATGGTTTGAATAGGTTTGTTATCACATTATTATGGTTTGAACACTTGTTACATCTATTTACATCGTACATTATTATGAGTTTATTTATTTTGCATGTTTGTACCTTTATTTAAATTTATTATGGTTTCTTCACACTTGTTTTATGTAATGCCCCGCCAAGTAACCCTAAAGGAAGTTGTAATTAATAACTTAAGCGAACCATTTTTTTTTTTTCAAGTGTAATTAACATACACATTCACTTACTAACTAACAACAACCTCTAAGGCTACAAGGTTGGGATTACTTAAACCCACACATACATCTTACATAAAACCATAGCATTTAATAATTTTATGAAATAAGCATCATACAACATAAGGATACCACATAACATAATAAGATAAACATCCAAGTTACAATTTCATAATCATTTACTTAGTCCAATTGTTACATTACTCATTCCTAGAATGAGACAATAGTACATAAATGTTACAACTATAGAATTGCACCTCATAAACATAAGAGGGATAAAAATAACATATACAAATTAAAATATTACAATGCATGAATTAAACACAAGAACCACGAGCTGTCCAACTGGATGTCTCGCTACCACATACTGAAGATAAATGGGGACCCAATGGTGTATGGTGCATGTTCCACCCAATCAAGTGGTACCCGAAGGCCCACCCCCCATGCTAGGAGATAGTAACTACATAACATGGACAAATATCTACAACCTCTAACCAAAGGCTGACTCAAACTGACTCAACCAAACACAAGAACAACACAAGTACCACTTTCACATCACTGACATAGGTCACATTGCTTCTAGACATAAAATAGATCAAGTATGTTCAAAGAACCATACACATAAAACAAATACCCACTGTTGTCCTAGACAGAGTGTCATCACACAACTCATAATAAGTTACCCTCAATGGATCTTCATAAGCTTCGGTGTTCCTGGTGGCCTCTACCGACCCTCGGCCCTCATACTTACTAATGCGGAATCAACTACCTCTAACACTAACAAGATAGATGACCTTGCCATTTCAAGCCTTCCCACTCACTCCAAGAATTAACTAGCACTTGAGACTATGAGTGAGACTAAAACTTATCTTTTTAGTGTGCAGTACTCCCCAAAATTTCATTACAATTTTAGTTATCACTTGATTAAACTACTTCCAAAGGTTACCCGGTTTACCTCTTTGGGCTCCGACGCCTAACAGAAGCCACTCTTCTAATCGACAACACACTATACAAAACCATACTCCAAGGGAAACCCAAGTGCATACAAACTGGATTAAACAACCACTCCAAATCTAGGAGGAAACATAAATTGAACTCACTCCAAACACTAGAGGCAATAAAACACATAATCCACTCCTTCCAAAGGAGGCACAAAACATCCCCATTCGTGGAAACTGGGTAATTACTGAAAAGACACCATGCACTACCTAAGGGAAAAACAACTGGTTGACATAATGAGTTGACAACCCTCATCCTCTAAGATCTTTTGGAAAACTTACAAATTTGGACTAACACTTAATCCCATTTCCCATTATTCAACTTGACGACATATCTACAAAGAGCATTCAAGTCATAATTCAAATCTAATATTTGGATTTCTTAAATCCATCCTCAATCAATAAGTAACATTGACAACATCAAAGACACAATAACAGGTTAACTCAAATAATCATTTAACCCTATTACCTCTTCTATTATTGGAAATCTAAAACAATTAAACTCACTTCTCTTTATGAAATACAAAGAAAATAGAATAATTAAAGCATTCACGAGAAAATTACTATCTTTGGATATTCTAAATCCATATCTCTTACATACTCCATTCTCAATAATATAATTGCCTTAATAGAAAATAAATAAATTAAAATAACTAATTGCCTCTTCAATGTAATCAATTCCTAAATTTACTATTAAAACAACACAAATCTATGCAATTCCTTCCATTTATATAAAATATCTTTTCTCTATCAGTTTATCCATGCATACTAATCATTTTTTTTAAAATCTTGATTCAATAATAAATTGCATGTAACCAATTACTCAAATTAGTAAATATACATTATAATATATATATATATCATGCAATATATACATCTCATATTTTTTTTCTTATATATTTAATTATATATATATATATATTTAAATATATATAACACAAAACAAATATTTTATTTTAATCCAAACTAAATATATTAAAATAATATGTAATATCTAAAACCTCACATATATACAACAATCTAAAAAATATCACATATATATATACACAATATATATATTGTAATATACGTAAATCATAGAATAAAATCAAATTACATTTAAAAAAATCCGAATACAAAAATAATTACGAAATTCGCAATAAGGAAGCAGATGAAATTTTACTTCACCCATGGATTTGTTTAGGTTTCCACGCATTGGAACAAGGAAATATACCCATACCTGGGCGGACACACTAACCTAGCCGCTGCATTAACAATGTACAGTGGGGAGGGGGCGGCTATCCCACCGACCCTCTCCTACCATAGGTCGTACTGTAACAAAGGATGGGGAGAGGCTACGGAGGTCTCCCTCCACAATCATCCCCTCATGGGGGCACCTGTGGAGACAGCACCTCCCAAGTCTCCCCCATACAATAACCCTAACCTAAAAGAATGATCCGGCGGCAAAACAATACATTTACGAAATTCTAAAATTTCCAAACAATAATAATGGCTGCCGTACGGATGGTGACACAAATTTTTTAAAATAAATTTCAACATAAATATTAAATATATATGCCATATGTATATAACCAAAATTTCAACTACCAGACAAATTGAAGAAATTTTCCAGAAACATTCACCTACAAGTGAAATTGTGCAATTTTTTCCCAAAGAACAACAAATTTCACAAAGTTTCAACCTTGATTCTTTTAATCCATTTTCTTGAATTCTTAAACAATAAAAGAACAAGAAAACTAAAATGGATCTAAGTTATAACTAGAAGTTTTCAAATCCTCTAAGTTTCTCCACCGTAATTTCCTACAGAGGATTTAGAAATAAATTTGTTTTCTACAAAGATTAAATTTTCTAACACAATCTAAATGTGTTGTTCGACCTCAAGGTTTGATTTAAATAACAAAACTAACCATTTCCTCAAATAAAATAAATTCTACAGAGGTTTTCACAATTTCTTTGAAGAAATTTCAGAGAAAAAAACAAAACTTCCAAAATCTAAATAATTAATTTCAACTCTCAAGTAGTAATCTCTATTCCTAAATGAATTTAACAAGCAAATTTTTAATCACTACCAATTTAATTTAAAAAATTCAAGAACAATAAACCACAAAATAAAATCTATGTTGAAGCTATAGGAAAAGAAGATTTTTGATGCAGAGCCTCCTCTGAAGATCTCACAATTTCTCTTCAACCGTGTAGTAAATCCAAGCAAGAAAACAATCCAAAAGCACAACCAACATCAACAGAATTTTCCAAAATCAATTCTACAGCAAAAAATTACTTCAAACCATCCTCTGTGCAATTTTTTCAAAAATATCCTCTCAAACCTGAAAAAGTTTTTTTCCTCCCCAAAATTCTTCCCGTGAATGAACTTCTTTTTCTCTCTCAATTAAATTCCCTCTCCATAATTTCTCAACCAAAAGTAAATAATTAATTCTTCTTACACACATGTCAAATTAAAAATATCTTCAACAACCAAATCCAATTTGCATGCAATTTAATAATTTAAAATATTAATTTAACTCCAAGATTTTGAAAACTAACTTTTCTTTTAAAAAATCAATTTCAACTTCTAATTTAATTCCCACAAGTTGAAATAAATTTCCAAAATTAATTTTAATTCTTTTTTTTTCTTTTTAATTTCCTTACATCCCATTTAATTAATTAATTTAATTATTTAATAACTAAATTTATCCCCATGGATTAAATTTAATTAATTAAATAAATTTAATTTAATTAATTGATTTAAATAATAACTTGTATCAACAAAGCATAATTTTAATTAAATAACCATCAGCATGACTTAATGCAATAATTCTAAATAATTATTTCCAAATCAAGAATCCCTTTAGAAATGAATAACATTAAAACATGAAAAATAGTGATTCGACACACACGACTAATGACACACTATGGCTAGGGTGTAGAATTGACACAAGTTACCTAGCTACTATCTCCCGTTCAACTTCACCATTGGATCGACATGCTCAAACCTACGAAACCAAGTGGAGTTGATGCCATGTACCTGCAAACCTAAAAATATAGTAACCCACATCATATAATATAAACAACATAGAATACACACCGTGAAGAGTAAATCACAGAATCACAGGGCGCTTGCAAGCGAGTGATGTGAACCCGTCCCCTTCACCAATGCACTCAACAAAACTGACACTTCCATCATAATCCAATAATCTCATAAGCAATCACATGTTATATCCTCTAACATCATTACACCAATTAAAGCATGTAAAAAAAATCATCAGATAAACCAAATCACATCACATAAAATAGGTCATCGCTCTATAAATAGCGATCAAATAGACACACAAGATAAAGTATCTGAATATCCATAAAAATAAATAAAAGAAACACAAGGATACATTGTCCAGTCTAGAAAGCAAAACAAAGGGGTGTTACATTTTACATCTATTTACATCAGGAAATCAAAATGTTGGACTATCTAATGGTTGCTATTTGTAAATTAAAAAAGATGGACATGCACAATTAATTTTAAATAAAAATGAATTTGTCTAAATAAATATGCCAAGAAATAGAAAAAAATGAATGAAAATATGTAAGAGATTAATGCTATATTTAAGTGAAACATAAAAATGTCATTGGAAATAGATAACTTGAATTCTTAGCTCTAAATGTTAATTTTTAAAATCACTAGATAGGTTAAATGTAAATTGTACATATATCATGCTATACATGAACTTAAGAATTCCATTTATAATATAATACATGCATGAATTTAAATGTGCGTGCAAATAATTCTTGAACTAGATGGTGAGCTATACTTGTGCCCAGTTGAATGTTTAAATCAAATTAAATATATTCAAGTGAACTTAAGAATTCCATATAATCTAATACACATGAATTTGATTGTGCATGCAAAATGCAAAATAAAGTGATCTAGATGATGAGCTATAAGTGGATTTGAATGTTAATGAAATCAAATTTCTATTCTTGAACTTAAGAATTTCAATGTGGAACATTTATGCAATTGGAAATTGATATATTTAAATATCAAATTATGCACATAATATACGTATCTAGATCTTCCCATGACAATTCTATATATTAAAAATTGATCAATCCATATATAATTAAAAAAGATCCCATTACATGTGTGATCTCAAGCTATACATGGTAAACAACTAGATTGATGCCAAAATATAGATATCTCAAGCAACCCAAACACCATCACTATGATTCACTAAAATGAATAATTTATTCCAATGCACCAAGTTGAACAAGAAAGATTAATCCAAGAGAACCCATACAATCTAACATTCACAAAATGATACATGTAAGGGTGCTGGCAAGAAGTTGAGTCCACTTTTTGGCCAAAAAGTGGAAGTGTTTTCCCTGATTTTCAGAGTTTGACACATTTGACCTTAAAATTTGAAGCACTTAGAGATGAAATCTTTGAACAAGTCAATAATCATAAAATTTAGTACTCGAAGTCTAGTTTCCAAATATGTAATTTATTTCAATACCCACATTGTACAAATTGAGTTTGAATAGGCTTTTGTAAAAACCACTATTTAAAAGTCATTTTTTTTACCATACCATGCATGTGTACAACATCCATATTTCGACTTAAATTATCATATTTTTCTAAATCCTTTCGGGAAAAGATTTATGACGCACTAAAGTGTGCCTTGAATATTTTTTTGTAATTTTTTATTGAATATATTTTTTTTTTGTTAATTTTTTATCAAGCATATTTGTCATTTAGAAAAATGGTCATGTATGACATGCTTAAGATGACCTAAATTTATGATTTTTTGCATTTTTTTTTAAATTGAAAAGAATTGTTTGAAGTTTTCCCTTGTGCAATCCGTTCGTCAAAATGTTATGTTGATCAAAAGTTATTAAAATAGTAAAAACACTGATATTTAAAGTTTATGGACCAATTTCATCATAAATTAATTGAAAAATAGAAAAAATAATCCAATTGTAAAAAAAATTACATATTTGGAATCTACATTGTCTCATCTAAAATGGGTTTTAATTTCGTCGAAAAATTATCCAAAAAAAGGCATCAGCTATATGCCCAAACTCAGTATTTTTTTGCGACATTGTTAGGACCTTCAACTTGCAGGTCAAACCAGGTCCAAAGCTTAGGTTCGGGTCCCTAAGCCTTCTCCCAAACCAAAAAATAAAGCAAAAACCCAACCAAAAATTAAAATTAAAAAAAACGGGATCCCGTTTCATAAAAAAATATATTTTTTTATGAATTTAAGAAACGGGATCCCACTTTTTAAAATATGGGATCCCATTTTGAAACGAGATCCCGTTTCTTAATTTTTATGAATTTAAGAAACGGGATCCCACTTTTTAAAATACAGGATCCCATTTTGAAACGGGATCCCGTTTCTTAAATTCATAAAAAAAATAAAAATCTTATGAAACGGGATCCCGTTTTTTAAAAAGCGGGATCCCATTTTAGAACGGGATTCCGTTTTTGGCTCGGGGTCCCGAACCTTAATGGGATCTCGTTTATTAAAAACGGGATCCCGTTTTTTGCAAGCGGATTTTTTTTTTTGCCTAAGGCAAAAACTTCCACGTTTCGTGGACTCATCTTTGTGCTTCTACTCATAAGTTATGTATACCAAAGGTTATAGAAAATAATGGTTACTACTCTAGAATTGAAAGAAAATAAATTTTATGTAATGCCTACAAATCTTGGATAATATACTCAATGATTAGGACAAGGTGGGTGATTAGAAGAATAAATTATGAGGATGAATATGGCGAATGGGATTAGGATTGAGACCAATTTTTAAGATGTCAAAATAATTTAATTTGATTAAGGTTGATTCTCTATACTTACCTGATAGGCTAATGTGGACTAAGCAAGAGTTGATTGGATTTGATAACTCTACTTAAGATAGGCTAATGTTCTTGAGAAAGTTTGGATTAAAGATGAAATCAAATTAAGGTCTTGATTTTCGATTAGGAGGTTGGATTTGAAATGGATGATAGTGGATTAAGGATAAGGTCCCTAGATGAAAGCTTTGGGTGATGATGAAAGGATATGATGTATAAACGAGATTGAGAGAACCAAATTTTGATGTTCAAGAGATGTTTTTTTATTAACCTTGTTGATTGGATGTATGGTTGAGATGGATCTAGATAGATGATAAATAATTATATTTTGGATGAAGATAGATGGATTAGATTAGGATTTGATTAGGATGGGATTCTAGGTTGATAATGTGATTAGATTAATATGACGGTGAAGGATGGGGATTAAGGATTATGATGGATGATTAATATGGAATAATTAGGATAAATGGGGCACAATCAGGGGGATAGTTAGGGTTATTATGGATGATAATGATAGTGATAATGGATGAATTAGACGTGATGATTAGATTATTGGGTATGATTAAGATAAGGTGGATAATTAGAATGATTATGGAAGATAATTTTATGATTAGGGTGAAAATAATTTAAGGATGATTATGAATGATTAGGATTAGAATGGTGATTATTAGAACATGATAATGAATGATTAGGGGATGATGCTTAGGATGCAAATAATAAATTTAGCATGTGATGATTAGGATATGAAAATGGATTATCAAGTTATATACTTGTGGAGTTGAATATACTTGTGGATTTGAATGATCACTATATTCTTCAAATTAAGAATTGCATGGAATACAAATTTAAATGCAAAATTGGAACATAAACTAGTTTTGTAAATTGAATGCATATATATATTCAATCTAGCTCATATAAGTGGAGTTGAAAAATGAGTTTTAAGATTTGAAAGTGAACTTAACAATTCCATGTCAAACATAAATTTATACAATCAAGGAATAAATGATTTAAAGGAATTTATGTAAAATGTGAACTTTTTAATTTAGTCACTAGGTTTCAAGTAAATTGCATACATATATACATGATGTAAGATTCAACAAATGAAATAGAAGATTCAAATGAAATTAAAATAATTCCATGTCCAACATAATTTAATGCAATTAGAAATAGACGATTTAAAGGAATTTAGGAAAAATGTTTGAAAACATTTTTAAAGTCACTAGGTTTTGTATCAAGCATATATGATCTAACATACATATTTAAGTGGATTTTTAAACATGTAAATTATGAAATCAAAGATTCTTGAACTAAATTAAGAATTCCACACGGAACAAATTTAATTATAGAATTCCAAAAATAAATGACCAAGCCTTTGAAAAATTTCCCATTCTAAATCATGCCACATGTCCAATCAATATAAATATATAGATCTAGATCTATAAATTTTTTGAGTACATATATATATATCCAGTCATACATGTACATAAAATCTGGATCCTCTCTATCTTTAATTATCTCTAAATTTTTTTCATGATCTTCAATAGGCAACCTCCACTTTTGTTTGGCACATCCTCTTTTAGGTAAAGTTTCTAAATTTACTTTTGTTGCTATAACTAAGTGACTGTAATGTAGAACCTTTTTTCATGACATATAATCAACAAATATAATTCCGTTTTATCTATCTTTATTTATTGATAATATGTGCCTTCAATAACGACTTATCCAATTGGATACTCTTGTCCATCACCATCTGTCATTGATTTCACCAATTTTAATTTTAGTTACGTACATCTTAGTAGACAATAATCTATACCTTCTGAATTGTTAGGATCTGCAACAACAATGAAAATATCTCCTGTACACACACCACATGTAAAGTAAATACAAAAGTTGTAAATATATTTTTAATCAATTTTAACTAAATTAAACATGATTGAAACTTACTTAAACATCTAGAATATATTTAAATCAATTTTAACTAAATCAATCAATTTACATACTTGTAACAACTAAATCAGATACACATTCGTAATAAGCTAAATATAGAGGATCATAGACATTGACATTTTCATCTTTATCAAAAGGAGGCATTGATATTAATTGTTTCATTTCCTATTGTGAAACATACCCATCTCTAATATTCTCACATTGAACAATATTTGCATTGTCCTCAATGCAATCAACACAAAACATGATTTTTCTCTCATATTAATTGCATAAGGCCTACTACTTCTCGTTGTCATGATTTCATGCAGACTTCTAATACCATGAATTTATGGACAATTATAAGGATTTGATTGATCAATATCTATAAATTCAAATTTGAAAATTCAATTAAAAATCATGTACACTTGAACTTTGAAATTCAAAATTTTAAGAAATTTTGACTAGATGTACCTGTAACTTCCCAAAAATACCATGTGTTGTAAGTTGAGTCACAAGCAAAAAAATGACTTTTGCACCATTCAACAATTTCATTTGCATTCTATATGGCATTACCTGCAAGTACACATGTTGGCATAATTTGTCACCTATTACTTTCAAGGAACTGAAAAGAATTTAATATATATGGTGAAAGTTACCAGCAAGTTCATGTTGATGAAGTGCACGCTTACACATGCTCTTGCTCCATAGTTCTCTCCTTTTCCATGTCCACTCTCATAAAAATTCCACAAAAATGTGGTGTTGCATCTAGAATGTTGATGGCTTAACAAAACAAAATCTTTTAAAGAGTTAAATTGTCCCGTGAAGTTACAAATAATTTAAACACTAAAACCAAATTAGCTTCAAAAAAATAATTATATATAAGCAATTAAACTATTTAAGTCTCAAAATTAAAAGTAAATATAATAAATAAAATTTAAGAAAACAACATACTTACCACCACATCCATTAGACAATATCTAGTGTTGTTCTTGATTTATGCCATGTCATCTCAGGTCTTCAAAAAATATTTTGAAACAATGAGCTAAATAGCTTGTATCATGATTCGTATCATCAGTGATATACAAGTGAACCTATTTGATGATAATTTGATCATCTTTGCTACTTTGTATTCCATCGACCTCTAACTCGACATGCATATAGAAAACTTGCATAAAGATTGAAACTTTCTCTGAATGATAATATTGATTTTGAATCTCAATTTGAGGACTAAATGTATAGTTCTTAGAGAAATCTACAATAGAGAGAATACAACTTGGTGGAAATCAATTCTTTGAATCACAAAATTTCTTAGCTTGCCATCTTCCAGCATGACAATGTTGGATATGTGGATATATGATATTGCAAAATCTACTCATGAATTCATTGTAAGGCAATCAACTTTCTTTGAGACCAATTTTTTTGGCCTCAACTCATGCCTTCATTAAGTATGTCTCATATTCAAATATCTTCCAAAAAACTTGCATTTCATTATTGTCAACATGTAAAAGATTCTTCAAATCTCCACAATCATTACATACATTTTTTATACACTGAACATTGAATTCATCCGAATCTTCTGATTTTTTGCATACAAGAGACTTCACAAATTGTGTTGTACTTCTAGGGATGGCTAAATTTTGATCAATTGTTGTCATAGATTTTCTATATGATTCTAGGTGTAGATCAAATTCAACATGATTTCGACAACAAAAAGTTTTACGTAATTTATTTATACGTACAAATGATGGTCGTAGTGTCTCAAACATCCTTTGACAAATCTTCACATTTGAAAAATCTTGCTTGAATTCTTAAAAAAGTTCACTTTGTGTTGTATCTATTAAATGTTTTGGGTGAGAAATTTTTGTACAATCTTCACCTATTATTTGTATAGTATCCCTTCTATTGGAAGAAACATGAGAGTGATTAGTCCAATATTCAACCACCTGTTTCTTTACATCTTCTGAAATTCTATATTTTCGAGGAACCCTACAAATATTTACCCAATATTTCTTAATTTTTCCATCTATTTCATTTCTCTTTTCAATATATCTTTGAATAGTTCTCCTAGAAAAATTTATTAATTCAAAAATTTCTTGAACTTGTCTTCTATGTGATAATTTCTTACTAGAAATTACAGTCATTAACGCTCTACATGCAACACTTAGATCACTAGGTCGACTCTTATTTTCAATACATTCTAATGATTCTTGCAAGTTTTCAACAATTGTTTGTTTTAAATATGATGAATTTTTCCTATTATCAACCCCTAACAACTAAAAAACATGGGTCATTTCTTTTCATCTAAATAACTTTTCAACTAATTCCAATTAGAGAATTTTCTTTAAAAAAATCATCCCGTATTATTTTTTATTGTAATTTTAATGTGCTTTCAGATAACATATCTTGAGATGAAATATTATTGAAAACATAATCCTCATCCATCTCCATCATATTTTCCATACCATAGTCCAAAAAATTTCTATTATTAGGTTCAGTTTGTTCTTGTACCTGTACGTCACCTTGGTCATCAATATTTTCCATGGGTTGTTCTTTAGTAGATGTTCCTTCACCCACTCTTCTCTTCCTCTGTCTTATTTGTGTTTGATCATACTTCCTTGATCTAGTCCTTTTTCATGCCATCACAAATTTCACTCAAATTTGAATTCACCTACATACAAATTTGTACACACATGAGCTTTCAATGAAACATGTATAGTTAATATTGCATAAATATCTAACACTAAATTTTAAATTATTCATTTGTTTTAAAGCCAAAGTAAAAAAAAATTAAAATAAATTACAAACATATCACATGAGAAAATTGGGTATATCATGAGCTCATATTTGGTATATATATATCACTTGAAAAAATAATGGAAGAACATAGAATTGGTGATCAATAATAATGAAATCTAAGAATTTAAATAGTGAAAAAAAAATCAAATTCATTCATGAAAATAAAGAAATGATCAATTAAATAAGTTCAAGATCAATCTACCTTGAAATATAGCTCTCCTATTCTCTAAATACATTTTCTTTTGTCAAAATAAGTCTTCTAAATTGTTCAAATAAACCTTCTTTTGTCAAAATAAATCTTCTAAATTGTTGAAATAAAGCTTCTAAAATGTCAAAATAAGTCTTCTTAATTGTTGAAATAAACTATATTTTGTTGAAATAAGCCTTCCTTTGTTGAAATAAACCTTCCTTGGTCGAAATATGTATTTTATCGAATTTACTTGAATTGAAAAATTTAAACAATTTTTCTTTTTTTTCTATATCGACCATTTTCGGCTAAGTACCTGTCGATCGAGCATGTTTCAACCGAGCATGTTTCAATTGAGCATGTTTCGGCTGAGAATTTCTTGACCGAGTAGGTTTCAACCGAAACCTACTCGGACGAAACATGCTCGGTGGAACATGTCTAGGTGGCATCCTACATGCAAGCCATCTCACCTTTTTTCAGAATTTTCTAAAATATTAAACTTTGGCAGTGTTTCTCCTGTCAGAATTATTTTTCTTCAAGAAACAAAAATACCCTTTTGTAGAGCTCAGAGTGTTGAATCCAAATATATATATATTTTTAATATTTTGATTAGTTTTAATATATTTTATATTTAAAATAATGCAAGTAGGTTGTTAACCTTAAAAAATAGGCTGATTATAAATTATTATTTTTTTAGTAAAACATATTAATTTAAAAAAAAACTTATATGGGGTAGTAGAGGAGAGAGTCTTCTTGAAAAGGGTATAATTTTTTTTTTTGAAAATAGTTGACGACCTCTGAAAACTATCAAATTCAGACATGTTTGACGTTAAAATGTTATTACAAGAAAAATATAGATCAAAATTTGATTTTTTTTACATGCAATAGATATTGAAGTCACCTATTTGGAGAAAAAAACATTAGAGAAATTTTATTTTTTTTTCAATTTGTTTCTTGACGGCCCATGAAGTCACTCTTTAATGAAATTTTCAGAATTCCAAAAAAATTCCTTAAATTGAAAAAAACATAATAAAAAATAATTTTTTATTTTTTATTTTAAATTACAAGAATAAACTTCATCAAAAGTTCTACATTTCATGATTTTACACAATTTTTAAATTCAAAACATAAAGACCACTTTTATGTGGTCAAAGTTTTTTTTTTTCTATTCGTCGATTCCTTTATAAAGTGTGGCACAGGTTTGTGCTTTTACCCATAGATAATCATGAAAACCATAATTTTTCTTCTCCCAATACCTCTCCTACTAGTGATGAAGGTATCTTCGTGAAAGAAGATAAAATAATTCTAAATCATGAAAGTCTTGATTGCATCTCTCCTTTGCCCTCTTGGGAGGATATTATCACAAAAGAAGATAAGATCATTGAAACATTCCTTAACATTACTCTACCTAATATCCATTCATCTCCCAACACCTCCCCTACTTGTGAGAATTCTTTATTGAAAGGGGATACAATCGTGAATGATCATGAAAAACACATTTGTGAAGAAGATATGTTGGTGTTAAGAGGTCCAATGATTGAGAGCTATGGAGATCCTACCTCTCCTACTTGGGAAGACATTATAGGACGTGATGATGTAATTGTAGATAACCATGATATAACCACATTTTTTCTTCTTCTAATATATTTCATAGTTGTGAAGAAGATAGAACTTGATGTTAGAAGATACACATATTGAGAGTCATGAAAATCTCATTTCTCCCTTTCCTAATTCTCCAATGACCTATTTGAACAAAAGGATCCAAACATTGGTAAGAAGGAAAATGATAGTCGTTCCTCTCTTAATGCCTCCCCTATTGATGATGAGGTTAATTTACAAAATTTAACCATGGAATGTGATGAAAATCCTGTTTCCTCCTCTCCTAAAAGCTCTCCTACTAGGGTATATATCATGGTGCAAGAGAATGATGGAACTAATGCATGTCTTTCAAAAAATAGTGATGTGATTCCTTAGATGAAGATGATTAAGTTACATTAGACTCTCCTTCACTAAGAGATAATAAAAATAAGGATAATTTTGGTGAGGTAATGAGCATTATAACTCCCTCGAGTCCTCTAATTCTTAGATTTCCTAGAGATCCTATAATTATTTCACCTCCTAAGGCTAAAATCATCCTTTACCCACCCTCAAACCAACAACAAACTCAAAATAAACCCATCCTCATCCTCAAACCACCTACGTAGAATATGTCACAAAAATCGAGTTATAATACCATTGCTCATACATATAACACTAGAAACAATTTTTAAACAAGAAAAACAACCCCAAAATCCCTCCCACTACCTCAACCTATCTTACCTAGTCCTCCCTATTTTTGTTTACAAAAGAGAAAGGAGTATGATCTTGTTGAACAACTTAAGAACACTCTTGCTAAGATATCATCATGGGACCTTATTCAAGCCACCCCTCATTATCATAACATGATTCAAAGTGCCTTACAACAAGTTCCTACTCCCCTAATATATAATAAAATGAACTAGCAACCCAAATTCAAGCTATAACTCTGATCAACTTAGGCATTACTTTCCATGAAGATGAGCTACTTCTACTATAAGTGCAAAAACAAATGAAGCTTTCATGATAATAGTTATTTTCAATAAGTCAAGGATAAAATGAACCCTTCTTGACAATGGATCAACCCTTAATATGTGTAGTGTAAAACTTTTGGATAATCTTGGCATGGATAAATAAAAAATTGAACCTAATTCCTTATTAGTTCAAGGATTTGAAAATGTGAAAAAAACCGCTTGGTGTGATCACTTTTCCTATTATAGTTGGAAACGCCACATTACAAACCCTAATCCATGTTATGCCTCATGATCTTTCATATAATCTTCTTTTAGGAAAACCATGGATTCATGCAATTAATGGGGTACCTTGAACTCTTCATCATATAATGAAGTATTTCTACAACAACAAAGTGTATACAATCAAAACCGACCATGAACCAAATAGTTGTTTGAACATTGAGAAAGGTAAGGAAAATCCTTTAAAAAAATTGACACCAACTACATAAGTGGAACTCGTGCAAGAAAAATATAAAGAAAAGCATATTGAAGAAGTTACAAAATTATTGGAAGATGATTGGGGTTCCATAGAATTCACACCTACATTCATAGGTGAATACAAGAACATAAAAAATGTCTAAAAATAAAAAAGAACCAACGCTAATGTCAACAAAAAATTTAGATGAACCTTTGAATGCATCCACCTCAACCAATTTAGAAGAAAAGATAACATACATGACAAAATTTGATAATGTTGATTTTTAGCAATCACCATATCCAGAAGAAATGCAAAATCTTTATGGAAGAGGTTAAATTTTTTGAAACAACTTGGTTATAATGGAAAAGGATGTGGTGCTAGAGAACAATCTATCCATGTCCCTATAGATCCTAACACACAACAAACCACTAGTGGTCTTGGTTATTGTCCTTTGAAAGAAAAAAAAAATCAAAGAAATCCTCACTTAACATCAGTTTCATCACAAAAAACACAAATGATAGGAATTTGTTAGATTTTACACCCTCCTATAAAGGAGAGATTAAAATATCACAATCTAAATATTCTTGTGTAAGTATGCAACCTTGTACTAAGCAAGAGATATATTTTTCACAAAATAACTTAGGACATCTCCTACTATTGATCAAGAGGGTATCTTGTTGAGACTCCTCCAAGATCTCTTGACATCTCTCCCTCCAAGAATATGAAAAGAAATTTTACAAAAAGAGTTCATTTTGTGCATATCATAGAGTTCATCGTCATTCTACTAATTATTATGTAAAGCTTTAAGTGATAAAATTATACTTCTTAAGGATTGTGGTGCTCTTCCTTGTGTTGAAGCACCTAGTTCCTCTAATTAATACTAATTTTCATCAATCATCTTTGCTCATCCTTGTCTTGCACTAAGTGAGGGAAAGGGGTTAGGTAAACTTGTCCTCATATGGCACTTGTCGTTGTCTCATTCGGCTAGTTAACTACTTTCCAAGTATATATATGAGAAAGCTTGGGATGTGGACAACATGACTTAAGTTGGCTCAAATTTGACATACTGATTTATCTTTAGTTGCCATATTTTGGGGGTGACCCCTTATCCATGATGTAGTTTCATTGGAGAATATATGACTTGGCATAGGGATTTCTAAATAATCTCTCATGTCTTCCTCATTGGCTACTTTAAAGCATATTTCTCACATCAATGGTGTTAGTAATGTCTTTAAAGTGGGGGCATACATTGACATTATCTTTCAAAATTTTCATTGTGTGTTTTTCTTTCTTCTTGCAATGCATCCTTTTCTTGGTGGTGTCATTGGGTTTTATTTGCTCTCAAATTTCTTTGATTTATCCTCTATTGGATGCATTAGGCACTATGTTCCATAAGAATAGACCTTAAAAAAAATAAGAAAATATCCCTTTGAACAATATTTTACATGCATAAATTTTCATAAGCACTTAACATAGCTTGTTACACCTTGTGAAGCTTAAATTTTCATTTTGTGGTGCCCTATTGAAGTTATTAGAGGGGTAGCATTGGTATGGTTAGTATGATGAGAAACCTAAATGTGGGCATGAATTTCTCATTTTATGGTGAGAAGCTAATACAAAGGAATGACTTTCTCACTAAGCCACCTTTTCTAGATACTCACCCAACGAACAACCTGAAGTTCCATTGCCTCAGAGTGAGTGTGCATTTTGGACAAACAACTAAGGCTTGATCCACATCATGTTGGAAAAATAGTCGAGACTTGACCCACTCTCTTTTGTTTCTTTTATTTTTCTTTCTTCTTTATGTCTTTGGCAGTGTATGCTAGTATCAAATTGTTGCTTCATACATTATTCACATGCGTGTTCTTTTGTTCCTATGCTAGTTTTCCATAGGATCTTGATCCTAGGGGCCCGCACAACCCTCTTGATTATTTTCATCCTATCTCCTTAGCCTTGGTACACTCGGACCCCTCTTGATGCGAATTCGTCTACTTTAGTGTGAGATTGACGCAAGGTCATCCTCTCACTAAAGTGGGGGCTAAATGTAGAGATGGAAAAAGTATCCCTTTCCCTCACTTAATTTGGGAATTAATAAATGAGTGAAGGAATGCCTTTATTTAGTGTTGTAATATGTTTTACATATTCACATTAACTTTTTGGCCCTTTTCATTAAAATTTGGCTTCTTTATGCTCTAATTGGTCCTATTTTACATCCATACTTTTAATGCATTTTTTGAGGATAATCTCAACATTTAACAAATGACCAATCATAATTCAATGTTTTTGGTTATGTGTTCCAGATTTGGTTATTTGGGACTCATATTCTACCTTGGGTGTATGGATCCCACCTAAGTCTTGGGACTTGATTTTAAATTTCACATTGAACAAGAGAATCCTAGAAATATGTGTCCTAGGTTTTAACCACTGGGACTCATACTCCCCAACTAGTGTATGAGTCTCACTTTAACTTGGACCTATTTTAAATCAAATTCTTTGGCATGATTTTATTATCGTAGATCTGATGTTGTCTTGTAGTGTAATTTCCAAAAAAATGGCATAAACAAGTATAAATACTAGCTTATTTCACGTAATTTTACCTAAGAAATTTTGACAAGCTAGATCTTCATAAGCAATGAAGAGAACCTTCACAAGAGCATTCAAAAGGTAGATTTGAAGAAGATTATTGCAGGAATCAAAGATCCATTATCATTTCAAATTCTAGATGCATCATGCATGTGGTTTTAAGCTAATGTTGTGATTTATTGGTCAAGATCAATTCAAGTATTCGGGTATGTGCAGGATCATGATGGGCCAAAAAGTGGCAATATGTAAGTGATATGATGGACCATGTGGCTAACAACTTTTTTTTTTACCTAAAATTGATGAAACGAAAAGGGTTTTTAAAGGATACTCTCAAATTTCCACCAATATAAATTATTCTTTACTTTGAATTTAATATATAATTATTATTCATTTTCTATTTGAATTATGACTAAAGTCTTGATTGATAGGCTAATTGAAAAAAATCTATAACTTTCAAATGGTATCATATTTTTTCAATCTAAAATATGTATCACATTTTATTCTTTGCATACTATAGGATTTTAAAAAAATACCATTCAATTTCATGAAGTTTTGACCAAGTTAAGGTGGTCAGACATATGAGTTTTTATATTTTTTAAAATTTGTAATAAAAAATTCATAAATAATTATTTACTTGGAAAAAAATTACAAAAAAATATGCATCACAGCGGGACATGAGTCCTCTACTTATATCTAAAATATTATAAAAAAATATTATCTTTTTATTGTGGTTAGGATGGTTAGACAAACACCTACTTCTTATTTTTTCCCTGAAATTTAAGTACTACTGCATTGAAATTTCAAATTTTCACCAAATAGATATATATTATTTTTAAATAAACCTAGTAATCAAGAAACTAAATTCAATTTTCTACATATTCTATTCTTATATATTCTTGAAATAATATAGATAACTTATTCAAATTTTTATGTCAAGTTGCCTAACTCTAATTTTTTGAATTTTCATCGCCACTTAAGGGCATGTTTTTTCCATGATGATCCTGCACATACCCATTCAAAAGAATTATTTTTCATCAAGAATCATGACCAAGATCTACATCCATTGAGTCCACTTCATGCTTGTTTACAAATCTACAAGGTTTGAAAAAGGTTCTATTGTTTCATCTTATGTTTCATGTTTCATTTCATTCATGCTTCATTTTGCATTAAGGTTTGATTACCAAAATGAGGTTTGACCAAGTTAAACCCCCATTCCCTAACAATTTTTTTTTTTTTCCCTCTCTTTGTATGTTGCAGGTTTATAGGTTGAAGAAAAAGTGGATTTGAAGCCTTCAAAAGTAACAAAATTGCAAAAAGTTGTAAAGTTGTCATAAGAAGTTAAGGCCCATGGAAACTCGGATCTAGAGCAAGATATCCAACTTGTTTACATGAAATTAGAGGGAAATTTCTTATTTAATTCATATTTAGAGGCTCGTAATGTTTTAGTTCAAAAATTTCTCCTAGGACACTTTTCACTTTTTCAGGACACTTTGCAATAGTCTATGCTTATGATTCATAGTACCCTTTTTCCCTATCTTCTACAAATCGAAATCAATCACTAGAAGATTCTATATTTTTCCCTAAAACCCTAGATAGGGAATAAATCGCCCAGCTTAGCATATGAGTCCTAGTGCAATTTAAAATATTTTTTTTTTAGGGTTTCTAGACCTTTTTTTGACCTCTCCATTCTTCCAAGCACTTCACTATTTCATTCCAGTTTGTCAATCTGGTTTCATGCCTTCAAATTCTGAGGTCATATAGTGAATTTTGATAGCTCACTCAATTTATTCTTTTAAATAATTTTTTAATGGTGAACCCTTGTTTAATCATGTCACAAGGAAGCCACTAGTCCTTCCATCAATTGAGTCACTTGGTTGAGGGATCTTGGTTTCCTAATGATTAAAATGTGAAATAGGTCCTAAATTCTATCTCCCAAAAGGTGGAACCCCTTTCTTCATTTAATCAAGTATGTATAGGAAAGGAGACCGTAGGCATGAAATTCCCATAGCCACTTTCTTATCTATGTGGGTGCATACTGGGTGCATACTGGCTGCACGTGTGTGGATACTGAACTATTTTTTTCTAACTAAATCTTCATTTTTGGGCACCTATAGTAGCTAAACCATGAGGAATTTGGAGATGATACAAACTAGCGATTTGTGACATTTTTTCTATAGATTCTAAATATATTTTTTTCAAAAATTTTGGAATAAAATTGCACTTCTTTTTCCATCTCCTTCGAAAACTATTTTTTTCAGTAAACACCATTTTTAGGGAGTGATGCTCACTGTATACAAAATAATTTTTTCCATGTGTAGACATGGAAAATATACCGACACACTTGATCCTGATTTCTAACATCACTTATTCCTAAATCATTTCATCTCTTAATTAGATAAATCATTATTTAATTGATTAGGTCGTTCTCCTCTATTGATTAAATTAATCAATTTAATTTAATTAACCTTATATCTCTATTCATTTAAATAATTCATTTTATTTAAATCAAGTCTCTAAAGTCTTCTTATTAAATTGAATAAATTAAACCTTATTTAATTTAATCTAACATTATCCCCTTTAGTTAAATAAATCTAATCATTTATTTAATTAAATCTTTCTTCTCAATTCTTGATTTAAATTAACTCATAAATTCAAGTCAAAATTGTCACATCTCCTAATCTACCATTAAATTAACTAACCTTTAATTAATTTAATCCTAATCTACATCCCATCCTCTAGCTTTTACCACTTGCACAATAAATCAATCACTTTGATTTATTAAATCTCTATTTTCCCTCACATGGCATAAAAGAGGAATATTCCCTGAAATTTGAATTCAAAATCCAAGTGGATTTGTACATTCAAAAAGGCATTTAAGACCTCTTACATGTCCTTTGCATTGAGCCAAGTGACATTAACTCCATTCCCTTCTCCCTCCAACATGTCACATTGAAATTACAAATTTGAATCTCATAGCATTTATCATACTTGCACATTGACCAAAATGTGCACAACCTTCAACCATTCACATCTTGACAAGTGACACTTGGCCATTGGATGTTGAATGATCCCACATTGATCAATTTCACTCTCTTTTCCAATTGTGGAAATCTATAAATGAGAGATTCTTCCTCTCATTATATCATCCTCAAGCATATCTAGTTTTATCCATTTTTATCAAATTCTTAGCTAGGTTATGCGGATTTTTCATCATGGAGCTTGATTGAATCTTCATTTAGGTGGATCACTCATCAAATCATCAACATTGCAACAAAAGGAGTTGGGAAATGGCTAATTTTGACACACCAATTGCCACCAACTCCCCCACGGGATCAAGAGTTTGCATGCTTAATTAGTATTTTACTTATCTTTCCATTTTTTGTTCTTCATTTTCTTATTTTGAGCTTTGTAAATGGATTTCATGGGGAATCCTTGTTTTATCTTGCATATGAACCTAACCATGTGTTTGTTTGTTGTGTTTTTGTAAGAACAGGATTGGGGTTCACTCCATGAAGGATAAAATTCTATTTTTTTATAATTTAAATTTTTAACTATGATATCTAGTTCTTTCATTTGGTTTCATAGTTTTTTATTTAATATTTTTCCCTTAATCAAGTTTTGAAGTCAAAACAATTTCAATTTAGACCTAGGCAGACTGTATACAACATAAAAAAAATTGTATGTATCAAAATTCATTTATTTTTTGTTGGATCAAGGATTTCAATATCTTGTGTACTAATTTTTATTTTTTTTAATAATCTGTTATTTTTCCATATGTGCAAAACAAAGAGCTTGATTTTCAGTGAAAAACCTACATTCACAAGAAATAAATAATAAATATAATAATAAAAATAAATTTATTTAAAATTATACTTTTTCGGAAGCTTATAATAAGGACTACATACTTACAAAAAATAATAATAAATGAATTCATTTGATCCCCCGAAAGGTAAATCAAAATTCATTTTTTATCAATATTTTGAGAGGTGTAAAGGAGACTCTATTATAGGTATGGTTTAAAACTAGCGGGGATCTATCCAAGGGGGTTTGATCTATGGTGGTTTGATCAAATCCTCTTCAATTGGAATCCTTAAAATGAAATTTTTTAAGGCTCAAATCATTATATTTTCTAAAAATATGTGATTTCAACAAAAATCAGAATCTCCCAGAAATTGTAAACTAGCATTGTGGGATCACCCCGGATCCATATTAGTACACTTAGACCCCTCTTGATGCATAATTGGTTACTTTAGTGTGATTTGATGAAAGGTCATCCTCTCACTAAAGTTAGGGATAAATGTAGTGTAAAAAATGTATCATTTTATATTTTCACACTTGTTCTGGCTCTCCTTATTAAAATATGGTTTATTTATTCCTTAATTGGTCCTATTTTGTATCCATAAGCCCGATTAAATGCATTTATCTAACGATAATCTTGACATTTAAAAAATGACAAATCATAATTTAATGTTTTTGGCTGTGTTCTAGATCTAGGGATTTGGGACTCATATGCCCCTCTGGGTGTATGGGTCCCACCTAGGTCTTGGGACCTAATTTTAAATGTTATATTGAATAAGGGTATGTGTGGGATCATCTTGGAAAAAACAGGCCTTTAAATGGCAAAAAATTCAGAAAAATCAGAGTTAGGCAACTTAAGATAAAAATTTGAATAAGTTATCTATATTATTTCAAAAATATGTAAGAATAGAATTTGTAAAAAATTTAATGTAGTTTCTAAACTACTAGGTTTATTTCCAAAAAAAAAAAAATCTATTTGGTGAAATTTTGAAATTTCAATACAATAGTACTTCAATTTCAAGGAAAAAATAAGAAGTAGGTGACTGTCTGACCACCCTAACCACATTAAAATGATAATATTTTTTTATAAGATTTTTAGATATATGTAGAGGACTCAAGTACCGATGTGATGCATATTGTTTTGTAATTTTTTTCCAAGTAAATAATTAATTATAATTTTTTTATTACAACTTGGTCAAAACTTCATGAAATTCAATTTAATATTTTTTAATCTTATAGTATGCAACGCATAGAATGTGATGACTATTTTGGATTCAAAAAATGTGATACCGTTTGAAAGCTATAGATGTTTTTCAATCAACCTATCAATCAAGACTTTAGTCATAATTCAAAAGAAAATGAATAATAATTATTTATTAAATTCAAATTAAAGCATAATTTATATTGGTGGAAAGCTGAGAATCTCCTTTAAAAACCCTTTTCATTTCATCAATTTTGGGCAAAAAAAAAGGTCGTCAGCCACATACCCATCATATTGCCACTTTTTGGCCCATCATGATCCTACACATACCCATAAGACACTTCTCAATGTATGTCCTAGGTTTAAGCCAATGGGACCCATATGCCCAACTTGGCGGATGTTTCCTGCTTTAACTTAGACCTATTTTAAATAAAATTGTTGGTGGGATTTTACTATCCTAGATATGATGTCGGCTTGTAGTCTTGTAATTTTAGGAAATTAGGCATAAACAAGTATAAATACAAGGTTATTCCACATAATTACTCTTAGAAATTCTTCAAGTCATCTAATATTTTCAAGAGAGAATTCGTAAGGAATGTTTATGAGATTAAGAGCCTTGAAGAACATTCAAGAGCTTATTATCAATTGTTTTGGAGCATCAATTCAAGATTCAAACATCATGTCAAGGTCTTCATGCATCATACGTGTTTATGTTCTAACATGTTTATGTAGAATTTTTTATCCAAGTTCAAGCATTTAAAGCCATGTCAAGTTTAATGATCAAGATCTACATCCATTGAAGCTAACTCATAAGTTGCAAATCTACACTCCAAGGATTCAACAAGGTTTCATGAGTTATTACATTCATTTGTTCATTCACCATTTCTTCATATTATTTTAGTTTATTTCAAATTTTAATTACTTAAACAGGGCCTAATTGAGGCAGACCCCCATCCACTAAGAAAACAACATTTTTCTCTCTCTTGTGATGTGTATTTTGCAGATTTAGGTGAATGGGACTCTCTCACACAACCTAGGAATTCAGTCCCAAATATAGCCTTTCAATAACATTCAACATTGTCAGATCTAGGTTCAAAATATTCAGAAAGATCCTCGAAAAAACCTAGAGTGGGACTAAATTTCCCAACTTGGTGTATTTATCTTTGTGCCAACGTACTTCTTTCCACTAGGGCATCCGAAAAAATTAGAATTTTTTTGAATTCTCTACATTGCTTCAAAGAGAGGAAAAATGTAGACATGAAAATAATCCTAACTAACATCATGCATCTAATCCCGCTCTAATTAACATCCAATTCCTCTATTAATCAAATAAAGTCATTTATTGATTTATTCACAAACATTCATCATACTTGATTAAATAAATCAAATTATTTAATTAAGTCCTAAAGGTCCTCTCATCTGGTTTAATAAATCAAATATCAAAACCCCTAAAATCCTCCAAGTTAATTAATCTAAATTAATTAACCTCTAATCACCATTAGCCATCCTCTAGGTTTTGAATCAACCTTGGTCAAACCTAAAACCTTAACTAACCCACCAACTTGCACATGGAATTCACTTTATGTAATTATGTAATTATCTATATTTTCCCTTACAAGGCATATACTCAAGGAATATTCCCTCATTAACTCCGCTTGTTTGACTTTCTTGCCCAAACAAATTCCCCCCCAAAATCTCTCAACCATATGCATTTAAAGCCATCTTTCAAATTTCAAACCCACCTAATTGCATTTATTTTCTCAAAATGTGCCCATTCCTCCTCCAATCACATGTGGACAAGCAACGTTCTCTCATTGGTTGGTCTTTTGTCCCACATTCATCCAAATACTTCAATCTTCCATTCTTCAAATCTATAAATACAAGGAATTATTCCTTCAAAATCATTTACAATCTTAGCATATTTGCTATACACACATTCATTTTGCAGCATCTTCATCACACTTTTTTCACAATATCTTAAACTTATCATAAGGGATTGAGAAAGGGCTCTCTTTCCACATCAAAGGAGCACCAATCCCCCTATGGGATTGAGGTTTGATTAGTTTAGGAATAAATTCCATATTAATATTTCTTTTATGTTCATCTTGTTAGTTTGATAATGTTGTTATTTCCTTTACATTGCTCAATAATTTCATAAGGAAGGCTTTTATCTCATTTGTTCAATATTGACTAATTTAACTCATATTTGTCAATCTTTGATCAATGTAGATTTTTAGCTTTCAGATTTTGGCTCCCACCGTGGGGCGAGAACCTTATACATTTCTTCATAATAGAGTGTATGATAAGGGTTTTGGCTTCTATAATCTTGTTACGCATTTGAAGAAATCTGCATATTTCTATTTTCATATGTTGTATCTTTATATAACAGAGTTGGGGTTCCACCGTTTATTTTCAGATTTGCATTTATGTTGAGGAGTTTAGCTTTACACCTACTGATTTCATTTTCTATAAATTTTCTAAAAGCTTATCCAATAAAATCTATTTTATGCATATCTAGATTACCCTTCATTAAATTTTTTGTTGATGTATTCAATGGAGAACGGGATCGTGGTATGGGTCTTCAACTGCAACTTGTATTTCAAATAATGTGTTAGTTTTCTTTGCTAGATAGCATGTATCATTGTTGGATAGCTAGACACGGCCAACACATTTGCTGAGCTTACCCCATGCCCATTCAATTTGCAAAATCTCCTCACGTACTATCCTACCATTTCACTTTCAAATCTGATTGTGCCTCTACTCATGGTGCACCATTGGATTTTCATTGAAACAAGGCCAGGCCTGTGAAGATGCATTCTATTTTCTATTCGCTCATGATCGAACTATGCCCGCGGCCACCATAATCCACTTCATTGCATCATCCGATGCACCAGGTCGAATCAAATAAATGAAATCAAAGTTCCTTCTATTCAAAAAGTAATTCATGGTGATGGTTCGGTGCTTGTTTCAGATGTGAATTTATTCCTCCTACAATAGATTGATGGGATCTTGATTTGAATGGTAGGTTAAATTCTCTTTGTTTGTTTTCCAAATATATATTTCTGATCATGATATGATACATAGACATAAAATTTTGAAGAGATGAAAACCTCTTTAGATGGTGACAAGGTAGGGATGTCAATCCCCCTTGCAACTATGTTTCATCCTTCTCTGGAGCAAATATCATCACACAAACCTCACCACATCTAGATTGTAACTACTGCAAGACGATTTTCCTAGTTCAGGTTTGTCATTTTAGTTGCATTCATCATTCCAGACTAGTTGTATTCCCTACACTCACGGTGAATCTTGTTGCATGATTAAATTTTGAATCACTCACACTTCGCTTGCAACATAATTGGACTGCCTGCCCCACTTCATAACTTTGTATCCCATACAAGAAACAATTTAGAAGGTTTGTAGACTCAAAAGAAATAGATCCATTTTCTCCATCCAGTCCTAAACGTACTTGGAAAAGAACATCCATTTCTAGGGACCGCAGATTGTAGATACCTATTTTACAAGGCTAACCATCTCCTGTTCAGAAAAAAAGAGAAGTCAGTTCTATCAAGGATTTTGTGGGAAGTGAATTTTATCTTGAGCCCTTTTCCTTGCCTAGAAGGTTGGTCTCCCATGAAGGTGTTGATAATCCCATCTTTATAATAAATCATCCTCAGTTTATTGCAATCTATTTATGGTCATCTAAGTCGACTATTTGTTTTTCTAGGACCTCACATTTAATGCACTATTTTATCATTTAGTTTCAGTGGGTAAGAAATTATGTTTGAGGATCACAATAGGTTGGCCACAATCAAGTGTCGTCTAACATATTTATTTCTTGTAGGCAAACCTTATAGGACTAATGTGACAAGCAGAAAACAAGTAAATTACGCTGACATATTTTTTGACCATTGTGGTGCCTTACTCTTTACTTTTCTCGGGCCATCTGAATTTAAATTTTTAAATTTCTTTGCTTTGAATAGATGTTACCATCCTATCTTTGCATTTATTAGTGATTATGATGGCATTCTTTTTATGTCACTTGATTTAATTTGACACAATATTAATGGTAGAGACATCCATTGCTTATGTACATAGAGAATTCACTTTAACAAATTTTATCCAGACTGTACATCAGAGAATTTACTTTAATGAAGTTGATTGTCACTTCACATCATTAATGGTAGAGGGAAGTGAATTGATTTATTTCTTCAAATCTCTTGTTTATTGAAATTGCTTGATAGACAGTTGTATCACATGATCATTAATCACATTTTGATCACTTGTATGTGTCTTCTATGTTGCTAAAAAATATATATTCTTACAAAATTCCTTTTATAAAATATGTGAAATGATAAGTGAGCCACATTTTTGCAATTCTAAAATAAATGTCAAGAACATCATAAAGAAGGTGTAAAGATATTTTCAATAAATTTATTTGTAGGCTGAAAGTGGGTTTAGGAGGCAAATGTTTACAAGGATTTTTTTCTTGTTTTGACAATATTATAAATTCATTATGTTTGAAACTGTATTAATTATGTTAAGTTATTATTGATTCCTGGAAATAAATCTTATTTTTCAAAGCTTTATGATGTCTGCAGGGGTTTTCATAAAGAATTAGTGGCATTAGAGTTAAGCAATAACAAGCACAGGCCTTATCTTTCAAGCTCCTTGTATTGAAATCGATAAAGCATTTTTAAATGCTTATTGGAATAACCTAGGGCCTTCAATTCTTGCTTTCATTTTTGTTTGAAGCCAACTCACTTCATTTTTTGGGGGGTTTAAAATTAATCATTGATTCGATCTTTTTCAAGTTAGATTAAAATTGAACCTTATAAACATACTAGATTCTATTTGATCTAAAATTAAACAATCAGCTTCACACTTCATTTTGGTGCTATAAAAAAAAAACATCACTGCTTTTTGAATATAAAATGAACAAGTGTATTTTATGTTTTGTAATCTTTTTCACGAAGTAATATCATTTAAAAAGATGTATGCGCTTCTGTCGTGCCTCACAATGATCTTGAGAATCAAAAGGATTTTTTGTGATATTAAGTTGTGTAAGTGATTACATCCACATTTCAAATTGGGTTCCTAAAATTGAACAAAATCTTGTGAGTGTGAGTGGAGCACATCACAAGTGTTCTCTCTTTTTTTCTCAACAAAGATCGATCGAACTATAGATGTACTTTCTCACCTTTGTTTATCCATAGAGGGCCTGCCTAGTGGGAAAAAGTAATCACCCCAATGAATGACCCAACTGGTAACATGCTAAAGCCAAGTGACTTCCAATTGGTATATAAGTGTGGGTACTCTAGGAAAGTTCAAGTATCATGAGGATCATTCTGACAAGAAGGGAAGCAATGGTATCTTTCCACATGGATGGTCCCCCACGAACGAAATGCCTACATTAAAACCCCTTGTTTAGGAAGACCAAAATCCTTATCTATTTTTTGATGCAAGAACGATCGTTCTGAAGACATTCCGCATTTTTATGGCTCATGGTAGAGATTAGAAGTATGCCATGGGATTTTCATGGGTACTAATGCTTGGTTGACTCGAGAAGTGAGTGCACTATAAGGGGGAGCCTTTGTTGTCAAGCATTTAATCATCCACTAAGAGTAAGCATAGCTGGATTTATCCAAGTGGGAACCCAACAAATATTGTGTTTTCATCCTAGGATTGTGTATATTCTTGGAATCAAAACACTTTGCTTGGATCCAAAACGCTTGAAAACAAACATTCATAAAATCCTCAAAATTTCAAACCCTTTAGGGAAGAAAATACCTTTGAAAAATCCAAGTGCTCAAGCTTGCCCTAGGGATTTCATCCTTAAAGGCTTCTAATTATTTGAACTTAGTCACAATTTTCTCTCACTAAAGTCAACATTAGGAAACTTTTGCCTTGATTTCCTTGATTTACGCATAATAGACTTTGTGGGATGAGAAGTTAGGACATTAGAAATTTAGTTTGAAAATATAATCAAGAGAGTGTTTGTGATAAAAGGAATCCATTAATCAAGCTAGAATCAATTGAACCCCACACATGTGCTTGTTATCTTTTGGTCTGAATTACTCTTAGGGAATTAAGCATGTTCTTCAATACCTTAGTCTAGTAAAAAAAGTCCTCTTAGGTTCATCTAGGATCAAATCAAACACTTCATCCATCCTAAACATTTATCACCCCATCCCACCAAGAAAATTTCTTGAACTTTGGAAACATCATTATCTAGACTTGGGTACATCGTTAAACCAAATCAAAATCACCTTGTTTAGTTAGGAGTGTGAGAATGCATCCTTTCTCATGCCTCTAGTTAAATTAGAACCTCTTTGAACAAGTTCATCATCCAAATCAAAACAAATTAAACTCAAATCCTAAAGTCTAGCATTGATCCAAAGTTCTCAAAATCTCAAACACCCATATCAATCACCTTTTCATATTTCATCTCATTATTGTTCCTAAACACCTTAGAGGTTTACTTTTGCAAAAAAGTCAAAACACAAGAAAAAAATGGAATATAAGCTCAATTCATACATCATGAGAAATCCAAGTTAACCAAACTATCAAAGCCAATACTCACATTTTTATAATTCATACATGGGATCTTTATCTCCTCCAAATTTGAATAATACAACAAATGTGACTTTTCCCAACCCAAATTTAGAAACACAAAACCTCAATGATATAACAAATGTGAGTTTTCCCAGTCTAAATTTTGGAACACCTTTTCTTATGGTAGATTTAAATCAAAGCCAAAACTTACAGATCTATCAACCAAACAATCAAGGCATGAGTCTTCCAAACAACATTATACCACCAAATTCGTACATGCCAAATGTGACTATACCAAATCCAAGCTTACCAAACATAAACATATCAAATCCATACTTGGGTAAAATTTGGGATGGATATGTTTGCAAATCCCACCAATGTTGTTCAAAATCTAAGCAATATATTGACAAATCCATGTATTGATCCAAGTCAAGGTAATCCCATGCAAAATCAAATTTACCTAAATCCAAGCAATGTGTTTCCCAATCGCAAAAATGTTCAATATCAACCAATAATGCCAAATCTAAACATCATACCAAATCAAAACATTGTTCAAGATCAATTCGTCCATGATTCCATGCAAACACCACAAGTATACATGCCAAATATGCTTTCTCAACAACCAAGTCAATGATATCAAGAATTTCAAGGTCAAATCTTGTGAAACAAAATTGCTACACTCAAAAAACTCATTGATTCATATCACTAAGAGACATCTCCATCCCAAAATCAATACACTCTTCCATTGGTTGAACCATGCCATCAAAGCATTGAGTTGTCTCCACAACCATATCAAGAACAATATCTCCAATATCAAGAGGTTGAATATAAACAACATCAACAACAAACCCAATCACCCCATCTCGAAGATCAATCATCACATCTAAAAGATCAATCACAACTACCCATCAATGAGAACCTTGAATATGTTTCCATATCCTCTAATGATCAAATCAACATATATCAAGAGTCACTCTTCAATCATGATAAAAACCCACCAACAATATCCAACAATGATTCAATTCAAGAAACGTTAACATTATTTGATCTTATGGTTGAAAACATTGACAATATCTCCACCATAATTGTTGAGGACAATGATCAAAATCAATCCATCAATGAGCACTATGAAGATATGTCTACCCCATCCAATGATCAAATCAACATTCATCAAGAGCCACTTTTTGGTGATCTATTTCAAGATGTGTTGAAATTATTTGATCCTAATGACATAATCCATGATCCATCCACCAATGATCATGTTGATAATGTTTCTACAACACCTAATGAATTAGAGGACATATCTCAAGAATTTATTCCAAATCATGATCAACATCTTTCACCAAATTCTAGAAATGGTCCTTTCCAAGACATACTGGCATCCTTTGACCTCATGGTTACAGATAGTGAAGGAATCCTCAACTCAACACTAGATCAAAATCCATTCAAAGATCGAGAGGATATTGAGAAACCTCCCATGCCTGATGACGAGGTCTAAGAACCCTCTATAAGAAATCCATCCTTTGAAACTGACCCATGTCAAGAACTTGATTCAAAGCATGTCGAAAGCAATTCTAAAATTAATCAAGATCAAGAATTTGTATCTCCAAGATACTACAATGATCTAATGGACACTCTCTTCTCTATACAACATGTCAAAAAGATGATCATATCCATATGGCACATACTCCTCCATCTACTCATGAGTTTCTTTCTTTGGATGGACACATAGATGATCTTCATTCAAAAAAAAAGTCCCATACTCTTGACATCATTACCAAGGAACAAGAGTCTCCTACTCTTAACATTTGTACACATGACCAAGATATAGAAAAATCTGGAGACATATCAGAAATAGATCATGAAGAAGGCTTCTATAAAATTTTTAAATCAAAAACATTTTGTGGAGACATATAAGAAATAGATGATGAAGAAGGCTTCTACACAATTTGTAAATCAGAAACATCTTATGGAGACATAGTAGAAATAGATCATGAAGAAGGATCCTATAGAAGTCGTGAATCAAAAAAATCCCGTGAAATGAGTCAAGAGGAAGACTTTTGTGTGGACAGTGAATCATCAAAACCTTTTGAAGAAGCATTAGAATATGATATCTCACAAGATCAAGCCAAAGAGATCAATCTAGAATTTATCCCACATATGGAAGATCCCATCACTTATAAACTTGGATCACTCACCTTTTTAAGGGAAAATTATCTTATCAATGAAGAAGCTATCACCTTTGAAGATACATGATAGAGAGGAGAAGGATTAGCACCTTGTTCCCAAGATAAATCATATCCTATTACAAATATTTTTTTGAGTCGATGAATTATCAAGGCAAAGGACTAGGTCTAAATGAACAGGGTATCCTAGAACCAGTGCAGATTAATGGAAATCCTAAGTATCAAGGTCTTGGTTATGCGACCATTAAGATATATAAACATATCAGTGATACCTCTAAAAAGTCGGGGGCAACTTTGTCTCAAGAAAATGTCAACATAGGGAGCATGAAGAATCCTTATGATGAAACCAATTCCAATGCTACAACCCACCACATCATGAATCTTCATCCACCCATCACCCCATCCATGAATTGGGACCATCATCAAAAGAAATATTTGAATCAAAACACAAAGAAAGTTATCAAATCAAAAAAGTTGAGAAGCATAATGGGTAAATCAAATACACATGGATACCAAAAAGTACAAAGAAATATGATCCCTATCAAAATCCTTTAGTCAAAGAAACTATGGGGAAAAATAAAAAAGGGAAAAGTATCCATCAAAGATGTCCACAAAGGAAAAAGTAGGCTTCTCAAGCAACACACAAAGTATATTGAGTTGTTGGTCCTAATTCCATGTACACTTCCATATCCACCCATCATTGCTCATCTTCCCAAGTTTGGAGAGTCAAAGGTTCTAAACTATCAACCAATCCATCTTTTATTCCTAAACACACTACACCATCCATGCCTCCATGCATGATATCCAATTCTCACATTGACCATGTGTTGGAAATGACCCTTCATCATAAGGATTTAGAAGGCACTCTATCGTGATGTGCACACAAAGACAAAGTTAACTCTGGTATCAACAAAGTAGAACAAAATTCTCAAAAGTTGCATTCAAGTGCATGTATCTTGGAAAATCAGATTCTTCAAGTAGGTTATTGATGTCACATTATGATAGAAGCATCTACATCGGCACCACCATGTGATTCAACATGAGCTTAAATCTTAAAAAAATAATCCAAAAAATCCAAAATATAAAAAAATATTAAAAAAAAAATCATGAAAATAGTAAAAATAAAACTCGTCCTCCAATAAAAATTGCATGGGTGATGCTTTGGACAAGTACTATGATAAAAAAACCTGTAAAATATGCATCATGTGTAGAATTGAGCGTCTATGTGTGCCACTTTGGGTGAAAGCATCTTATAACATCCATAATAAAGAAAACATTCCATCCATCTTATCCATAATAAATCCATTCATCCATAAACCATTTATCGAATCCATCTTCATCTATCTCCATCCATCTCCCAAATTATCTTGATCTTGACAAATTTTGGTGCACACTTTACACTTGCTTATGGTAAACATCTTGACATGGGTCATTTTCATTGATCCTATCCTACCCAACGTTATCTGAGCCATGAAGCACTATCCAAGTAAGCATAATTTGTTCAAACACATTATCTTATCACAAGATAATTCTTGGCATCCTTTACGTGCTTACCATATCCATCCATCCATACATCTATGCAAGAATCCACCCATGGCCTTCCATACATTGCTAGACACTAAGGGCAGATATGTACATCTTGCTTCAGGAATAAATATTGATCTATCTCTTTCAATTTATGTGGTGATCCAAACATTGGCAAACGTAAAATGAAATTGGTCAAAACACTTGTGAGAAAAAAAGACAAATCACTAGCCCATGGCATATTTTGACAAGACGATGTTCCTTATGAAGTTTTATCTTTCATCAAACATCAATGCAAACAATCAATATCAATCACATCTAATTTGCACTTCAACGTCACATCAAATCATTCAAAAAAATTTCATTTCAAATCAAGCTTCAAAATCCTGATCAATCAAATCCAATCACTCCATCATCATCTAGGGATATCCTTCCCAATCCTTGTGTTGCTTAACACTATCCTTGTATTGTGTGTATCCTCAACAATGTTATCATCATCAATCCCGATGAATCAAAATCCAACCACTCCATCATCATCTCAGGATATGCTTCCCAATCCTTGAATTGTTGTGTATCCTCAAAAATATTATCATCATCAATCCATCAATTCCCAATCCTCATATTGCTTAACACTATCCTTGCATTGTTGTGTATCCTCAACAATGTTATCATCACAAAACCATCAATCTGATCAATCAACCTTAGCTTGGTTTTCAACAAAAATCCCAAAGTAGAGCACTTATATCATCACATATCCATATCCAAATCATCAAAATCATGCGAAAATCCAAAACATATCAAAATCCAAAAATATTCAAAAAATCTCAAAATCCCAAAAACAACCTCAAAACATTTCAAAACACCAAAAACATCCAAATATTTGAAAAACCCAAAATGGTGCATCCATCTCATCTCACTTTCACCTACAATAATCATCACTCATAATAAATCAATTGTCGCTTTCACCTTTTGAAAAAAAAATTAGAAGCAAGTCAAGTAGGTTTAAAAGTAAATGCTCAATAATCAAAGTCTCAAGTCTAGGTTAGTAAGTAAACAAGCTAGTCAACTCTTGGTATCAATAGATCATCATCTAGTCAAATCTCATTATCACCTAATCACAACATGTCGTAGGATGCATCCTTCCTACAATGGACATCAACATCAGGTATCATCATAGTTTAGTCTTGGCTAGTGGTATGAAGAACATTAGCTTGTTTCTTTACTTTATCTTTGTTTTTTTGACTTATCTTATTTTGCACTCATTCCAAGGACCTCTCGATGATGCCTAATCAAAATGGTTGAGAGAAAGGAATGGGGCAACGATCATTATCTGTGTATCTACTATGCTTGTTGGATGTTCTTATAATATAACTTGGTCATTCATGCTTTGTTTGGTTTGTAGGGAAGGTGTTTTAGATTTCTTGTTGACCACATAGGAAGGCTTTCATTTTTATGTTTTGGTCGGAGATGTTTAGAATATTTGAACTGCATTCTGAATAAGGTTTTGTATGTCAGGTGTAAACAAGAGTACTGTTATCTGATTGTTGAGTCAAAGTCCATCACACTAGGTGCAACACCATCCTGGTTCTTTATACCTCGATGCATCATACCTATGTGTGTTATCAAACATAAGGAAATTTATGCTCTTTATTTCTCCCATCCCTAGATAAGAAATACATCATCATTCATCATCATATCTAGTAAAGTCTCGATGACTCATATACTTGCTGGACTTTTTCATCTTCTTAGATTCAAGGGTTGATCCCTCTCATTCTTCTATCCTCTTTCACGCTAGCATGTCTACCATGCATCCACAAATCGTTTGCATCCTGCACATTAATACATATCATCGTAATAAGTAACGACATCCATCTCATATGCATTGCATCATCATTTAAGTTTTTTAGTATAATATAGATTTTTTATTCTAAGCATCTTACAAACATCTCATTTGCATCATCATTATCATATAGATGGGTATGTGCAGGATCATCATGAAAAAATAGGCCCTTAAGTGGCAATAAAATTCAGAAAATTGGAGTTAGGAAACTTGACATAAAAATTTGAATAAGTTATCTATATTATTTCAAAAATATGTAAGAATATAATTTGTAGTGAATTTAATTTAGTTTCTAAACTACTAGGTTTATTTTTTTTTTTAAAATCTACTTGGTGAAAATTTGAAATTTCAATGTAGTAGTACTTAAATTTCAAGGAAAAAATAAGAAGTAGATGTTTTTCTGACCACCCTAACCATAATAAAATGATAATATTTTTTCATAATATTTTAGATATAAGTAGGGGACTCATTTCCTAATGTGATGCATATTTTTTTGTAATTTTTTTCCAAGTAAATAATTAATTATGATTTTTTTATTACAACTTTTAAAAAATATAAAAAACTCGTATGTCTGACCACCTTAACTTGGTCAAAACTTCATGAAATTCATTTTTTTTTTAATCCTATAGTATGTGAAGCATATAATGTGACACATATTTTGGATTCAAAAAATGTGATACCATTTGAAACCTATAGATTTTTTTCAATCAGCCTATCAATCAGGACTTTAGTCATAATTCAAATAGAAAATGAATAATAATTATTTATTCAATTCAAAGTAAAGCATAATTTATATTGGTGGAAATTTGAGAATCTCCTTTAAAAACCCTTTTCGTTTCATCAATTTTGGGTAAAAAAAAAAGTCGTCAGCCACATTGGCCATCATATCACTTAGATATCGCCACTTTTGTGCCCATCATGATCTTGCACATACCTAGATCTGTTAGTCTAACCATCTATACATCCATATTGAATCTCTTTGTCACGAGATCGACCCTCAAATTGAACTTTTTGCTCAATCTCTCGAGGGGGCAATGTGCCAATATACTTCTTTCCGCTAGGGCATCCGAAAAAATCAGAAAAGTTTAAATTTTGATCTTGGTAGCATCATTCTTTGAACCAATGCAACACATACCTTTATTTAAAGAGGGGAAAAATGTAGACATGAAAATAATACTAACTAACATCATGCATCTAATCTTGCTCTAATTAACATCCAATTCCTCTATTAATAAAATAAAACCATTTATTGATTAATTCACTAGCACTCATCATACTTGATTAAATAAATCAAATTATTTAATTAAGTCCTAAAGGTCCTCTCATCTGATTTAATAAATCAAATTGATTAAATCAAATGTCAAAACCCCTAAAATCCTTCAAGTTAATTAATCTAAATTAATTAACCTCTAATCACCATTAGCCATCCTCTAGGTTTTGACTCAACCTTGGTCAAACTAAAACCCTTGAATAACCCACCCACTTGCACATGAAATTCACTTTATGTAATTATGTAATTATCTCTATTTTCCCTCACAAGGAATATTCCCAAGGAATATTCCCTCATTAATTCCATTTGTTTGACTTTCTTGCCCAAACAAATCCCCCACAAAATCTCTCAACCACATGCATTTAAAGCCATCTTTCAAATTTCAAACCCACCTAATTGCATTTACTTGCTCAAAATGTGCTCATTCCTCCTCCAATCACATGTGGACAAGTGGTCTTCTCTCATTGGTTGGCATTTTATCCCACATTCATCCAAATCCTTCAATCTTCCATTCTTCAAATCTATAAATACAAGGCATTCTTCCTACAAAATCATCTACAATCTTATCATCTTTGCTATACACACATTAATTTTGCAATAGCTTCATCACACTTTGTTCATAATATTTGAAGCTTATTATAAGTGATTGGGAAAGGGCTCTCTTTCCACATCAAAGGAGCACCAATCCCCCTATGGGATTGAGGTTTGAGTAGTTTAGGAATAGCTTTCATATTCATCTTGTTTTTATGTTCATATTGTTAGTTTTATAATGTTGTTATTTACTTTACATTGCTCAATAATTTCATAGAGAAGGCTTTTATCCCATTTGTTCAATATTGACTAATTTAACTCATATTTGTCAATCTTTGATCAATGTAGATTTTTAGATTTCACAATCTTGTTATAGTTTCCGATCATCATTCAAAATATCATGATCAACTCTCAAAGAACCCTAGATCCTACCCTGAAAACACTAGAGTGAAACTAAATTGCCCAACCTGGCTTATTAGTCCTTGTGTAATCTGAAACAATAGTTTCTAGGGTTTTTAGACCTTTTTTTGGCCTTATCTCTCCTCTAGGTACTTTTCTATTTCATTTTCTTTGTCACTTTGATTTCGTTCTTTTATATTTCTAGGGTTTTGTACATGAGTATTTACATTTCTCCTTTGAAGCTTCATTTAATGGTAAACCCTCATACAATCACACAAGGAAACCCTTAGTCCATCCCTATATTGAGTCACTTGGTTGAGGGATCTTGGTTTTGTAATAAACCAAAGCGTGAAATAGGTCCAAGTTCCATCTCCCAAAAGGTAGACACCTATTTTTGTTTTGTTCACCTTGAAATAGTAGAAAATAGGAATTTCTCATTTGCACCTACAAGTGGGTGTTGGGTCCATCTATAATATTGTATATTTGTTTTTTTTGACTCTAGAAAATTTGAGTATGTCAATAGTGAATGAATTTTTAGAAAATGCCTCATTTCAGAGTAGTGTAAAGGTTCCAATAAAAACATTTTCCTTTTTATTTCGTTGAATAAAAACATCTATGCTAGAATATTATGGTGGCTAAGTGAATGATTCTAGATTGTAGATTTCATTCCTTGAGTTTTCCAATCCTTCCTTGAGCTAGGGGAGAGGGACCAGTAGTAGTGCATGCTAACTTTATCAACATGTAGCAATTGACTGGAATATTGTAGAACCTTCATTTCTTTTGAAATTTGGACTGGCCTCTTATCTATCTATAACTAAGGTTTTGAGATGTGACTCATGATGCAACTCGCTAGATCAACACATCTATTGAGAAGTGTATAAAATTTGAGTTTGAAAGATTTGACCAAAACTTAATCATGGGTCCCCTAGTAGTTGAACAAAATAATATCATTTGTTGCTTATCATATTTTTATTTAAAATAAAACTAATATGCAACCTAAATGGACCAAATACTTATCGGTAACCATAAATCTTTGATATCTCTAAGTTTTATATTCAACACATATTGACCAATAGTTTAACAGAAGAAAACTATTTATTGTTATAAAAACAACACATAATTATTTAAAATAGAAATTATATCAAACAAAAATGGACCAATAGTTTAACACTAAAATGTTTTGAAAATCCTTAACATTTAATGAGAAAATACATGGCATTTATTGTGCTCATCTTTTATATTTGTGATAGGACAAACTATTAATATGAAATACTCCAATGCTTGTACATTGCAACCCTAATAGTTGTGCACATATGAATAATATTTTTTCACTATGATAGCAATACTTGTTTAAATGAGTGTCTTATTTTATTAAATGGGCATTTTATTTTATACGTGACACACTTATAGTGGATAGTTATGGTATTTTATTTGAAACAAAAAATACTTATTTCACTTCTTCATGAATGTACTTATTTTTTTCTATAAAACATTTAGAGGTTCTCATGTGTTCAAGTATGGGTCCATTTTTATCAACATTTGGTTGTTTTTCTATTTACATGTGGACTATTTATTAACAATATATAATACAAATATATGGTAAGACTGGATATTATAATCACAATTGATTGCAAGACTATTGGACCTTGTACAACAACTGGATCCTCTCCCCTACATTGTACTAAGATAGTCTCTTAAGAGTCTTAAAATAAAAATATTGGTAAAATTTCATCCATGATACCTATAAATTTATTGTTTACACATATAGGTGGAATTTAGGTCCCTCTATAATATTTTATCTTGACATTCTTGAAATCTAGAACAATTTTACATGCCAAAAATTAATGTACTCTTACAAAATACCTCATTTGAGAGTATTATAAAGCTGCAATAGTCATGTTTTCTCTACATCTCATGAGAATAAATTTATTGTTGTATCACATTAAGGTGGGTGGGTGAATTCTATTTGAAGCATAAAATTATTCCTCACATCTCTTGATACATCTAGGCTCCATTGAATTGAGATAGTCTCTTGAAAGAAAATAGATACCAAAATTTAACTTGGGTATTATCTCAAATTATGACACCTAGGAATATCTAATTTGTGCCTAGACATATAATTTAGGTTCATCTATAATATCGAATATCATTTTTTGTCATGTTCAAAACCTTATTGGAATTTGTAAGTATGTCATTGATGATGCAGTTTGGCAACATGAGCATGAAGTGCACATACATTGGTTGATTCAGTGTTTTCATTGATGTCAACATTGTAATGATCACACTAGCATAATAGGGAAGTATTTTTGGTGAACTTTGTAAAGTACCATTTTATTTGGAAAGCATGGTTTATCAAGAATTCAACTGAGTATTTCCTTTGTCAGTATTGTGGTTTGGTGTGTCAATTTTTGGGTCTTTTGGGTCCACACTTCACCACATGTTGGTATAATCTTCTACAATCACAACAACAATTTTGAATCCATAAGATGGAGCAACATTCAAGTTTTTGTAACATTTTGTATAGTTTCTAGAAAGACATAAATAACAATGTGTGGCTCTATATATCATATTTATCTTCTAAATAGTGTACTAGTGTGGGAGATTCCACACTTCATTGAGAATAATTATTTTGTCTTGCGATGATGAAGATAAGATAATGAATTTTTTTTGAATGAGAATTCAATGGGAGATTGAGTTTTTGTAATGCCCTCTCCAAATTCAAATCAAGTTAAATAATTAATCACTTATTGGGTCAAAAGTAATAATAAATTAAATGATGAATAAAATAATATTTTAAGATTTAGATATTTCCGCTAACAAACTTATAATTGAAATTTTTAATAAGGATATAATAACAATATTAACATAAATAACAATTCAAATATCCTTTAAGAGAATGATTAACCCTTATATTTAAAGTTGTAAAGTTAATATTAAAAACATGTATTCTTGAAAAATGTGTAAATTTATTTATAACATAGAATGATAAGAGGTTCTTAATATACATAAAAAAATATTTGGTGACTTATTCTATCAAACTAGATGTTCAATCAAAGGTGTATTTAACAATTTAGAAGAATAGAAAATTTCTTATAACAAACATATCACTAGAGAATTCATTTGTAAATCTAATACAACCAAACTTACATTCAAACATTTATGTACTTGGAAGTAACTGTTGATACTCTTGGTACTATGAAATTGGATGGTCAAAAACAATGATATGTAAGATTGAGGTTCTACCATTCATTCTTATGTTAACCAAGAAATAAAATGAACTATAGTCAAGAAATTTTGTCACTCAAGATTCATTAACAAAGAAATCACACAACTCAAATTGATAAATATTAGAACAAACAAATATAAATATGTATAGTTACATTTAACCTTATAACTCAACCCCTATATATATTTTTTATACTAGAGCCATTCATAATTATTCCCATAGTTGAATTCACAAAAGAATAAGAAACATGAAAAAAACCATCCTTTTAACAAAAACATAAGTCTAATATCACAAAGCATTCATTTACATCATTTCACTCTTGTACTGCTAATAGTTTTGACTCGGTACTAATTCAATTTTGGTTATATATTTTAACGTTACCATGTTCCGTTTCCTGAAAAGAAAATTGATATTATTCTTTACTTATTTTGACAACACAAAAAGGAAATTTTATTGGCTAAATTCAAACCAAAATGTATTAATTTAGATCATAGTGGTTAAATGTAGGGATAAATGAATAGGAAAGTATTATTCACGGTCTGTGGTGGTTATTAATCACCACAGTCAGCTTGCAACAAACAGAAAGTCACAATTACTTGGTTTTTCATGCATAAAATTTACAATGCAAATAAGAATATGAACTACATCCATCGTTACCATAGACGGTTCAAATTTTCATATAAACTCTCACTTGGATGCTATTTTAAAATCACGAAAACTCATTGAAAAGTTACCCTATCGGGCATAAAGTGCAAGTGCAACATAGGCAGATGAATACAACAATGCAAAGATTCTTAAACATTGGCAGGCGATCAAAGAACATTTGACAAAGTGCTTAAGGGAAAAAGACAAACATTAAGCACATAAAATGTGGAAGCAGATACAAGATACACAACGCATATATTTTCATGCATGAATTATGTGGAATGCAAATTTATAGATGGAAACAATCGCACCAGGGAAAGATAAATGTATAAGATATCATCCATGCAACCATGATTCTTATAACAGATATTAGCCCGCCGAGATAGCGATGCAAAAACTAGAGAGCAGTGCGTATAAAAGGACCCAATGTCATGCAAAAATTATAATCATTAGAAAATATAAGATTGCACCATGTAACGGCTAAGACGACATTCCCCGATTGTGGAAACAAGTGAAGAAATGAACAAGAAGTAATCTTAATACAACATTTAATAAAGAAAGATGGCCAATGATTGAATTAATCAACAATGTTCGGGCCAAAATTGCAACAAAGAAACAAATGGAATGTTTTTTTTTTTTTTACTTCGTAAAAGTGGCAGGGCCACATAAATTTTATTGATAGAAAAGGAAAGAAAATACAATTCGATTCTCAACAGCAGAGGAGCAGAGAAAATTCATGAAACCTTAAATAGGGGTGTATACAAAATGGAAGTTACAAAGATAGAACCCCATATCTGACAACAAAGCCATCCATAATTACAAAATTCAAAAGGTGCATGAGAGATACCCTCCATAAAGTGAGGGTTCAAATTTTTTGCAAAGATCGATCCACCAAACTCTTAAAATAATGCACTATAATGCATAGTATGAGGCAATATCAGCAGGAGGTGGAAAGAAAGGCTCTGTATGTAGCTCACTTAGCTCATGCTAAATGAGGAATATGATAGCATCAAATAGATTTTGAATCGGATCCGTCCCAAAACAACCGGGCCCTAGACAGTCAACAGATAGGCAGAGGTGAAGGGTTGTCAAAGGAAATCAAGGATTCAAGCAAGGATGGATGTGGAAGAGAATTATGATCAATAAGCGTTTCCTAATCCTTCTGATCTATGGCTGAATTTTCAAGCCAATCTGCCACTTTGTTTCCCTCCCTGTAGCAATGAGTGATTTGAAAAGAATCAAAAAACTGTAAACACATCCAAGCTTGCTATCTGATGGACCAATTGTTTGCATTTTGCTTTTGAAGAGCTGAGATGATAATGAGGGAATCACCTTCTATTACAACTATTTTGAAGCCTTTTTCTATAGCCAGTTTAAGGCTCTGAAGTAAAGCAAAAGCCTTAGCCATGTTGTTCGTTCCTGCTGGTAGTTTCTTTGCTTTTGTCACTAAGAGTTCTCCTTGAGCATTTTTTATGATACATCCTAAACCCGATGGGCCTAGATTCCCTTTGCAAGCCCCATCGAAATTAATTTTCACAAAAGGAGAGGTGGGTCGAAGCCATTTGATGGTGGATCTATCTACTTTCAGGTGATGAGAGGAAACACCACCATTGGAAGGAAGGTTTTGGAGTTCTTTCCACTGGGAAGAAATAAAAAAATCCCAGTTGGTCCATGCGTAATCTTTCTTAGGCGATCTGTTATGTTTGACAATCACTTTTTCTGAGATAAGGGCTTCCATGTCCTCTCAAAGCTCTTCCAAATCCTTCGTAGAATTCCAAAAAACTCTAGAATTCCTTTCTTTCCATAGCAGCCATAACACTATGGAAGGACTGACTATCCAAATCAAAAGAATATAAGCTTCTTTGAAGAGAAAAGGCCAACTTTCTAGCCATTGAGTCAAGGTGACAGGAATTGGAGAACACCAATTGAGATTCACCATTAAACGACCCCAACAAGCATGACTGAATTTACATCTTAGCAAAAGATGGTCAATTGATTCTTTCTCTTCCTGACAGAAGACACAATCAAAGTTTTGACCTATAAACAATTTTTCTAATCTACCGCCTTTCAAAATCTTCTTGTTTGTAACGCCCCGCCACACAATCCTAGAGGAAGTTGCAAACAACTACTTAAACAGACTAATTTTTTTTTTGATTAAGAACAATTAATAAGCAAGGTTACTACTCATTTCCAACAACCTCTAAGGTTACGAGACTAAGATTACCTATTAACCCACTAACAACATAAATTAACCCATAATGTTTGACTACTTAAGATAATAAGGATGCATGCATTCCATACAAGATAATTTATATCAACACAAAGGTAAGAGATACCAAAGGTTACCTATAACAATAATTTAATAAAGAGATTACATCTCTCATTCCCCAAATGAGGTAAATCCAATAAATAAGGTTACAGTTACAACTGTCTACCTCGATAAGAAATGAGGGGTAATAAATTACATGAGCCAACTGAAATGAATAAAGCATAATTTGATACTGAAACCCACGAGCTCTCCAACTAGAAATCTCATCCAAACAAACATGAAGAAGGCCCAATGGATTTAGGTGCACGCCACCCAGCCAAGTGGAACCCAAAGGCTCACCCCCCGTGCTAGGAGATAGTAACAAGGAATCCTAGTCAAGGACATCTACCTCTAGACACACACTAACACAATACTGAACCAAACTGAAACAACCAATCACAAGTACAACACAAGTACAACTCATGTACCATGCAAGTACAACAAAAGTATAACTCTACATGGTCACATTGCTTTCAGAAATAAAGCAGATCAAGTATGTTAAGAGAACCATACACATAATAATTGAATACCAACTATGGTCACATCAGGTATGTTAAGGTAACCATACCCATAAAATCGAATATCAACTATGCTCACATCAGGTATGTTAAGGAAACCATACCCACAATAAACAAGTACCAACTATTGTCCTAGACAAAGTGTCATCACACAGCTCGTCATGGGTTATCCTTTGGGAATCTTCATAGGCTCTGGCCCCCACAAAGGGAACTATCTTGGTGACCTCTACCGAATCCCGACCTCCATACTCACTCATGGGGAATCAAATACCTTTCGTACAAACAAGATAGATGACCTTGCCATTCCAAGCCTTTCCACTCATCCCAAGTCTAAACGAGCCCTTGTGTCCATGAGTGAGGCAAAATTATCTTGATTAGTGAGAAGTACTACCTAATCTTCTAAGTTTTTTTTTAGTTATCACTTGATTAAACCACCCCCAAAGGTTTCCCAATTTACCTCTTTGGGATTTGGCCCCTACAGAAGCCACTCTTCTACTTGACAACATACCCAACTTAATCAATCACCAAGGGTGCCAAAGTGCATACTAACAAGATATCATGACCACTCCAACTCTAGGAGGAAACATAAGATAAAACAATCTCCAAACACTGGAGGTAACAACAATAACAAAACCACTCCTTACAAGGAGGCACAAAACATCCCCGTTCATGAAAATCGGGTTCAACATTGATTAGACACCATGCACTACCCATGAGAATGCATAATAGGTTGACAACACAATATGACAACCCAAATAACTGAAAACCTCATCTAGAAGACTTAATAAACTCAATAACTCCATTCCCCAAAACAAGAATGTGAAGGAGATGTTCACTAAAGGCAATTGCAAGAATCTACCTTTGGATATTCTAAATCCTTTTCCTCATCACATTTAGTAATTTATTGCATCAATAAAACTTAATTTAACAATGTCTTGCCAAGACCAAGAACGAAATTTAGACCAAACATTTAATTTCCTAACTGCCTTTAAATAATAAAGTAAGCATTTTCATCTATAACTAAGAACATATCACTTAAAAACAAATAACCATTCGTCCTTGCAACTAAATCATTATAAAATAATCAATTAATTTCGTTATAACACAATACTAACAACTCCAATATTTGTTTTATTAAAATATGATAAAATACATCCATTAATTTTGACTACAGCATGTTGATCTAAAATTTTCTCCATTATATCATTTAAAAAAAAAAAATCAATACTTTGACTATGAATACAATGTTTTCATTTCCACAATTAAATTTAAATCATGCCATTAGAAAATCAATAATTTTCTATGCATATTTAATTAAATCCACCACTCTAAATATACAATTATTATAAAAACATAATATATATATATAATATTTTAATGTTATAAATTATAATATAAAATATTATTAAATAATATTTTAATATTATAAAAATAATATATAAAATATTAATATATTATATATATTTTTATTTTATATTAAAAAAAAGAACACATGCTCATTCTCAGGCCGCATGCTTGTTTGAGTGGGGCGACCACACGAGGTTCGAGGCAGATGGATTTGGGTGCCAACCATGGTTTTTTGGTCGCGGATTTCCCACAGTGCAGCGGCGATGCATTTTGACAGGGGCGGCATAGGCAGGCCAGGCGGTGGCTATGCGTAACTGACCATCACTAATGGTGGCGCGGCTGTGCAAGGCACATCCGACCACCATTAGGGTGGTCACTGCGCAACCCGCGACGGGTGGTGGAGTTGCGCTAGGCACGACTCTCTCCCCACGCGCTTCCCATGGGGGCGTGATGGGGAGGTGAGCCCCAGCACCTCCCCAAAAAGAGGTTTAAATTTTTTTGGTATTTTTTGGTATTTTTTTTTTTGAACCAAGCAAATAAGCCTACGGATCTCAAAATTCGCACCCTTACACATAGGGTATTTTAAATTTATTTTTAACAACATAATCCCCCCTTTTATATATATATATTTTTTAAAGATATATAGATGTATATATATATATGTCAATATATATATATATATATATTTAAAGATATATATATATATATATATATATATACATTTCCATAACCATATTGCAACACAAATTGAAGAAGAACAAAGTAGAAACATCCATATACAGCCATCAATCTCATTTTTTTCTTTTTCTTTGAAGCAATCCATTGCTAAACAAATGTTTTCTTGTCAATTTGAAAACAAGAATCCAACTAAATTTCTTTTGCAATCATACAATAGTTTTCACATGTTTTCCCACAAGATTTTCAACAACACATATACAATTAAAATTTGAAAGCAATTGATTTAAAGGAATGAAATTGATTTCCTTGAGTTTGTGAAGGGATCCAGATGGTGCTCAACTTCCAACTTTAGCTCCGCGAATTTTCACAGCTTCAATCCAAAACCCACAAAAATGCCACAATTCCTCTTCTCTTCCCTTTTCAAATTTCAAAAATTCCCTTTTTCTTCTTTTTTAATTGTGAAGAAAATTTCAATAATAAGGAAATTCTTCCAAAAATATCATGCACCAACCCTCATAAATTCCAGAAAACAGAAATGGAAAATATCTCTAATTTCAATTTTTGAATTACAATTTTGTAAAAATGCAATTTACAACTTTTTTTTTTTCCAATTTCAACAAAATGTCAAGTAATTTCCAAAATGAATTGCTTAATTCAATTTAATTAATTTAATTAATTCAATAAAAAAAATCTAATCCAAGATTAAATTATTTTATTAATTAAATTAAATTAATTAATAACTTTAAATAACAATTTCCACATTATAACCAGATTAATTTAATCAACAACTTAAATATATATAAAGCCATTTAACTATACTTTTCAACTTGCAATATAAATAAAATTGAGGCAAATTGAACAATATTAAAACAACTGGACCACACTAAGACCGACGACACACTATGACTAGGGTGACGATTTGGCATGAAAAACCTAGCTACTATCTCCCAATCGAATACCGTTGGGCAATAGACATGCTCAACTTTGTGAAACTAGGTGGAGTCCATGTCCTGTACCTATCAACTTGCGAACAAAGAGTATATCCACATGCATATATATGTCATAATTAAAGCACACCATGAAGAGGGAATCACAAAATCGTAGGGCACTCGCAAGCGAGCGATGCGATCTGTCCTCTTCACCAATACAATATTACTAACTGACAAATCTAACATAATAATTTAATCCAAAGCATAATACCTCATTAATTCAAATATCCACTTATGCTAATTCAAAACATTCCATAATGATAACATCTAAATAAAGTATCATCACATCAAAATACATCACCACATCATGATATAGATAGTGATCAAACAACAATCGAGTACCATAGTCAAGGTACTAATAGAAAATAAGGTATAACCAAACAGAACACTGTTTGATCAAAAGAGCAAAATAGAGGGGTCTTACATTGTTGGTCACCAACCATGTAAACTTTCCCGCCCTTGGAAGAACGAGGTAACTCCAGCATAAACTAGTTGGCCACTCCACTTCTGGCTTCGAAGAGAGGAAATTATATTCAGATTTGACTTTGTAATTCCCCGAACTATCTCCTGTCCAAATCAGCTCATCCTCCTTTGGAGAGAGAAATAAAATTCTATCCTGCAAGATCTTTGTCAAAGCGTTCTTCTGATCTTGAGGGAAATTGCAGTTTTCAAAACTTTTCCAAGATATTCTTGAGGGGATCGTTTTGGCGTCCACCATGAAATAGTTATATACCCTCACTCCCAAGAAGGTTTTGAGGAAGGCAACTGCCTCCCTGAAATCACCTAGAGAAGCTATTTTTGGCCACCCGTTCCAAGAATCGTCCCAAAAGGAAGCTTTCTTTCCATTGAAAATGGTCCAAGACAGCCTTGGGATAATAACTTCCCGATATTTGACAATAAAATTCTAGATAGAAGAACCTTTTGGAGGATTGGCAATGGTGAAGATCCTCTCCAGCTTTTGAGAATCTAAGTACTTTCTTTGCATTATTTTCACCCATTTGGCTTGTGCATTCTTGCACATTTTCCAAGCTAGCTTTGCCCCCAAGGCATACTGATGAAGCTCTCTGTTAAGGACTCCGATTCCTCCTTGAGATTTTGGTGTGAAGATCATATTCCAGGCTATCAGGTGATTTTTTTTTATGTCTAAAGTACCTTGCCAAAGGAATTTCATGCAGATTTTATCTACATTTGAAACTACTCCTCTTGGAATTTGGAGGGAAGAGAGCATGTAGAGTGGAATAGTTGTAAGCACTGACTTGATTAGGATAAGCTTGCCTGCTAGGGACAACCAGCTCCCCTTCCAGGCACAAATCTTGTGTGTCATGTTTTCTATGACCCCATTCCAAAGTTATTTTTTGTGTCTACCATTAAAAAGAGGGACACCTAAATACTTCCCTGGGAGTGATTCCAACTTGAAGTTGAGTAAGGAAGCCAATTCCATTTGCTTGTGAGGTGAAACATTGAAGAAGTACATTTTGGACTTGTATGTGTTCACCAACTGACCTAAAGCTTCATAGTAGGTTGCGAGAATTTGTTTGAGTGCAATAGCTTCTTTTTTAATGGCTCGATTGAAGAGGATTGTGTCATCAACAAAGAGCGAATGAGTTAAAGGTTTTTTAAGAGCCTTCAACCTAATCCCTTTCCATATCCAATTATAGGCTGCTTCTTTAATCAACCAAGTGAGAGCCTTTGTCATCAATATGAAGAGATATGGGGACATGAGATTGCCTTGTTTTAGACCTCTCGAGGTTTGGAATGTGGGAGGCTCCACTTCATTTATAAGCACTGAACATGTCACCCTTTTTATGACAGAAAAAATCCATTTGACCCATCTTGAAGAGAAACCTAGGGTAAGAAGAACATGATGCAAGAAGGCCCAATTAACTCTATCATAGGATTTGCTCATATCTAGTTTTAGCACCATGCAAGGCATTTTGTCCCTTTTTAAGGAGTGGAGAATTTCGTGGGTAAGTAAAGCTCCTTGAGCAATCTCCTTTCTAGGCTCAAAGCCCCCTTGTTCCTCCGAGATAATTTATGGGAGGAAGCTAGCCAATCTCAACGCAACTGCTTTGGAGATTATCTTGAAAATGAAGTTGCAAAGGGAGATATGCCTGAATTCTTCAAAAGAGGTGGGGGTACTTACCTTTAGGATTAGAGCTAAATTAATCTTGTTGAATTCTATCAAAAAATTACCAAAATTCCTTGATTCCTCAACTGCTAGGAAGACGTCTCTTCCCACAATCTCCCAACACGTTTGAAAGAAAGAGCCAGTCCATCCATTCGGGCCTGGGGTTTTGCTTCCATCCATGGCGAAGACTGCCGATCTCACCTCCTCCATGGTAAATTCCCTCATAAGATCCCCATTGATGACTTCAGATACTCTTGTAGGAAAGTTCAAGTTTCTAAGAAGTCATGAAGGGTCCCCACTATTGTTGGAGAGTAGGTTTTCAAAAGAGATTTTCACTTCAGATTTGATAGATTCTGGATCATGAAGGAAAGAGCCATCATCTTTCTTGATACAATGAATGGAGGCACTTTGTCTTTGTAGCTTAGTTGATAGATGGAAAAAGGATGTATTGTGATCACCCTCTTTTAACCAACTTTCTCTCGACTTCTAGCGCTAGTAGATTTCCTCCTAGAGGAGGATCTCTTCTAATTATTTTTTTAGAGCTTTTTCTTTGAACATTGAACTATTCATACCAAACTGAATAATTTCCTTTTCCACCTCCTCTACTTCCTTTAAAATTCTACTCTTTTCAAAGAAGATATTTTTCAAATGATTTTTATTCCATTCACAAATCTGTGACCTCAGGAAATCCAATTTTTTGGCTAGTTGGAACATTCTGGACCCACAAACAAAGGGTGTTGACAACCACCAAGACTTAACCTTGGAAATAAAATCAGCATCTTTGAACCACATCTCTTGAAATTTAAAAGGACTTTTACCGGTCTTACAATTCCCGCCAACTACCAAGGTGACTGAAAAATGGTCAGATCCGAGAAGTGGTAGGATACGAGTAGATAAACTCATATTCCCGAGAAGACACTGGGAAGAGCATAAAAATCTATCAAGTCTCTCTACTATCTTAAAAGCGTCATACCTCTTATTAGTCCAAGTAAAGCACCCATTCACAGGTCTGTAATCCATGAAACTGTTTCAATCAATGAAATCCTTGAAGTCCAACATGGCCTGGGATTGAAGAGGATTGCCACCCATTTTCTCAGAGCCATCTAGTATAACATTGAAATCACCTCCCAGAATAACCATATCTTGTCTTAGCATGAGTAAAAGATTTGATAGATGTCTCCATAAGAGAAGTTTTTGTGGAGAGACAGAAGGACCATAAACATTCATTACCCAAAGATCTTTCCCCAAAAGGAGTCTTGGGAATTTCCCTAGAATCCAATTCTCCCTATTTCCTATCACTTCAACATTAGGGAGTTCTTTTTTCTAGAGGACTACTAGCCCCCCAGAGGCACCGCAAGCTGGATGGAATTCAAAATCCCAATTTTTCCATTTTCTGAAGAAGTGCTCTCCATTATCTGAAGATAATTTTGTCTCTTGCAGCAAAAGAATATCTACTTTCGCCCTTTCAAAATGATGCTTGATGAGGCATGTTTTGTTAGGGGTGTTGAGGCCCCTAACATTCCATGTGAGAAACTTCATTGTGCCCGAGGGGAGCTCTTAACTCCCCTCTTCTTAAAATATTTAGTTCCTTCCACTTCCCCTCCTTCCTAGGCATCTGTAGTTCCTTTAGTTTTCTTTTGTCCTTGACTTCTTTTGGAAGGGCTCTTTTTTTGAGTTCTTTGAACCAACGGGGTCTAGGAAATGCCGAGCTCATTAGGGCCTCTCTAAGCTTCTTCCTCATGCAAGACTTCCTCCACAAAATCTTCGAAGATGGTGGAAGCTACCTTTGCTAACACTTCCTCATAAAGGTCTTGGAGCTTAACTTCTGATCTATCTGGGCTATCAATCCCTTCTTTTGGTACAACAGTCAAATCGTTAGGAGATTCACTCCCTTGAGGATTATGCACCTTCTCAGAGAGGTGGGGGAATGATTTAGAGATATCTCCTGGTTTAGGGCCATCCATGGGTGGGCCTTCATTCCATCTACCTCTATATGGTGTTCCAATATGACAAGGTCTTGCTCTCGTTGGGCCAGCATTTTGAAAGCTCTTAGTGGGACTTGCAGGGAAAATTATTCATCTTGTCTTTCATACAAATTAAAGAGAATTTCCTTTAGAGGATGTTCCTTAGAAGGGGGTCATCTTAGGCAAAAGTTCTTCATCTATGTCCTAAGCAAGCTTGGAATCTTCATTCTTATCTCTATTGCGAAGGAAGTCGTTGAATCTTTCAAGGTCTTCTAGCTGCAACCCATCTTGTAGGAAGATCTCCTGAAGCCAAAAACCCTATGAGGTTCTCAACTTTACTCTTTTGGGCAGAAGCTCCTTTCCTTTAGATAAAATACGGATACTAGGAGTTATGTCTTTAAGGCTGGACATGGGTATGTCCACCTCTTGGCAAATTCCTAGGGAATTGCCTATACTTCTCAAAGTATCGATATCTCTATATTCAAGAGGGAGATATGGGAGTTGAATCCAAAAAGGGACTATGGGGAGGACTTCCCTCCCCACATGGAAGTTAGGTTTCCATTCCTGACAGAAAATAGCCGTTTGCCCAAATTTCCAAAGTTTCTTGTTGAGTACTCTATCCCTTTCATCCTTAGTCAAGAAAATGAAACAAAAGAAGCCATTTCCTAGTTCATAAGACTCATTTACTTCTGGCCAGGTCTTCTGATACCACTCTTTTAAATCTTCCAGACTGAAGTGAGGACATAACACCTTGCCTATGAGAGCTGTATTACTGAGAGTAGAAGCTTTTTCAAAAACTTTTCCTCCAGTCTGGTCCAAGAAAACTTCCTGAGATTTCGACCGCCTAATGACTTCTTTGTAGACTGGGGTCCATGCTTTCTTCTGTTTGGCCTTACGCCCTGATTTCGTAGGTTTCTCTTGAAATGGTCGAGACTTTTCCACAACACTGGTATCCTGGAAGCGGGCAACCTTTGGTTGAACTCGGAACGCTTATAAATGCGGCGCGACTCCTTTCTCTTGTGATCAGACCAAAGTCCCTTCTGGAAATCCCGAAAGGCAGAGTCTTGAGGTTTCAACGCCCCACTGGAGCGCTGGGCAATGTTGACTGATGGTTCTTTCTCCCATCGATTGGAGCGCGAGGCGGCCCAGCTGGAGGGATAGTCCCTTTTTACTGTATTGTCCTCAATGTGAACCCTCTCCTATCTTTGCGAGGGGTCCAGTCTCCATTGAGCCGAGCACCATTCAAGTTTCTGTAATGACTGCCAAACGTATTACGAAACATAAGAGCCGTTCTGTAAGCCATGACTTCAGAAGTATTCTCCAGTCAAACGACCTGGTCCCTGCCGCCAGAGTTCCTCCTACAGTGCCGCTGCAAAGAGGTCAAAGTCGCCGTCTCTGTCTCATTTAGTAATTCTCCACAGCGCTTCTTTCACCAGCCTCTGCCCCTCTTTCAATGAAAAACATAGCACCGAATCGCTAGATGAACCCCAGCTTTTGAAACCCTCGCTGGGCTTGCGGAAATCGCAGCCCTGTTGAAAGAGAGGCGAGAGACGCAGCGGCCGAATCTAGCCGTTGGAGAGTTGTTGATCTTGTATTACTGTATAAAGAAGAAACAAATGGAATGTTGCAAGGAATTTAAGCAAGATTTTGGTGTGAGTAGAGATACACAAATACCTACAATCTATTATCGAACATTATCATATGAATAAATTATCTATTCTAAATCTCCATCAAATGAAACATGCACGACAAAAACATCAACACAATATTATGTTTACCCAAGACAATAAGATTTTCCTTCAATGCAAAATCCAGGCTTTACCACAAAAGCTTAATAGATATATATACTGCAGCATCAATAATTCCTGCAAGGTTGTGACACAAATAATAATTTGAATGCATGTACAAAGTGAATACAAACAGGGGAGCCAGCTTGCAGAATCGGCTGCCAGACTCATAAAGCACGCTTTCCATTCGATTCCTCCCTATCATTCGATAGAAACCATCTTTAAAAAGATTAACCATGAGAACGGTTAGGTAACAATCAAGTAACTACCATATGAACCAAGGAATTAAATGTACAACTGGATACACAAAAGATACCACTTAAAGGAATCACAACAAAAGCAATATTACGAGGCAACGGTTTTTCCTAATACGCATTTTAAGGTGACATCCAAGATTAACTCTAAACCATCACTGGCGCATAACAAGGAAATACCAAGCTACTGTGCGGGTCTTCCTCAAAAGAAAAAAATTATAAATAACCAACAACATAATAACCAATGTGACCTAGATGTGAAGCCTGCACAGCAAACTAAAGTTTCAGATTATAATCAATACATTCAATTGATAAGTGCAGCCACAACACTGTCACCACAGTAACAAACACTATTATCTATGTCGCATTGAAAGTAAAGAACTGCATTACTGTTCATACTTTCCAACTTGGATACTAAACATTTAACATGGGTAAGGAAAATCTCAAGGTGTGAACCGGAAATTAATATATTCTCAGCTTGAATTAAGGTCTTCCATATAACGAGCTTTCAATACAATTTTAAATTACCGAATCTAAGAAACAGATTACGACAGTTACAACATGTGAAGTGTGTACCACGGATGTCAAAGTAAAGAAGAATAGCATGTAACGGTGGCACTCAAAAAGAAAGTTATCATTACTGGTTAAACTCGACACGAAGGCATGGTCCAAGCGGAATCTACAACAATGAATTGGGGTCGGCATAATCCCCATCTGCTAATAAGTACTACACAGTCAATGATTAGTAAATACATATGTGAAAGGTTAGCACTAGTTTTTCATTGCTAAAAAGGAAACTCCATACACCAAGATACTATACTTTAAGAAATCGACAAAGAAACCATTTTTACTGATGCGCATGCTATGAGTAGTACCCTGCAAATTGTCATAATTATCTCAGAACAAGAATATGCCTAAAATCGGATAACAAAAGACAGGATGCCTAATATATATATAACGCCAAAAATGTACATATAATCAGCTCTACACATACCTGTCAGCTGAAACGTTGGATCTGATGGCAATCATGCCGCTCCAACAAATTACTAACATAGTGTTCTATTATGAAGATCTTCAAGAGAGAGGCGGTAAGTATAACACAGAACACGAAATTCCTTGTTATCTCGATTTTCATAGGTTCCTACAATTTACGCTTCAAGGGACGTTATATGATCACAGATAGAAAATATTTTTGGTAAATTTAAGTGATCCGATAGACTGATACAGTTGTAACCTTATTTATTTTCATTTTATTTTATTTTTTACCCCAAATCAATGCATAGGTTAAGATGATTAATTTATTTGTTTCCAACCTACAGCTCTGAATAATTCAGACACTCATACTATATCGGTAATACAAAAGAATCTAGTACTTTCCATATTACCCAACAACTTTGAAAACCTGCAACAGCTTAATAGAAACATTAGTATACTTGGACGTATATAATGATACATTAAATATTAAAATCTTCTAACATCATTTAAATATAACATCCAGCATGAGAATTAAAAATATTTATTTTTGCCAAAATATCTTATGATAAAATTGTTTTATTAAACAGGCATATTATTTTGTTTGTAATTAGATAAATATCAGCTATGCCTCACAGTTTTGAGGTACCACGATTGATGAGATTACATGAACTCTTGAAGACTTTGTGTTTAGGTCTATTTTGGGTCGACCTAACACGGTTGATGTTTTGTGACGAATAATTGAGCAACTCTATCTTATGTGGGATTTATATTTAGGTTCAGGCTGACCTATCATGATACAAATTAAGGTTCTAATTTAGTTGCTAAGCGTGGATGAGATACTTTGAGGATGACATGTTTAATTTTTGTGTGTTACTTCTAATTAGGCCAACCTAATTGAAGTCTCACCTGATGTGGGTATATATGTGAGATCATTACCAAGATTTTATACACATAGAGAGAACAAGAGTGAGGTGAGAGAGAAGAATGGTGTGTAAAAGTGTGAAAGGAATATATGAAATACAAATGTGGTAGAGCGAAGAAAATTTATGACCTACATGTGTGCTATGTAGTGATAAGAAGATTGTGTGAAGATCATTGTTCTACCTCAATGAAATTATAATTTGGCATATGATAGATGCTATTGTATCAATTCAAATAGGCAGTGTTGCCAACCCTTCTTTGTTCTTACTCATAGTTGTGAGCTCTTTTCTGGACAGTGTTTCTTGGCAGTGAGCCTTTGTAATATCTTATATCTAGATATAATATATTGCGAGCTAACCCTCACTGTGATTTTTCTCCTTTCGGGTTTTTTTACGTAAAAATATTGGTGTTCATGTATCATGTGATTCTATGGTTGTATTCATGCTTTCATTCTTCATTGCAATTATTTCTATTCAGTTAATTGGATGGGTTGTGTTTAATGGGTTTAGAGGAATATTGAATCACCCCCTAGTCTGAGTATTTTGGGTGTTCAAGAATTGGTATCAAAGATTGGTACCCTAGAATAATCTTGACCATTTTGGGAATTCCTTAGAGTTTTTTTATATGGCTAATAGGAAGTACCCTATTCCTCTAGAAAAAAATTCTACAATTGGATATATAGAAGAAGACTATATGCTAGACAAGGATGACGAACTTAAAACTGCACTTGAAGATCTTAACAAAATTGAAAATGAGAATTAAAATCTAAAGGAAAATATAAAAGAGGCAAAAAAATGCATGAAGAAGCTGAGAGAGAAGATCAATAAATTCAAAGAAAGACATAGAGAATTTAGTGAACAACTAAAGAAAGAAAATGAAGTCATTGGTAGATTGAAAACACAAGTGGAAGAAAAAAAGAAAACTGAGGATTGTCTGAATGCAGTGATACAAAGAAAGTATAATGAATGAAGTAGACTTGAATAGGGGGTGGTAAATCCGAGAGAAAATTTAGAGAAAGAAAGAATTTATGAGGATAAATTTAAGGCAAGTTCTACAATGCACGGTGAGTTAATTGCTATATACAAAGCATCTAAAGATATAGGTGGTTTGGGACTTGAAAAAGGAGAAATCTCTAAAGGAAAAAACATCTAGTACAAAGAAGATCTATGAATGTGTAAAGACTGAAGGCAAAAGGAACTATGGGAAGTTCTAGAATTAGAGAAGTAATGTTGGAAGTCTCCCTATTAGACAACCAAATGCTCAAAGGTATTCATCTTTTAATGTTATTTTATTTTCATGTAGTAAATTTTGACATAAGGCTATAGAATGTAGATTTAGAATGAATCAAAATGATAGATCCTTTTTGGACAATGCTTTGTATGCAAGAAAATTGGACATAGAGCTACTGGCTGTAGAAGTTAGATGATGAATAGATTTAATTCTACTAGATCTTTCAATATCAACTATTATACATGCAATGTATTTGGACATAAAGCTAACCAATGTAGAACAAGATTGATTGGAGGTCAAATTGGTTAGAGAAAAAACATATGCTACAATTGCAATAAACCTAGACATATTACAAAATTTAGCGGAAATAAGAACACAAGAAAGAATGAGCCTACAAAGAATGATGAACCAGTCCAGAAATTTTATCTTAATGAAGTAAAGAAGGAAATGGAAAGAGTATGGAGAAAGAAAGAAGATATTGAGGACATGCAAGAATCTATACCTATCTCTAGTGTAGATGTTTCCTCTAGTAACTAACCTAGAGCTATGGCTTAAGGGGGCTTTACTGAAAATCATATAGCTCCCTTGATAATATGTTGTGTCATGGATTAACACGAAGAGACAAGATAGAGAGAAATATTATGGATTTGTTGGCGAAAACTACAGGAGAAAATATTTTAATGTACAAATTTGTGGAGCTTATGAAAGTTGACTGTGCATATAAGGTTTTGAAGTTTTCCAACCTTTTATCTAAAGCATTTATTGCTAAAATGGGTCAAATCAAGGAGCTCAAAGAGTGCTTGAGAAGAAAAATTCATTTCATTATACCCATGCAAAGAAGGAGTAAAGTGAAGAAGAAGAAGCGTAAGAATTCGACGTGTCTCATTTTAGGAGATCATCAAAACCCTCATTTTCATCGAGCAAGTTTAAGAGGTATTCTATGTGCTCCTAGCTTTCTAGAAGTTTTATTTTAAATCATTTTAGATGCGATGGAAGGAATAAAGGTTTTAAACTTCTTAGAGAGACCACAACCTGAATTGAAGAGGCATTCTTGGAAAATTCTATTGGAAGATCCAATGTGTGCATTTTCTTGCACTCCCTTTGAAGTTTTACTGACTGAGGATATCAATGAATGCATTCATGGGAAAATAGAATAAGTTTCCAATAATAAATTAAGTGTTCTAGGGACAAGATAATTGAAAGGAAATGATGATACTTTAAAACTAGAATACAAAACCTTGAATGAAAGGAAATTGGATGTGCGGTGAAAGTTCCCATGGTTTGAAGTTAAAAATTAAATCAAAATAGTATTATGAAAAATCCATGGTGAATCCACTTTGATTTATGGAAAGTACTCAATAAAAAAGGAATGTATTAGTGATGTAAATTGTTGTGGTCCTCTGGAACAGTTCCAAGATGAAAATCTATCAAGGTCAAGGACTTAATGGAGAAGATAGGTGGTACTGTTGACAAAAAGGAATTCACCTTGAACAAAATTAGGAATCTAGCCATCCAGTGCATTGTAAGGCTTATTAGATACAAAATATCTTGACTAAATAATGACTATATTGTCTCTACCACTGTCATTCACATTGCACATAATATGATTGGATATGGTGTTGATTACGATCTATATGAGTTACTCTAACAAAAAGTTGATGAAGAACATGAAGGAAATTAAAAAGGGGAAAAATAATAAACTGAGGTATGGTACTTTGATGATCTATTTTCTTTTCTAATTCATGAAGGAAGTACTAGTAATTGGGAAAGTGGAGTGGAAAAGTACACAACTTATTTCACTTTAGATAAGAAATCACATGAGAAACCTTGGTGGTGTCAATGCTGAAGAGAATGCTCTTGCATAATTATTTGGCATGTTTTAAATGATAATAAATGAAAGGATAAGAATACCTAAGAGTGTGCTGGAATGTGTCTCAAGAGATATTAATTTCTTTTTATCTACTGGCTTTTTCTTCATGGAAGTAATTGAGCCTAAAACTATTTTAATTTTTGAGTTGGATTATGAAGTAACTGAGGAAGTTTTTCATTATGCAGAAGTTCTTTTAAACACCCCTAAAGACCTTAGCAAACTAGAATTAGAAGATAGGAATAGAACTGAAGCATCCGATAGTTCTAGGACATCAAGGAAGAAAAAGAAGATCTTTGTCATTCCCCCAGTTGAAATTAAAGAAGAAGTTGCAAAGAAAGAAGACACTAACATAGAAGAAGGAAGGATGCATGCAGATGATGTTCAAAATGAGCATGGAACCAAAATAAAAGCTATAAGTGCACAAGACATGGATGAAGCCATGAAATATTTACAAGAGGTAAACCCTAGAACAAGCATCAATTCATCATTGTCTACTATAGATAATTTTATAAAGTTGATTTATTTTTTTAAAGCATATGTCTTTAGATTAAAAAAACAAGCTAGAACTAGACTAGAATCAAGGACTATAAAGAAGAGTTTAGAGGATATCAAAATGAAATGTGAAGATGCACACCATAGAGATATGAACGGATTGAAGTATACTCAAATTTGTGAAGAAGAAGCATATAACTTACTATCATACTGCTTTAAATGGATAAACAACACATAGAGTATAAAGGATGTGATGAACTCAATTGAAAATCAAATGCATTGTGAAGCATATATTTATGATCTAGTAATCTGAGATAGGAACAATTTGAAATTGATCGATGTTATGCAACTCCATGACAATTTATTTTATTTATAGAATCAAGGGAAAGAAACAATCAAACAATATATGATGTTATGGGACTTAGTGAAGATAAAACATACTCCTATATATAGTGCCCTTATTTTTGATAAAAGGGTAAAATGGGTTTTACAGGGACTCAAAACCATAGAGTTTACAAAAAAGAGAAGAGAACACCAAAGGTCCACCAAAAAAAAAGCTTCCCAAGAAAAAACCAGCAACAATCAGGCAAAAAGGACCAGGAGGGTCAGAAAATAAAGAATAGCAGAAAAAGAACACAGAACAACCATTACTTCAAAGAACTAAGGACAATCTCTATCTCTGCCTCCATTTCCTGCATATCTTTAACCCCCTTTTTGAAGGTTTGAACCATTTTCGAGGTTAAGGGGGCCTTGCACTTCAAATTGGCACGGGTTCTTCTAGAAATGCCTCCATCCGTGTCCTGGCTTTTATCTTCAGTATCTTCCAGGTCAACCACCAGAGATCCCTGTTGGGCTTTGTTAAGCTTTTCAGTCATTGCATTAATAATTATAGCATTATGTCTTGCTATACGGCTATTCTATTCCACAATAGTTTTGATGTTATTCCTTAAGCACTCAACATCGGTATCAGTGTTCCTATTACTATGCACCACTTCTTTCTTACCCAATTCTACAATCTTAACACCCATTTCCTCGATCTTACTCTGCAGGGCCCAATTTTTAATTTTAAGCTCATTGATTTCAGAGAAGGTCCAATTCAGGAGTTTAGGTTGAGAAAATCCAGGGAGGGCTCTTTACCAATGTTAACAAGGGAGTTGTCGACATTGTGTATGTTTGGTAAAGGGTCCACATGGCGCTTAGAGATGTTGGTATCAACTTCCTCCGACTCAAAGGAATCTTCAGTGTAAGAGGCAAGGCTTTTAGCCTGGGTAGTCTTGCCAACAGGGCTGATCTTAGGAGGAGGACAGTTGGGCTCAAATGCAACCTGGATTTTACCTAGTTCCCTGGAAGGGCCAGCATGCAAACTAGGGGCTTTTGGGCTAGGGCTAGGGTTAGGAAAATATTTTGAGCCAGTGGGCTCAGTATCATCACTATCAACATCAAGGTTGGCTTCCGAGGTAGTAGGGCCATGCATATGTAGATATTCAACAATAAGCCTAATTAACCCAGTATGACGAATAGGAAATCTTTTCGGATTTTTTTTATTGTCCTCTAAACTTTTCTTCAGAGAGTAGAAGAGATAATAAGGGATAGAAACCCTTACCTTGTGGTGGAAATGGTTGAGGAGGGTGAAGTGGTACCCATATACTTTAGTAAAATGCCTGTCCACCGTGATATACTCCATAATAGCCCGAAGAACCTTTCTCCATATAGATTTTATGGAATCAACATCAAAGTAACTGTTCACAATTTTGACCAAGTTTTACTTTTCCTTGTCATTTTTGGGGAATCTGATAACTTCATCAGAGTAAGCCTTGTCCCTAAAAAACTTCTTCCCATCAGTGGGTAATCACGTAACTTTGGCAATTAGATCTTCATTGAGCTCCACATTCCTGTTGAACAGAGTCAAGATACCATCATGCCAATTTTTGGCAAAGAGATTAGTAGCCTCTAGATCAGAACCATGAAGCTTCTCCAGAAAAGGAATAAGACCTCCACTTTTTATCTTGTTCCAAACCTTAGCATTTTTCATGTGGGTTTCATAACTGTCCGACTCAGTTCGCTTTCTGTCCCCACTCATATTGGCGGACACAGTGAGGAAGAACCAAACAAAATCCTTTCTAAAATTGGCCCCACCAAATCTAAGCACCCACAAAGCGTGCGGAGTGAGCTTGCAAATTACTCCACAGAGCTTGGTCCCATACAATCTAATGATTGTGATGTGAAAGATCCAACCTGTCCTCATTAAAGGGATGACACGATGCCTTACCATGTGATTTATCATAGTTTAATAGGGCACAAACTTTAATATTTAGATCGCTATTATTAAGCCAGGTACACACTTCTTTACTCTTAACTCCTTCATTAGCAAAAAAGTCCGCAACAGCATTGGCTTCTCTATAGGCATGTGTTATTTTAACTTTTTCAAACTTGACCAATTTCAATTTAGCTTCATCAATCCACGATTTGATGGTCCACGAGGGAGGAGACTTTCCACGGAGGTAGTCAATTATGTTTTTGGAGTCTCCTTCAAACCATAAGTTTTTAATATTGAGACTTTGGGCTAAATTTATAATATGGTAAGCACCAACCGCCTCTGCTAGGTGATTAGTTTGAGAGCCAAGAGGAGAGGCTGTCGCACCCATGAAGTTGCCATAGGAATCCCTTATTACTCCTCCACAGCCCGTCATCCCTGGATTGCCTTTAGCTGCACCATCAAAGTTAGCTTTGATCCACCCATTAGGTGGAAAAGTCCAGCAAACTCCCTCTCTATCTTTTTTAGCCTTCACAATAGAGCTAGACAGTATGGGGTTTATGTTCCATTCCTTAGCAACACAAAGATCATAGTTCAAAAACTCTGCATTCAAGGTCTTCCTATCATTCTGGGCCACGACACTGAAGTTTTCCTTTAGAGATTTGATAATTTTATCAAAGACATAATCCACAGAGGCTTCTTTGCCCCTAAATTTTTTTTTGTTGCATTCTTTCTAGATGCCCCAAGCTATATGAGAGAATGATAGCTCCCAAAAAAATCTAAGTAAAGGATTCCTTGTCAGGGCTTTCCATTGAGAAAAGAGTTCTTCAATGAGCATTGGGAAGACCCAAGAGAGGTTCCATAATCTATTAAAATTTTCCTAGAGAGAAGCAGCAAAAGAGCAATGAAGGAATGAATGATTAACAAATTCAGCATTCATCTTACAAAGACAACATCTATTAGGGATTTGAAATCCCCGTTTACACAAGTTGTCAATCATTAGCAACTTATTTTGAAGCAAGATCCAAAAGAAGATGTTAATTTTAAGTATCAGATTATTGCACCAAGCTTTAGACCAAAAGGGAGGATGATCCAGAGAAGAAGTGAGCTTAGCAAAAGCATAAGACACATAAAAATTACCAAAGGGATCATCAATCCAGACCGCACGGTCCTCCAGCTGCTCCGAGCTAAGTCTAACTACCAGCAACGTAATCTAGATGGGGGCCAAAACCTGAATAACTCTGCTTAAGTCCACCCAATTACCATTCACTTTGTAATCTTTCACATAAGTACCAAACCTAGCATTGCAATTCTCAGCCCAATCTCTGAAGGGATTGATATTTATCAGGGGTTCCTTAAAAATCCATCTGTCTTCCTAGAATCTGGTACTATTACCATTTCCCACTTGCCAACCAATGCCTTCCTCCACAATATTTTTTCCAATAATTAAATTGTTCCAGCATATAGATCCTCTTGGAAGAAGGTGGGGTTCCTTATTAATAATGGAAGAGCAATTGTTATCTAGATATTTACTAGCCATAATATCAATCCACTCCCCGGAGGAGGAGAAAATTCTCCAAATTTTCTTAGCCAAGAGGATTTTATTAATAGATATGATTCTTCTTAACCCAAGTCCGTCATTCTTTTTAGGTCTACAGACTAGATTCCAGTCAATTAAGGGAATTCTTTTATTTTCCTCAACACCTAACCAAAGAAATCTTTTTTGAATTTTTTCAATTGTGTCAGCATATTTGGCAGGGATCTTAAAGAGGCTCAGGGCATAGATAGGGAGATTCTGAAAGGAGGATTTTAGGAGCTGAAGCTTACTAGCTTGGCTAAGCAGAGCACCTTTCCAACCTACAAGATTTTTACTAAATCTATCCACCAACGAAATCTAGAAAGCATCAGGAGGTTTCAAACTTAAAGGAGGACCCAGGTAGGTGGCAGGAAGGGATTCCACCTTACAATCCAAAATTCTAGCAATTTTGGTCTGTCGATGAGCCAAAGTATTGAAAAAGAACAGCAAGCTTTTTTGATTATTGATCAGCTATCCTGAAGCTCTCCCATATTTGTCAAGCAGTTGTTTAATAGATTTAGCTTTAGACACAGAAGCTTGACCCATGACCATAGTATCATCAATGAATTGTTGATGAGAACACACCATGTTGCCCGAGGATGGTCTGAGCTCTGAAATAACTTTAAAGTCAATCAGTTTTTTCAGGTTCCTGCCTAAGCTTTTGGCCATAATAGTGAATAAAATAGGAGAAATAGGATCACCCTTCCTGAGACCTCTGGTACTCTGAAAAAAGGAAGTTAGGGAACCATTGATCATAACCGATATGGAAGCTATGGACACAAGTTGTTCCACCATTTGAACCACCCTATTATTAAAGCCGAAGGCCTTCAGAATTTTAAATAAGAAAACCTAGTCAACTCTGTCATAGGCTTTTGAAATGTCAAGCTTTAAAAGGAAACCTTTTGTCTTCGATTCAACAAGGGAGTGAATGTTCTCATGAACTGAAACAATAGAGTCAAGAATTTGTCTATCAGGGACGAATCCATTCTGTTGAGGAGAAATCAAGGAAGGAAAAAAAGGTAAGAATCTAGAGGTTAAGACCTTAGAGATGATCTTGTATAAAGAATTACATAGACTAGTAGGTCTGAAAGCCTCAAAGTGTTCAGCTCTAGGTTTCTTGGGGACAAGGACCAAGAAAGTAGCATTTAGTTCTTTTAAAAGACATCTGTCTCCAAAAAATTCCTTAATAGCATAAACCACATCTTCTTCAACAATCTCCCAGAACCATTGGAAGAAGAACAAAGGAAAACCATTGGGCCCCGGGGCTTTCTTCCCATCAAAGGAAAAGACAACCCTCTTGATTTCCTCGTTGGTGGGGATAGTAGTCATAAAAGAGTTGTTCTCCTGGTTGATAATTCTTGGTATAGCTTCCAAAAGCTAATCTTGCTCATTTTGGTTTATTTCAGTACTAGCCGACATAAGAAGTTCATAGAAGGAACCTGCCTGCATCCTTGTATCCTCTTCCTCCACAAAACTGGTACCATTCACATCTATTTGGGATATTCTGTTAGCAGCTCTGTGTTTAGAAGCCGAAAGGTGGAAATACCTTGTGTTTCTATCTCTAGCCGACAGCCAAAGAGCTCTTGATCTTTGTTTCCAAAACTCCTCCTCCTTCCCAATAATGTCATGCATCTTCGTAAAGAGCTCATTCTCTTTTTCCTTAGTATCATTCAAGTAACCCTCATTCTGAATTTTGAGTTGAATTGCTCCCAGATCCATCTAAAGTTCGGACTTGATCTTAAAGATGTTCCCAAAAGAATCCTTTTTCCAATTTTTAAGATTACATTTCACTTCCCTTAATTTTTTAGCAATTCTGAACATAGCAGTTCCTTGAATACTTATATTCCACCATTTCTTTAATTCCTCTTTGAGAGCAGGATGGGAAATCCATATTTTTTCAAATCTAAAGGGGGTATTCTTCTTCTTTTTTATAGGATCCGCAGTAAAACTGATAGGGGAATGATCAAAGCCTATTCTAGTGAGAGCTTTAAGGGAGCAAAAGTAATCAAAATACGAATGATTAGAGATCAGAAATCTATCTAATCTGACCCGTATGAGGTCCATCCCCTTTCTGCAATTAGACTAGGTGAAGGCGGCTCCAAGAAGGTCTAGATCTATCAGCCCTTGAGTATCAATAAAATTCTGGAGATCCTCTTTACTTTCTAAGTTGATCTGAGATCCCCCAAATTTCTCACCATTCATTAAGGGGGTATTGAAGTCCCCCATAAAAATCCAAGCTTCTTTATCAAAAATCCTTCTAATGGAGGCTAATTCCAGCCAAAATGATTTCCTTATACCTTTTCCATTAGGAGCATAAATGTTCATTTGAATCCAACTGAAGTTATCTCTTATATGAGTGAATCTAGTAACTATGTGATTCGTACCTTCCAAAATCAGACCACCTTTGATGTTGTTGCAGTTCTAGAAAATAACAATGCCACCCGAAGCACCATTAGAATTATTACCCTGGTTGTAGTAGTATTGAAAGAGTTTCATTTTTTTAATTTTTTCCTTAGACATTTTAGTTTCCTCAATTAGAAGAATATCCAATTTGTGATCTCTAACAAAGTTGCAGAGAACTTCCTACTTGTGGGGGCTATTGAGTCCCCTTATATTCTGGAACATAATCTTCATTAAATACCAGGGGAGTTACGACACTTCAGGATGGTTTTCTGAGATCCATCCGCTATATCCTAAAAAATATTTAGCTCTCTTTTCTTTTTCGAAGAATTTTTACCTCTTGAGTTTTTTGTTGCGCCACAATTAGCCTTGTTTCTTGATCTAGTGGAAATGCCACTTGGGGTCTTCCCTTGTTTGTTTTTTCCAGGCTTCTTCTTTAATATATTCTCTTCTTTATCAGTCTCTTCTTGGCTATCCGCCTCTCTGCTAGATTCCCAATCCTTATCATTTGGTAGTCTTTGTTCCCAAGGTAATGTGTCCATGTTACAATTCTCCTGACAACACAAAGCATTGCTGGAAAGGTTGGCTAGGTGATCCTATTTTTCAAGGGATTTTAAAACCCCACTAGCAGAACTGGTCTCCAACGGGTGTTCCACACCCATAAGGGAGGGAAAACTAGAAAACAAGGGGAGAGGAGGGATATTCGAGACCAAGGATAGGCCCTCACTAGGAATATCCTCCAAACCCGGTATCTCTTCATTTCTATCAGATGGGACTATCATTTGGGAGAAGGAAGGAGACAGTATCCGATCTCCTTCATCAGCTAAGGTGCCCTCAATAATACCTCTTTCCTTGGGAACAAACTTTGGATTATGAGGCTCAAAAGGGACCTCACCTTTTTCCTCCAAAACCACTTCAATCTCTGAGGGGCCTTTCTGATTATCAGCTTCAATAACCAACTCCTGCTCTTTATTCTCTCTCCTTCCTTCTCCAGAGTCATTTTTCTTTTTTTTTTCATTCTTTTTTTCCCTGTTCAACTGGCTTATCTTTCTCTAAGGCTGCATTAAGAGGGCATTTTTTCGCCCAATGACCAAATTTCCTACACTTGAAGCAGGCAAATAGGATGGTTTCAAATTCTATACTCTGTTCCCAGGAACCCAACTTAGACTTTATCTCTATCGATGAGGGTAAATCTACTTCTTGAGGCACCCCCACACAAATCCTCGTGAAGACCAGTCTCTTTCTAGTAGCTGTCATTGTGTCAATCGAAAGGAGCTCACCAAAGGAGCTCGCAATACCCAAGAAGATGTCTTCACTCCAGTATTTGAAGGGTAGGCCTAGAAGTCTAACCCAGATTGGAACAATCTCAAAGATAGAGTCCGATAGATCCAAGTGGGAAGACCACTTCTTTAGAGCCAGGGATGATTTACCTATCACCTAGGGACCTCCACCTCTCACAGCCGTAATATCCTCTTTGCAAGTAAATTCAAAAGCAAAAAAACCCTTAGGAAGAGCAGCAACAGAGACTTTCCCACTGGTTCTCCATTTGTTTTTAACAAATTCCCTAACGACTTCAATATTTGGTCTAGGGCCCATAACCTTTCCAACCAAGGTTCGTTCCATTAAAGCTATGTTATGGTCTATGATCAGATCAGGAATCGAAATAGCAAACTTACCTCTAGTAGGGGATGAGATATTTTGCACAGGAGGGAAGGAAGACTTTCCATTAGGTTTTACCCCAAATAGTGAGGTCCAGGTTTTGCAGGTGCCTCCTAAACCACCAGTGATCCCCACTCCCCCACTAACCTTCTCAATTTTTTCGGTGGGAGAAGTAGCAGAGAAAGAAGCCAAAATTTCCTTTCCCCCAGGGTCCACCTGAATTTTGTCACCGGAGTCCACATCATCTTGCTCATCCTTACCTTGCTTCTGACTCGGTTCCAGCTCCTAATTTGACTGTTGATTATCTGATCTTGCTTCACTTCCAGATCCGCAACCATTGATTTGAAATTCAAACTTCATTTTCTCTCGCCCGTGATCACACCCGTGACCACTGCCATCCTATGGATATAAGAAGAGTCTCTAATGGAACTTGAATTATAGTGCAAAACTCTTGTAGAAGAAAAAATATTATGGGAAGAAGGAAAATCTATTTGACAAGATATTCTGAAGAAGCTCAAAGGATCTACGTCTTACTTTTTACTAATTTTTGGCATAAAAGGGGTTTTTGGGGAGAGTCCACATATATATATATATATAAAGGAGGCATATTGACCCTTTATATATATATATATATATAAAGGAGGCATATTGACCCTTTGTATGACCTTTGTCATTGATTCCAAAGGGGGAGAGATAGTGGAAAAACATTTTTTTGGAAAAGCACTTGGAAGTGCTAGTTACATTTTGGAGAAGATCACTGGAAACCTTTTGGAGAGACAATGTTATATGTGTAAGGGGGAGACATGTTTTGAATCAAGTTGTCAAAAATGTTTTTGACATGCATGTTTCCATCAATTTTGCAAGGTGGGAGATTGTTGGAAGTTGGATGTCTATCATTGATGATGCAGTTTGGTAACATGAGCATGAAGTGTACATATATTGGTTGATCCAGTGTTGTCATTGATTTCAACATTGTAATGATCATGCTAGCATTATAGGGAAGTATTTTTGGTGACCTTTGTAAAGTACCAGTTGATCCAAAAAGCATGGTTTATTAGGAATTTGGCTAAGTGTTTCCTTTGTCAGTATTGTGGTTTAGTGCATCATACAGTGCCCTTGTTAGTACTAATATATTACCATAAATAAAATTTAATCCCAATACTATGGAATAAGAAGAGTCTCTAATGGAACTTGAATTATAGTGCAGAACTCTTGTAGAAGAAAAAATATTATGGGAAGAAGGAAAATCTATTTTACAAGATATTCTGAAGAAGCTCAAAAGATCTACGTCTTAAGTTTGATAAGTCTTACTTTTTACTAATTTTTTGCATAAAAGGGGTTTTTGGGGAGATTCCACATATATATATATATAAAGGAGGCATACTGACCCTTTGCATGACCTTTGTCATTCATGCCAAAGGCGGAGAGATAGTGGAAAAACATTTTTTTGGCAAAGCACTTGGAAGTGCTAGTTACATTTTGGAGAAGATCATTGGAAAACCTTTTGGAGAGACAATGTTATATGTGTAAGGGGGAGACAAGTTTTGAATCAAGTTGTCGAAAATGTTTTTGATATGCATGTTTCCATCAATTTTGCAAAGTGGGAGATTGTTGGAAGTTGGATGTCTATCATTGATGATGCAGTTTGGTAACATGAGCATGAAGTGTACATATATTGGTTGATCCAATGTTGTCATTGATGTCAACATTGTAATGATTATGCTAGCATTATAGGGAAGTATTTTTGGTGACCTTTGTAAAGTACCAGTTGATCCAAAAAGCATGGTTTATTAGGAATTTGGCTAAGTGTTTCCTTTGTCAGTATTGTGGTTTAGTGCATCATATTTCGAGTGCACTTCATTGCACATTTTTATAATATTCAACAATCACAACTACAATTTTCAATCCATTAGGTGGAGTAGCATTCAATTTTTTGTGACATTTTCTACAATTTCCAAAAATATGTGAATAACAGTGTGTGGTTTTGTATATCACAGTTATCTTCTAAATAGTGTACCAATGTGGGAGATTTCACACTTCTTCATGAATAATTATTTTGTCTTGTGATGATGAATATATATAAGGAATGTTAGTTGAATGAGAATTTGATGGGAGATTCAGTTTTCAAGTAGCACAATTGATAAGATTACATGAACTCTTGAAGATTTTTTTTTAAGGTCTATTTTGGGCCAACCTAACACGACTGATTTTTTGTGGAGAATATAATTGAGAAATTCTATATTATGTGGGATTTATATTTAGGTCCATGCCAACCTATCTTGATGTCAGTTAAGTATTGAATTTGGGCATAGATGAAATACTTTGAGGATGACATTTTTATTTTTTGTGTGTTACTTCTAGTTAGGTCGACCTAACTAAAGTCTCACCTAAAGTGGGTATATATATAAGATCATGAACAATAGGTAAAATATGGGGAAGAAAGGTGGTACCTTTTCCTCCTATTCTATCTAACTAGACTTTTTTGTTGTAGACATCATTTTATGATGAAGAGTAGAAGGTGACCCATTCATTACATGAATCCACGTCTTCCTAAAAGGATATTATATAAAATATTATGAGGCATAACATGGACCGGTGTTTCTAATGTGGACTTCCCAACTATAATAGGCAAAGTGATCACGCCAAGTGGTTGCTTTCCTACATTGTTAAATCCTTTGATAGATAGAGACTCGGGTTGAATGTTTGATTTATCAATGCCAAGCCTATCCAAAAGGATCACACTAAACACATTAAGAGTTGAGTCATTATCAACAAGGGTTAACTTTATCCCTTTTCTTTTGTATTGATATATTATTATGAGAGCATCACATTTTTTTTGCACTTCCGAAGAAGGAAGCTGACTTTAGTGGAAAACAATGTCATAATTTATTCCTTGTATCAGGGTTTCTATGTTGTTTAGTTGTGCATTATAAGGGATAGAAACTTATTGTAAGGAATTTTGAATCATGTTGTGATAGTGAGGCGATGTTTGAAAAAGGTCTCATAATGATATCTTAGCAGGAGTGTTCTTAAGTTGTTCAACAAGATCATACTCCTTTCCACTGTGTGAAGGAAAATGAGGGGCCCTAGGTAGGATAAGATTAGGCAATGGGAGAGATGTTGAATGTGTTTGACCTTGGTTGAGGATTGTTCCTACTATTGTATGTATGAGAAATGGTATTGTAACTCAGTTACTATGAAACATTGTTCTTAGGTGGTTTGAGGATAAGGACAATTTTTTTTGAGCTTATGGTTTATGAGAGGTTGGATAGATGATAAGCTTAGGCTCAAGAGAATACTCCAAGGGATATCTAATGTGCATTACCTCAGAAGAATTATCGTTATTTTTGTAATCTCTTAGTGAAGAGGATTTTAATGTTACTTCATCATTTTATCACACCCTGATATGTTCCAAAGAGGGAGTCTTTAGAAGAACAAAAAACCAAACGTTCATGACATTCAAATGTTGGTTCTTCTAAATTAACTTTATTGCAAGTAGGGGAATTATCAATGGTTGGAATGTCTTTTTTATCAATGATGTTATTATCTTGTTCTATAAGATTCTTATGAATTTAATTGGTTGAATTATCTAACATCAAAGTATCTTTTTCACCATTAGGGGAGATATTAAGAGAAGAACAAGTGTGCTTGTCAAGATTGTCCAGATTTTCATTCTTTTGTCCCATAATGTCTTCCAAAATAGGATAAGTAGTGGACGAATCATAAAGAGGGTTGTTATAGACCTTAAATATTTGATCATCTAAGACCAATCTAACATCCTCCTCATTTACAATCTCATTCTCTTGTAATTTAATATCTTCCCAAGGGGGATGAGGAGAAGAACAAGCAAGACCTTCATCATTCTCAACTATTGGGTATGTGCAGGATCATGATGGGCCAAAAAGTGGTGATATGTAAGTGATATGATGGCCCATGTGGTTGAAGACTTTTTTATTACCCAAAATTGATGAAACGAAAAGGGTTTTTAAAGGAGATTCTAAGCTTTCCACAAATATAAATTATTCTGTACTTTGAATTAATAAATAATTATTATTCATTTTCTATTTGAATAATGATTAATGTCCTGATTGATAGGTTGATTGAAAAACATCTATAGCTTTCAAATGGTATCACATTTTTTGAATCCAAAATATGCATCATATTCTATGCTTCACATTCTATAGGATTAAAAAAAAGAATCGAATTTCATGAAGTTTTGACCAAGTTAAGGTGGTCAAATGTATGAGTTTTTATATTTTTTAAAAGAAAAAAATTATAATTAATTATTTACTTGGAAACAAATTACAAAAAAATATGCATCACATCAAGACATGGGTCTTCTACTTATACCTTAAATATTATAAAAAAAATATTATCATTTTATTGTGGTTAGGGTGGTCAAATAGACACCTACTTCTAATTTTTTCCCTAAAATTTAGGTACTACTGCATTGAAATTTCAAATTTTCACCAAATAGATTTTTTTTAAATAAAAATAAACCTAGTAGTTTAGAAACTACATTCAATTTTCTAGAAATTCTTTTCTTACATATTTTTGAAATAATATAGATAACTTATTCAAATTTTTACGTCAAGTTGCCTAACTCTAATTTTTCTGAATTTTATTGCCACTTAAGGGCCTATTTTTTCCATGATGATCCTGCACATACCCTATTGCATCTTCTTTCACCAAGATACCTTTGTCACCAAAAGGAGAGGTATCAAAAGAAGAAAAATTATGATCATCATGATTGTCTATGCTTGCAACATTTTCTATGACATCATCCTCACAAATAGGAGAGATAAGAGGGGCTGTATGTTTAAAGAAATTGCTAACATTTTGACTCTCTTGCGCTAAGAGACTCTCATAACTAGGGAATGCATTGAATGAATGAATAACATGCTTATTGACTAAATTTTTCTTTGAAAAATTGGAAAGGATAGTTACTAACATTCTTGAATAGTAATCTATGCAAATTCAAAATGCAATGTAAAGAACCAAAATGGAATGTAATTTTCATATTTGAGCCAAGGAAATTTACTGGTTACTTTATGCAATGATCTGAAAATGAAATGTTGTAAATGAAAATTTGGAATTCAGAAATGGATGAAATGAATCAATTTAAGCTATATTTAATCAAATGTATGAAACAAAAATTCAACCCATTGAAACAGGTAATCAATGCTAGTAAACAAAAGCACAAAAATGTTGATTCAGATCCTAAAAACTACAATTTGAAATTACAGAGGGACTAAGACACCAGTGAGGGAGTCTTAGTCCTCTTGATGAAACTTGAAGCTTTCAAAAGTTGGAACAAGTAGCAAATCACTCAGACATGGTACTGCAATAGAAAACCAGAGAGGGACTAAGATGCCACCAATGAAGTTTTTATCCTAGTAAGGTTTTTTGTATAAAATCTGATAATTTTGGGTTGATAATAGTGTTCCAAGGTTGGAAACATAAAATTATGCAAATGAAGTCAAGGAAAAGTAACTAATGACAATCAATTGCATGCAAAAGTAGATACATTTTTTTACAATTTTGAATGCAATACAAATGTTTCTAGATGTAATTAAGATGATGAACAATGCACTTTTTTGTTTTTTAATGAGATATAATGACGAAATAAAGGAAAAAAATAACCTATATGCACTTTTCCTAATGCAAAAATAAGAAACCTTAAATGCAATTTCACTAATGCAAGATGCAAGAAACCCTAGATGCACAATGCAATGAAAGAAATCTAGATCTAGGAATCTAAAAGACTCCAAACCAAAAAAGGAAGAATGGCCAAAGAAGTTAGGTTCACCAAAATGAACAATAGGTAAAATAAGGGAAAGAAAGGGGGTGTATTTTCCTCCTATTCTATCTAGGTCATTCAAATATTCCCTAAGAACCCTAATAGAGTTGACTATCAACCTTTAAAGATGATTCAATGCACAATTAGGAGGAATTAGGAGGGGGTGTTCTTTCAGATTTAAGGGGTTCACCACCAAGCAAATTCTTGGAAAAGATAATGTTTGAAAACACACTATGGTATGAAAAATACTTAAAATGAGCTAAATGAATATTACAAATACTAAAAATGGACAACTCCAAGTTAGGGTATGTGTACCTAGGAAACCTAGAGATGCCGATAAGATTCTAGAAATGTAAACAGACTACCAAAATATGCCTTAGAGGACTAAGATGCTCTTGGCACTATCTTAGTTCCACTTCTATTTTTTGGGGCAAACACAAAATATTTGGATGAAACAGAATATCAAAGAATCTTGAAAGATTCCACTTGTAGGAATAAGATGCCTTTGCTCCTATCTTAGTCCTGATCTGAAATTTTGAAAAGTATGAATGTGGTGCTAAGCTCTTAGAGCTGCAATCACTTCCTCTTAGATCTCAGGTTCTAAAACAGTTGGATCTAACCTATGGGTGAGTTTCTGTGAAGTTCACAACCTTGCAATTCAACTTTTCAACTTTTCAAACTTTGCACTCCAAGTGATCTTCAAGTCCTCAACCTAGATCTGCAAATACAAGCACACAAGAGAGGGAAAAATTGTTGATTGTTAGCAAATGAGGATTTTCCCTGGTCAAACCCCTTGTAGGTAATTACACCAAATGATGAAATGAATGAAATGAAGCATTAAAAACATGAAATATGTAAATGATATCACCTAGTATAATTTCTTATGAAGAAAATTTACAATCTACCATGTAGTGGCCATGAGGAATGTAGATCTTGGATCCTTGGATTTGATATGAAAAATAGTTATAGATAGATCTTAATGCTACATCCACAATCTTGGCTCAACAACATGAGTGGATGCACTAAACCCTTGACATGATACCTGAATCTTGATGATGGCTCCAAATACTTGATGAAATGCTCATGAATTCTCTTATGAACTCAATTTGACTATAATGAATACTCTCACAAAAGACTTGGGTTGAAATGAGTGAAGGGACCTTGTATTTATAATTATTCATGCTTAATATCTAAAAATTACACTATAACAAGCCGATATATGAAATCATTAATTAAAGGAGGCTAAATCCCACTTGAATTTGAAATTGGACCTCAGAAATAAGCCAAGGAGGACTAAGATGCCCTTGGTGGTGTCTTATTCCTCAGACTCAAATTTTGGGGCACATACTCCAAAAAGGGACCTAATTGAAAAGTTTCAAAATTAGGGTTCCAAGACCCATGGAGGACAAAGATGCCCTAGGTGGTGTCTTAGTCCCAATCCACAAGTCGGGGACACACAGACAAAAACATTAGATGATCATTTATCTTTTGATGTTGTAGACATCGAAAATATACTGACACACTTGATCCTGATTACCAACATCGTTTCGTCCTAAATCACCTTCTCAGCTTGTTATCACTTTTCATCCCTTGATTAAATAAATCATTATTTATTTTATTAATTCATTCTTCCCTATTGATTAAATTAATCAATTTAATTTAACTAACCCTAAGTCTCTGATTATTTAAATAATTCCTTTTATTTAAATCTCTAAAAGTCCTCCTATTAGATTGAATAAATTAAACCTTATTTAATTCAATCTAACATCATCCCCTTTAGTTAAATAAATAAAATCATTTATTTAATTAACTCTTTCTTCTAAAATTTTGATTTAAATCAACACATAAATCTAAGTCAAAACTATCAAATCATGATTAAATTTAATCATAATCACTTCAATCCTCTAGATTTTGCAACTTGCACAATAAATCAATTTATTTGATTTATTAAATCATCAATTTCCATTCAAAAGGGCATCTTTTGTGGAATATTCTTCCAATTCAAAAATCCCTCGAAAAGGGATAGGTATGTCCAAGAAGGCATTTAAGATGTATTTCATGTCCTTGGCCTTTAGCCAAATGACATTAACTCCATTTCCCTTCCCTCTAAACATGTCATTTTACTAAATTCAAATTTGAATCTCATAGCATTTATCATGCAAATTGACCAAAATATGCTCTTTCCTCCTCCAAGGACATGTGGACAAGTGGCCTTCTCTCATTGGTTGGTCTTTTGTCCCACATTCACCCAAATCTTCAATCTTCCATTCTTCAAATCTATAAATAGAGGCCTCCTCTATTGAATTTATTGTCCACAATTTGAATGAAAAGTTATTATATTCATATTTAGATCCACTTCATATATTTCTTGAGTATTTTCCATCACCATAGCTAGGTTATTGTAGGTTTTCTCAAGGAGTTCATCTTGTTCTTCATCAACAAAGTGGATCAATTTTCACCATATCATCAAGCTTATGAAGGAGTTGGGAAAGGGCCAATTTGTACATATAATTGGCACCCATTCCCCCATGGGATCAAGTGTTTTCATTATTTGAATTAGGATTTGACTTAGGGTATGTGCAGGATCATGATGGGCCAAAAAGTGGCAATATGATGGGTATGTGGCTAACGACTTTTTTTTACCCAAAATTGATGAAATGAAAAGGGTTTTTAAAGGAGATTCTCAGATTTCCACCAATATAAATTATGCTTTACTTTGAATTTAATAAATTATTATTATTCATTTTCTATTGAATTATGACTAAAGTCTCAATTTTTAGGCTGATTGAAAAACATCTATAGATTTCAAACAGTATCATAATTTTTGAATCCAAAACATGCGTCACATTCTATGCATCACATACTATAAGATTAGAAAAGGAAAAAATAAATTTCATGAAGTTTTGACCAAGTTAAGATGGTTAGACATACCAGTCTTTATATTTTTTAAAAGTTGTTATAAAAAATTATAATTAATTATTTACTTGGAAAAAAATTACAAAAAAATATGCATCACATCGAGACATGAGTCATCTACTACTATCTAAAATCTTATAAAAAAATATTATCATTTTCATGTGGTTAGGGTGGTCAGGCAGACACCTACTTCTTATTTTTTCCCTGAAATTTAAGTACTACTATATTAAAATTTCAAATTTTCACCAAATGGATTTTATTTTTTTGTAAATAAACCTTGTAATTTAGAAATTAAATTCAATTTTATACAAATTCTATTGTTACATATTTTTGAAATAATATAGATAACTTATTCAAATTTTTATGTCAAGTTGCCTAACTCTGATTTTTCTGAATTTTTTGCCACTTAAGGGCCTATTTTTTGCATGATGATCCTACACATACCCCTTAGTTACTTGTTTTTTTCTCATATCATTTTCTATTTTGAATATTGTAGATGGATTTCATGGGGAATCCTTGTTCTAACTTGCATTTCAATCTAATAATGTGCTTGTTTGCCATGTTTGTGCAGGTATATGATTGGGGTTCACAGATGTTTATCGAGATTTTCCATAAAAATATATAGTTCATAGGGCTTGTGGATGAAAAATAGGACTAATTAAGCCATAAATAAGAATAAATAAAGCAAGGAGGGTCCAAACAAGTGTGAAAATGCAAGGGGATGCATTTTACTACACTACAAATCATTACCGAGGTTTTATACACATAGAGAGATAAAGAGCAAGGTGAGAGAGAAGAATGGTGTAGAAAAGCATGAAATGAATATATGATATGCAAATGTGGTAGAGTAGAGCAGACTTATGACCTACATGTGTGCGATGTAGTGATAAGCAGATTGTGTGAACAACATTTTTGTACCTCAATAGAAATCTATTCTAGCGTATGATAGATGTCACTGTATCAATTCAAATAGGTAGTATTTCCAACCCTTCTTTATTCTTAATGGGTTGTGAACTCTTTTGTGGATAGTGTGTCCTAGTAGCGAGTCTTTGTAATATCTTATATTAAAATAAAATGTATTGTGAGCTTACCCTCAGTGTGTGTTTTCCCTTTTTGGGTTTTCCATGTAAAAATAATGGTTTTCATATGTCATGTGATTCTATGGTTGTATTCATGCTTTCATTATTCATTATAGTTATTTCTATTGAATAAATTGGATGTGTCACTTAAAAATAATGGTGTTCATATGTCATGTGATTCTATGGTTGTATTCATGATTTCATGCTTTCATTCTTCATTATAGTTATTTCTACTCAGTAAATTGGACAGGTTAGGTTTAATTGGTTTAGAGGAATATTGATTCACCCCCCTATCAATATTTTGGGTGCTCAACAACCCACTCACCCCAACAACAAAGAATGCATTTCCCAAAAAAAATCATTTAAGAGTGGTATAAAGGTGTTAATACCCTTATTTTTTCTTCATTTCCTCATTGATCTTAACTGATAGTTCCATAATATTTATTTTTTAAGGTTGAATTTTATTGGAAGCCTCAATTTTTCCCTAGGTTGATCCTGATAATTCTAGGCTACATTGCATTAAGATAGTCTCTTAAAAGTAAAGGGATATGAAGCTTTCACTTGGTTTTTCTCTCAAAACATTATAAACATGAAAGTACCCTTTGCACTTAAGTATAGATTTCAAGTCCCTTTATAATAACCTATCTTAAGATTCATCAACTCTACACCATTGGACTATGTCAAAAATTCTTACAAAATACCCCATTAGGGAAAATATAAAGATACTAATAACTTAATATATTTTATTCAAAATAATTTGGGACTAAACTAAATAGTTTTAACATAAAAAAATAGTTTATGTAAACACTAATGAAGTCATCATTTTATTCCCTAGGTCTCCTCATATTGCTAGGACACCTTACATTGAGTTTATCTCTTTTTGAAATATATTACATTCAAATTGTCTCTTGAGATACCCATGAGAAAAAAATCACCAAAACTTTGCCATATTTTTATATCAAACTATGGCACCTAAGAAAGTCTCATTTCCACCTACAAGTGGATGCAAATTTCCTCTAAAATATCCTATAATTTTTTTTGGTCAAATACAAACTATCTAACCATCCACAACTCATGGGACCAAATTTATAGTGATGAAAGATAAGGGTGGATGGATAAATTCTCTTATAGGCCTTACTTCATTCCCCAAGTCTCCCAATACTACTAGGCTACATTACATCAAGACAATTTGTAGAAGCAAAAATTTAGAGCCACTAGGAATATATTGTTTGTACCTAAGGTGGACATTAGTTCCTTCTAAAATCTTTTATCAAATTTTTATTTTTATACTATTTGATCATGTGAACACTAAATAAATTCTTCCAAAATGTCTCATTTGATAGAATTTTAAAGATTCTGAATGCCATAATTTTCTTCTATGTCATGTGGTATTGAACAAATAATGTTATTGAATCAAGGTGGGTATTTTAATTCTTATGGATCTCTCATTTTATTCTCCAAGTATTTTTATCCTTTTTTGCTACATTACATAAAGACAATAACTTGAATGCCCTAAGAGAAAATAGTTTTCGGTTTTTTCCTTGACTATTATCTCAAACTATGTGAAATATGAACATTTCATCTATACTTACATGTTGATATTTTGTCTTTATAAAATATGTTCATATATTGTTTTCCAACTGTAGAACATTTTTTCTATTTACAAATTAAATGCATTCTTTCAAAATTCCCCATTTAAGATCATTGTATAGGCTTGAATAGCCATATTTTTCTTCTAGACCTAATGGGACTAAATTGGAAGTGCTAGTACATTGGAGTGGGTGGCTAGATATAGTATAGTCTTTGGTTAATTATATGGGTTTCATTATACCTCTAAGCTACATTAGATTGAGATAGCCCATACGAGGAAAATATTTTGAAACTGTGGCACTTAGGAATATATCATTTACACCTAGAGGTGTATGTTAGATCCCTGAAATATAAGATATCTTATTTTATTTTAATCTATATTATATTAATATATAAAAAATAAATGTATTCTTTCAAAATGCCTCATTTGAGAGTAGTGTAAAGGTGTCGATTACCAAAAAAAGAATTTGACACATTTTGGGAGTGATCTAAATATGCTAGCACATCAAGGTGGGTGGATGAATTCTATTGAAGGTTTCAGTTCTTCCCATAGGTATCTTGATTATTTTACACTACATTTCACTATCATATTCTCTTGATATTCTTATGGGGAAAAGGTTTTAAAAAAAATTCTAACAGTTTTATCAAACCATGGAATATAGGAATGTCATGTTTCTACCTACAAGTGAATTTCAATGCCTTATATAATACACTATCTTAATTATTATTAATGATATATTAGTTTATCATGATAAAATGAATGAATTATTAGGAAATATGTCATTTAAAAGTATTTTAAAGGTGTCAATGACCATTTTTTCTTCCAAACCTTGTGTCCAACTAAAATAATTATACTAGAAAATTAGGGTGTCTAAGTGAATATTACTGGAGGCCTTATTTCAGTATGCTAGTATCTTGGCCCTTATAAGATACATTGTATAGTTATAATCTCTTGAGAAATCTATGAGAAATAAGTTATAGTTTTTTTATGTAGTGATTATAATAATTGTACACCTCATGTGACCAAATGAACATTTCTAATAGAGTTGGGTGGACTAGTGAATGATATTAGAGGTCTCATATTATTTCATAGGTTATTTTATCATTCAAAGATTTGTTGTGCTAAGATAGTCTCTTGAGAGACCTAGGAGTAACAAACTGAATAAAATCATCCATATTAGTTTTCTATTGATAATGAAGATGTTTTTTTAAAAAAAATTAAAAGGAGCGGGATTTATCCTAAATATAATTAATATATGATGATTCAATATAGCTTGACCATCATAAATATACATAAATTACAGTTATAAAATGAAATACTAATTTATTTGATTTATACTCACATTGGCTTATACATGCTTTATATGTACTCATTGTACACATCAAACCACATAAAAATTTGATAGAATTATATATAAATAATTTATATGACAACGTATATAATCATAATCGATCATGTATATAATATTAAATTTTATATATGTAATGTCATGAGTATAGTAAATGTATAAAAAATCCACACAACATTAAAATGTTTCGCATAAATAATATATATTTAATCCATGTAGGCATAAAATATTTTAAACTTTTAATATAATCACATGTATGTAAAATAATCCATGTAGGCATAATATAAAATATTATGTCATATATAATCATATGAAGTATCCTAAAATAATTTATGATTATTTGTCTATTGATAATATGGACAAGAAATAGTTGTTCTTTTCTAATCTTCTAAATGGAGGTCTCTTCTCATAATATTTTAGGACCTCCATGTATTAACACAAAAAAATATATACATTAATATAGAAAACATGAAATATACAATGACATCAGTGAATAATCACTTATACCTATCTTATAATTCACCCTAATCATTAATATTTTGTTTTCATCCATATGAGAGGTAGGTGCATAAACTAGAGTTGTAATATTCTATAATAATAAATCATAATAAAATTTGACTAAAAATTAAAGTCATTTATATTTACACTAAATGATGTGGAAAAATAAGTACAAAATAAAATTTACATAATTGGCTCATACCTTTATCAAAGGCATCGAAGATAAAGATTTATTTTAGTAATTACCACATCCATTACACCCTAAATATTAGGAGGATTATAAAATTTATGTCATCAAATAAAATAGTGCAATTTTATTTGACCAAAATTCATATATTACTATTTGCATACATATAGATTAAGAAAATTTAAACTTACATTAGTGGAAGTTGACATATGACCACTACCACTAATGTGTCTTGATGTTTGATGTGAAAAATATACCTATTCATCATCAAATGTGAATTTTAAAATTGTAATTGATATATGAAAAAAAATAGTATTTAACTAGTTCAGGGTGAAAGCACAAAGTTGGGTCCACAAAACGTGGAAGTTTTTGGCTTAGCCGAAAAAATGAAATCGGCTAAGCTAAAATGGGATCCCGATTTTTAAGAATGGGATCCCAAGTTATACAAATCGGGATCCTGTTCTGGTTTGGGATCCTATTCTGGTTCGGGATCTCGAGCCTGAATCGAAAACAAGATCCCGCTTTTTAACAAACGAGATCCCATTTGCTAGAGGGTCCCGAACCGGAGGAGAGGAAATGAGATACCAGTTTGTAAATAATAGGACAAATCGGGATCCCATTTTGTAAGAATATTTTTCTTTTTTTAAATGAAGAAAACTTCATTTTTGCCTACGCGCACCGGATCTTGGTTTGTGAATGACAGTGACTGCCAGAAGACATCCAGGTACCCGCACTCTTCCTCTTTTTTCTTTTTTGCGTTTTTACATTCAAAATTGAAATTGTTGTTAAATTTACTGTTTCTAGCATGTTTATTTCAAAAAAAATTCCATTTTTAGCATTTTATTTCATGTTATTTTTGAAATAAGAAATTTTAGAAATAGATTAAAAAATACGTCAAATTGTGAAGATATTCAATAGAAACAAAAAAATAAAACTTTAATTGTATTTTAGAAACAAAATTTAACTTTTGAAACTTGAATTATTTGATGAAACAATAAATTAATTGCATTTCAAAACCCTAGAAATTGAAATAAACTGAAAATTTGCCATCAACTATTTTAATTCTTTTGCATTTCTTAAATGTTTTAAATTTGATTTGCATTGTATGGATAAAATGATATGTTAAATTTTAGTTTCAATGTCAAATTATAATTAGATTCGAAAAACTTTCCATTTTTTGTGAAATAAGTTAATTATTGCTATATGAATTTTCATTTAGAACTATCTCTTATATGAATTTTGATAATTAATTTTAGGTCAAATAATCAGTCTATTCTAAATCTACCTTCATCTAGGGTCTATTCAAAACCTTAAGTGAGGATTAAATTGAAAATCTAGCTTCATCTAGGGATCTAGGGTTCTTGAATTGAAGTTGAACTACTTAAGAAGAAATGTGGTATTTCGATGAAACATTTTGTGAATAATGATCAAGTGTAATTAAATGATAAAATAAAGATAATTGAATGCCTTCGAATACTAAGCAAGTTCAGCTAGCTAATAATGTTTTAGTAAATGTGTAAGGGATGGAAAATTTTGAGTTTAAATTTTAAAATTTTAATGATTAAATCGATGGTTTAGGATTTACCATATGTACTTAGAGTATTGGTCTAGGATTTAAATTTTTGCACAAGTTACCTGGAGACTAAATAATCTAAATATTTTTGTTTTCTAAGTTCTTTTAGGTTCTTTCAATTACAAACAATCTAAAATAAAATACTTTCAATCCAACATTAACTAATTTTATATTATACATGTTTTATATCACAAAATTCATTTAAGTGAGTTCAATATTAATGAAAAAAATATTAAATGAAATAATCTTATATTCAATTAAAAAACCATCCAGTTAAAATATACATTAAAATCAATCTTAATCACACATAATTATGTGTTTCTATTACGGAAATAGTCAATATATTTATAAAATAAAAAAATATTCATAAACTAGGCACTAACTTGCAAGTCCATTATTCCAAGGGCCACCCAAACTTCACCTTAAGTTCATTAAACCCTAAGCTCTGAACTCTAAAATCTAAACCCTCAACACTAAAGCATCTATTTTTCTTATGACCTTATAATCAAATTTGGTTGCCTTAGGCAACTCCACCAAATTAGATTCCCTTAAGCCATGTCATTTTGTCGTAGAACCTTACTACAAAGATCCCCTTAAGCCAAATTTGATTCCCTTAAGCCATGTCATTTTGTAGTAGAACCTTACTACAATGATCCCCTTAAGCCATCGTATTACCGTAAACCCTAAACTCAAAACTATAAATCCTAAATAGGCTAAAGACATCATTTTTTTACCAGATTTATCCACTTGAGCCATGTCATTTTGTCCTAGGACCTCACTAGACATAGATCTCTTTAAGCCATCCTATCACCCAAAATCATAAATCAATGTCTTAAGGGGTCCTAATATGACATTTATTAATGGGATGAAAGAAGTTTTTAAAATTTGGTGAAGTTTCCCAAGGCAACCAAATTTAACAATAACAAGATTGATCTAGATTATAATATGGATGATATTTGAAACAAGACCTATCTCAATCAATTGTTCCACAAGAAAATGTTCTTCACTAAAGCATTCATTTTGTCTTAGGACCTTAAAATCAAATTTGGTTGCCTTAGGAAACTCCACCAAATTTGATTCCCTTAAGCCATGTTATTTTGTCATGATCTAGGTTGATTAATTTATGGGTTAGGGTGGTAGGATGGCTTAAGGGGATCTATGTTAAACTCTAAATCGTAAACCCTATAACATTCATAAATTGTCTAATATTAATAGTTAATTGTATTTTCATTCAAGTAACTTTCCTTAGACATAAATGATGCTTTAAAGTTTATTTTATCATATGTATTCAATTAGGCCATTTATATTGAATGGTTTAAGGGTATAAATACTAAACATGTATCTTACATTTTGAAATTGTAAATCTAATGCAGGTTCACTCATATCTTCTAGATATCACATGGATCGATTCAATAATATCTGCAATCAACCTCCACGCCCTCCATGTCCACCACCTTCACCTCCACCTCCACCCACTCCACCTCATAACCCCCCACCTCCACCACCTGAAATCGATGGTGCTCGTTTGCAAGAACGAATCAATTCCAATGTTAGAACCATCCAAGATCAAATTAACATTATTCAAAATGAAGAATTTTTCGCACCACCTGTGAGGCTGATTGCATCTAGGATGCAAACCATTGTTGATGTTGTCAGGGCTATGGATGGGATCTTAGATGAGCATCGAAAATGGCTAGATGAGAGGAGAACTTCTGATTCTGAAATGGAAAAACACAAATAAATGAAGAGATGCAACAGAAAGCCACAATAGTTTTTAAATTAGGACAATGATGTTAAATAGTTATGAATTTGGTGAACGATGGATATTTTGTGTGATGAATTTGTTGAATGATGGATATTTTGTGTGACGTGAATTTATGATTTTGGTTCTAGATGGATATTTTTAGATGGATGGTTCTAGATGGATATATATACATGCGTGAGACATAAAATGAGATTTTTGTGAATGTTTCAATTTTATTGTTTACTATGTAAAAATGTATTAAAATTGCACATATAGTTGTTAAATTTTTGAAATTTGTATTTACATAGTTTACTTTAATGATGTATGCATGCAAATTATGCATGGTATTTTTTATTTTAAATATGTACATGTTAAATATATGTATCTTAAATGCATGGTATTTTTTTATTTTAAATGTATGTACATAGTTTACTTGATCAAGTTCAATCAATCTATTGTGTGTTTCAATTTTATATGATCTTAATATATGTATGCATGTATCATATTTAAACAAATTTGCATGTGTGTTTCAAATTTAACTATTGCTTGTAATTTTTTAAGTTTGTATGTTGATTTAGCATAATTTAATGCAGGTGCACACTTATATCTCATATCATGGATGATTTTAATATTGATGATATCATCAATCCAACAGCTCAACCACCTTCACCTCCCCCTCCCCCTCCCCCTACCCCTCCACCTCCACCTCCACCTCCCCCTCCACAACCTATTGCATCTAATGAGGCTCACTTACGAGCATGCATAAATGATCAGGTTGGATCAACACAAAATCAAATCAATGCTATGCAAAGTCAAGCATTGATTCCACCCCATGTTAGATGTTTTGCATCTACAATGCAAAACATTGTGGATGCCATCAGGACCATTGATTCTGATCTAGATAGGCATAGACGAGACAAAGAACAAATGAGATAATTTTATGTTGATGGTCTCTCTTATAAAGAAATATTAGACCTTAAAATAATGAAAGCCCACCTATCCCCCTACTTTCTCAACCTCGTTACTCAACAACCCATTCCTGCGAACAAATTTAGAATATCCATGAGGTGGTGCATACATCCACAAATGAGTGCACATTTTTGGGATCGATGGTCTATGGTTTTTGATAGTCCCCCACATGCTAATTGGGAGTGCCCATTTTATTTTTTGAGGAAATTATATGTAGACTTTGTTATGGGGCACAAGCCCAATTATTTTGATTTTAAATCATTTCAGGGTGTTGGTAGCAGCATGCCACAACAGAGGTTAGAGGTAAGGGTTGATCCCCAATGCCTTGTGCATCCACAACCCCTTGTTGTTGCTCCTGGTCCTCTCGTTCTAGCACCTATGCATCATCGATCTATGGTCTTGACATTAGGTTCCCTTAGTACACTCGCAGGAGAACTTGATCAGCATGCTTCTGTGATAGCAGGTGGGGAGCATAGAGATGATGATGGAGGAGTGTTCTATGGAGCTAGTCCGAGTACCACTCCAGGAGTGTCGAGGCCCATCCCACATGTATGTACCAGTTTCCATCAACTATACTATGGACCTGATCAGGCCACACCTAGTTCGGGTGGATGTAGAGATTTAAACTATTAATGTTCAAGAAATATCAATATGTAATCAAAACACATATTTAAATATATTTTTACTAACAATTACCTCTATTTAAAAAGACAATATAAAACTTAAACTATATTTACTTGTATTTACTTATTCCATTGTACCATCTACATCCTCTCTTTTTTGTAATGCATCTATGATTGTCTCATGCTCTTCCATAGAAATTGTCCATAACACTTTATTTGCAGGTCTTCCGTGATACCGATCTAGTTTTATATTTGTTGCCACCACCAAATGTGAATAATGTATAATTTTTTTATGTGGTTTATAATCTTCAAATGCAGGTAGACCATTCTTCCTTCCTAGGTATTTTCGTAGCCAATTGCCAACAACCACAATCGATCCTATTGGAAAATATGAAAACAATCATCATATAAGTTCTTAATTTTTTCTTAATGAGATGAAAAACTTGTTCTAAAATATTGTTTAAGGGGATCAAAATTTTTTTTATCAAAATTTGCTTAAGTGGATGTCTTAAGGGGGATCATGGTACCTATTGGATAATGATAGCTATCATCATCTTCTCGAGGTGATATTAAATTATGTTTAATCTCCACACAATGAGCCAACCAATATTTCATTTGCTCTTCATTCCCCTTAGGTGGAACAACAACATACACATGTCTTGCAAAAAAAAATTGATTTAATAACTTGCGCATATCAATATAAAAAAATTAGTATTACAAAATAACTTAATAAAGCGAAATTAAATGAAATAAATTGAATTAAATTACCTTCTTGTACAAGGTCTGAAACACGGTCATAGTCTTCAGATGCAAACGCTTGATCATTTTCTTTAATAGTTCTTTCATATTGATCATGTGCTTGTGAAGGTGTCAACGATCTTTGTTCCCACTTTTCAACCCATTCTGTATTTTCACATGCTTCCCAATCTTCTAAGATGCAAAATTGGAAAAAACATGCAAGCTCCCTTGTCCAGATAGTCCATGTGCTTGTTGTCGAACTCCTAAATTAATGCCATTTAGTAGATCAACTAATTGTCTCATAGTCAACTCTAAGGTACAATGTTATCTTATTCAACCAACCGAAAGAATCAATGAACTCTAGAGTACTCACTCAAACTAGGTGTATATAATATTGTATTACACCAATCGACAATCCCATGTGCATCTTTAAATTTTAGTGCATCTTCAAATTTTAATTGTTCTCTAGCAAGAATTATTTTGACACACACACTAGCTCCATCATGTTCTCCTTTACCATGCCCAGCTTCAAAAAAACTCCATATATGTTGGACATTAAGTTCTTTGTGAATCCTACTTAACCAGTAGAACATTCGAGCAATTTGAACTGCCTCGTACAATTATCTAACCATATGAGGTGTTCTTTCATATGGATTCCTCTTTCTCTTAAATTTTTGTAAAATATATTGAAACAGTATTGAACAAACTCTGATGAGTGTAATCGGTTGTCACTCAAATAAAAATGATACTCCCTCAGAAATTTTCTATCATCCTCAGTGCTATTATTTGCATGTCTATAAATAATATGGACAAACATAGCTACCTGCACTGAATTATAATATTGTGATTGAATTTCCTCTTGCTGAGGTAGAGTATAATCTTTTGCAAAATCAACCACTGAAAGTATAGTACCAATTGGAAATGTGTTTCTACATGCACGAAATTGGCCATCAAGCCATTCAGCATGTTGAGAGTGCATGATACATTTTGGTATTATCTTATTCTTAAATTCACTCATGAATGCATGCACACTAACTTTTTTTGTAACTAAATCACAACGCTTTCTTATTTTTCCATCTTTTAAAGAATAGTGAACATTCTTAAATCTTTTAACTTCTACTAATTGTTGTCCAAAATCATTATCAACACTTTCATGCATACAAATTCCTAAGAATGAAAGGTTTCCACAGTCAATGCATTGTCTAGAAATACAATAACTTAAATAAAACAATTTACCATTAGATCTTTCACAAAACAAACTTGAAATAAACTCCCTTATTGCTTTAGGTGGCATATTAATATTGCATTCCTGTATAATCATGTTAGTATGCAAGGTACAATGTATATATCAAAAAACATCATAAAAATAATGAAATTGAACATGTGTTTTACAACAACAAGATATTCGTTGCTTATTAATTTTTACATACCACGGTTTACATTTTTCAAAATACCTTTGACTTATTTTAATATTACCGAGTAACACTAAATCACCACAAAATTTTCTATAGAATTCAGTTTGTGTTGTATCTAATAAGTGTTTTGGGTGAGGATCGCGAACTTTGGACCCCACCCTTAATTTTAAAACATCTCTAGCATTAGATGAAACCCTAGTATTTTCATGCCAATATTTTTCAATCAAAGATTTAATTTCAACATTCAATTTCATATCAAACCCCAGGAGTCGACCATTGAAACTCCAACATTGGTTGATAGGATCATTTTCTATAATTATTCTTCTTTTTGCCGCTCTTAGCAATGTTTTAGGATGTATTTTTAAAACTTCACTAATATTTCTTACCATTCTTTTATTCAAAGTTGTTTTATTAACTATAGAAGTTGTTATAGCTCTTCTTGTTGCATTTTTATCTTTAGATCGACTATTTTTTTCAATCGATTGAATGGCACTAGAAATAGTACACATAGCATGTTTCAATGATTGATCTTTTCTTTTCGATTTAACAAAAACGCCTAACCTTTTAGTTATTTTCCTCATTTTTTGCATTCTCATGAATTGTATCATTAGTTGACATTAAATTGTAAGTTTTTTACGATAAAAGAATTCACTATATATTTTATTTGCATGTGTTCTTATTTGCCTCCAAGAAATTTGACCAGGAAGATTATCAAAAACACCACTTTCAATTTAAAAAAAGTATTTTCATTAAATTCAACATCACATTCTAGATTTTCATCTTCATCTTCAATTTCATTTTCATTTTCAACTTCAAAATGATTTACATTTTCATCTTCATTTTCATCTTCAATTTCACTTTCATTTTCATTTTCATTTTCAACTTCGAAACGATTTACATTTTCATCAACAAAACAGTTTTCATTTTCATTTACATCAACAAAAATAGTTTTCATTTTCATTTACATCAACAAAACGGTTTTTGTTTTCATTTTCAATAACAAGATTATTCTCAATTTCATTTTCAACAAAAGGATCATTCTCACTATCATTTTCAACAAATTCTATAAAATTTTCATCTCTCTAAATATTATCAATGTCAACATCATTAAGTCTAGCATCTTGTAAAATTTCTACATACGAATTTACAAATTCACTAACATGTGGATTTGAAGACGTACCTGGATTTGTGCATATTGAAACATTATCCATAGCATTGAAAGAGGGATTTGAAGACATAGTAGAACTTGATTGTATAATCATATTCTTCTCCAAGTTGACTTCTTGCAAATTCGCTTCATCTACAACCATGGTCTCCTCTATGTTTGCATCTTCAATAGTTGTGGAATTGGATGCTCCCCCATCATTCATTGATTTAATTCTCATTCTTCTTTCTCTTTGTCTCTGTCTTTCCTTTTCTTTGTTTGCTTGAATTTCTTCAAGAGTCAATGTCTTCCTCCTCTTATTACAAAATTTATTTCCCATGATTATACAATTCTCAAGCACAAATGAATGTAAATAGTGAAATTCTTCAAAAAATTTGATTCAAATTGGAAGTTGAAGACCTAAAAGGACTAAATTCTTCCTCTTTTGTTCCTCAAAACAAGTAGAAAAATAGCACAATTCTACTTTAAAACTAATTTCTTGATGCCTCCTTTGAAAAAAATGATCAAAAAAGCAAGTCACCACCTGTAAAAAAAATGCTCAGTGAAAAAAATAGAGCAATTTTACTATTCTCAGCCATACATGTGAAGTTGTAGACTTCACAATAAAAATTGATAGTTATTTAAAAAAACACAATTGACAGAGAAACGGGATCCTGAGTTTAAAACGGGATCCCGTATCTTTAAATACGGGATCCCGATTTATAATCAGGATCTCGTTTTTTTTAATTTGGCTTTTTTTTGGCCTTGTGGTCAGGTTTTTGCTTTCGATTTTGGTTCGGGAAAAGCGTTCAGAGTCCGAACCTAGGCCTTCAAGCTGGTTTGACCTACAACTTGAAGGTTCTAACAATGTTAGGGAAAAAAATCGAGTTTGGACATATGGCTGACGAATTTATTTGCAGAATTTTTTAACGAAATTAAAACCCATTTTAGATGAGACAATGCAGATTTCAAATATGTAATTTTTTTTACAATTGGATTATTTTTTCTATTTTTCAATTAATTTATGATGAAATTGGTCCATAAACTTTAAATATCAATGTTTTTTACTATTTTAATAACTTTTGATCAACATAACATTTTGACGAACGGATTGCACAAGGCCAAACTTCAGACAATTCTTTTCAATTTAAAAAAAAAAATGCAAAAAATGATAACTTTAGGTCATCTTATGCATGTCGTACAAGATGATTTTTCTAAACGTCAAATATGCCTGATAAAAAATAGACTAAAAAAAAATATTCAATAAAAAATTAACAAAAAAAAAAATATTCAATAAAAAATTACAAAAAAATATCTAGGGCACACTTCAGTGAGTCACAAGTCTTTTCCCAAAAGGATTTAGAAAAATATGATAATTTAATTCAAAATATCGATGTCGTACACGTGCATGGTATGGTAAAAAAAACTTTTTAATAGTGGTTTTTACAAAAACCTATTGAAACTCAATTTGTACAATGTGGTTATTGAAATAAATTACATATTTGGAAACTAGACTCCGAGTACTGCATTTTAGGATTAGTGACTTGTTTGAATATTTCATCTCCAAGTGCTTCAAATTTTAAGGTCAAATGTGTCAAACTCTAAAAATCAGAGAAAACACTTCCACTTTTTGGCCTAAAAGTGGACTCAACTTCTTGCCAACACCCTTCATTAAAAACTACATATCTATGGAATTTACATGGTTACCTGAAAAAATTGACAAGAGGAAAAAGTTAAGATGAGCACTCTAACATTGGAGTTTCATATTACATACATTATTTATGTTAGTGCATATATTAAATACACTTAGGCTTAAGATTCTTTAGCATCCACTTACTTAGGCGCCCATCCTTGAAACTTCTTCATATGAGTTGTCAAGTTAGTTAGGACTTTAATTCAGGAGTCAACTTACTTTCAATAGCTCATGCTACTTTAGAGGCAGGGAACTAGCCACTACTCCATGCATGAGGATTCCTATCCTCATTAATATAGCTAGTCAACTTGATGTAATTTGTGTTCAATTGTGCTTGTTTGTAATTTCTTAGATTTGCAAGATTTCACATGGTATCGAAGCCTTTGAGGATTCTAGTAGGTCGTAAGAAAATAAATGAATTTTATATTATAGTTTTTGTTTGAGGATTCATGTAGATCTGACCATGTTTGAGGTGGCATTTTTTCTTTGCTTGGTGTCTTTTCTTTGTGTGGCAAGAACAATTCAATATTTGTCCCCTTCTTTTGTCACAATTCACTCCTTCCTCTTCCATGATTTAAACCACCTTCCTGTGCTATGATTTAAACTAGCTGATGACCTTGTCTTAGTTTGGTGTGACATTTGAAACCTGGGTGAAGGGTTGGAAAATAAGAATCTCCTCATTAGTGTGGGTACAACCCATCTTCAACTTAAGCCCCTTGTTTATATGGTAGATAAGCCCTTGGTTCTTTACAATCCAAGGGGGTTTAAATATAACCTTATTTTTCCCCTGTTTTGTATTAAAATTTATTTTCTAGAAATCTAAAAAAAATATTTTGCAAAGAAGGAAAATATTTTATAATAGGTGTGAAACCTTATAGTGCCATAAATTTTTCTTGGTAACTTATATTTGAGTGCTATTTATTGAAAAGGTAAATATTTTATCACCATAAATCCACAGAGAATAGTATTGCTCTCATTCTATAAAGTGCTAGTTTATGCCTTTTTTGGGGTTAGTTATAAGCATTCCTATAAAGTTCCAAATTGGGGGGAAAAATTAATCAAGGGGGGTGTTGTGTGTGGTCTATTTTCACACTTCCTCAAGAATTATTTTTTATGTTGTGGTTTCCCTTCATTTTTGCATGCATTTCTAAGTTATTCATTTTCACATTTCTACAAAGCATCAATCTAACTTTAGCAGCATGGAGTCTAATGTAACTATACTACCCCTAACACATTTCAATTATTATGGTTGGAAGACGAAAATATTTATTGTTCTTAAGAACAAAGGTTTATATATGGTGACTATAAGAATATAGAAAGAACCTACAACAACTAAGGAAAAAGAAAATCTTTTCAATAAGTGTGATCAAGTATTTGGCTTCCTATGTTTGAATTTATCTCTTCAATTTTTGTTCCATGTTGAGAACATGAAAACACCCAACCAAGTTTGGGGAGCTCTAGACAAAATATTTGGGAAAATAGATGAACTTACAAGCCACGAGTTAGAAAATCAACTCTTGTGTCTTAGTCCTAGGAGTTTTACAACTTTACAAGACTTTTTCACTAATTTTAAATATTTTAAGTTGCAATTAAAAGATTATGGAATTTACAAGAAAGAGAATCAATTAATCCTTCACTTCATAAATTTATTGCCGATCATACAAGGGAGCAAGAAAAGTTGATTCAAATGGGAAATTTGAAGTCTACTAAGCCTGAAGCTCTACTTGTAGGGAATGAAACAAAACACAATTCAAAAGGGAAGAAGAACACTAAAAAGGACAAGTAAGTGTAGACATGCAAAACTAACATCATGCATCATGCATTCTACTCTAATTAACATTCATTTCATTTATTAATCAATTAAAATATTTTATTGATTAAATCCCTAATGTTCATGAGACTTAATTAAATAAATCAAATTATTTCATTAAGTCCTAAGTTCTTCTTATTTGATCTGATAAATCAAACATACTTAAATCAAATATCAAATCCCTAAAATTCCCTAAGTTAATTAATCTAAATTAATCAACTTGTAATCGTAATTACCATTCTCTAGCTTTTGACTCAACTAGAGTCAAATCTAAACTCTCAACTAACCCACCCACTTGCACAATAAATCACTTTATTTGATTTATTAAAAAGACCCATTTTCCCTCATTAACTCTCATGTTTGACCTTTTGGACAAACACAATTTCCCCCAAAAACCCATCAACCACATGCATTTATAGCAAAATCCCAAAACAAAGCAATGATATCATCACATATCCAAATTGTCAAAATCATGCAAAAAATTCAAAAACATTCAAAAAATTCATGAAAAAACTCAAAAAATTTGAAAAATAAAAAATCCAAAAAAATTCCAAATCATTCAAAAGACCAAAAACATGTCAGAATATCAGAAAATCTTCAAAAATTCATCATTGAGTCTTGTCAGTCTTTCACCTTGTTGAACTATGTCATCTCTGAGCTTGAACGTAGGCAAGGTTGATCTTTGATCATCCCCCGAGATAGTTAGGGTCAGTCCTTAGGTGTTCGTCGCATTGGCAATCCGTTTGCCCATCTAATTTTTATATCTAGGGTCAGTCCTTAGGCATCCATCACATTGGCAATCCATTTTCCCATCTATTTTACATTTAGGGTCGGTCCTTAGGTGTTTGTCCCATTGGCAATCTGTTTGGCCATCTATTTTACATCTAGGTTAGTCCTTTTAGGCATCTGTCGCAATGGCAATCTGTTTGCCCATCTATCTGATTAGCAGTCTAAACTACATCATCTCTGAGCTTAAACGTAGCTAAGGCCATCCTTGATCGACCCCCGAGACACCAAAACCCAAAAACATTCATAAATCTTTAAAATACCAAAAACATTTGTAAAACATCTCAAAAATTCAAAAAATAGCCTCAAAACATTTGAAAAACCCAAAATGGTGCATCCATTTCATCTCACTTTCACCTGTGATTGTCATCACTTCAAATAAAGTCAGTCATCACTTTCACCCTTTGGTGAGTCAGTCAGAAGCAAGTTTAGTAGGTTCCAAAGTGAGCACCTAATCATCAAAGTCTTAAGCCTAAGTCAGTAAGCAAGATGTTGGTCAACTCAGAGTATCAATATCTTATCACCCAAATCAGTCCCATCAAAACCCTGATCACTACATGTCCTAAGATGAAGCTTTCCTACGATGGACATAAGAATTAGGTACCCCATAGTAGTTTAGCCTTGGCTAGCGGTACGAAGAACATTAGCTTGTTTGTTTACTTTACTTGGTCTTTTAGACTTATCTTATTTTGCGCTCATTCCAAGGACCTCTTGATGATGCCTAAACAAAACAAGTTTAGAGAGAAAGGAATGGGGCAATGATCATTATCTTTTTATCTATTATGCTTGTTGGATGTTCTTGTAAAATAACTTGGTGAATACTTTCTTTGTTAGGTCCATCCTAGCAAGGTTTCCATATGTCAAGTGTGAACATGAATACTCCTATCTATTTGACGAGTCAAAGTTCATCACACTAGGTGCACGCCATCCTGTTTATTAATACCTTGATGCATCACACCTATGTGTGTTATCAAACAGAAAGAAAGGTATGCTCTTTTCCCATCCTTGGATAAGAAATACATCATCATCATTCATCATCATATCCAATAAAGTCTCGACAACTAGTAGACTTGTTGGACTTCTACATCTTCTTGGATTTAAGGGTTTATCTCTCTCATTCTTCTATCCTACTTCACACTAACAATGCAACCATCCTGCATCCACACTCTTATCTTGCATAATCATGCCATATCCATCGCATGCCTAATCTTCCAAACATCTCATTTTCATAATCATTTAAGATTTTTAAGATAATATAGATTTGTTATTTTAAGCATCTTCCGAACATCTTATTCTCAGCATCATTATCATATAGATCATATAGTCTAACCATCCATACATTCATTTTGAACCTCTTTGTCGCGAGATCCACCTCAATATTTTCACTTGATCTCTCAAGGGGGCAATGTACTAATGTACTTCTTTTCGCTAGGGCATGTGATAAATCAAAAATTCTTTATTTTCGATGTCAGTAGCATCATTCTTTGAACCAATGCAACAAGTACATTGCTTCAAAGAGGGGAAAAATGTAGACATGCAAAACTAACATCATGCATCATGCATTCCACTCTAATTAACATTCATTTCTTCTATTAATCAATTAAAATATTTTATTGATTAAATCCCTAATGTTCATGAGACTTAATTAAATAAATCAAATTATCTCATTAAGTCCTAAGTTCTTCTTATTTGATTTGATAAATCAAACTCACTTAAATCAAATATCAAATCCCTAAAATCCCCTAAGTTAATTAATCTAAATTAATTAACTTCTAATCATAATTACCATTCTCTAGCTTTTGACTCAACTAGAGTCAAATCTAAACTCTCAACTAACCTACCCACTTGCACCAATAAATCAATTATTTGATTTATCAATTCTTCTAATTACTTTCAAAAGGGCATCAAGATGGAATATTCTTCCAATTTGAATCTTCCCTCCAAAGGATTTTTCCCTTCCAACAAAGCATTAAATGCTCTTACATGTCACTTGCACAAGTCAAAGTTGGCATTTAATGCACCTTTCATCCCCCCTAAACACATCATTTCATCCAAAATTCAAATTTGAAATTGGCACATTGGCCAAGATTTGCACATTCCTCACCCTCTCACACCTTGACAAGTGGCATCTTGTCATTGGCCCATGAATGATCCCACATTCATCAATTTGGCCTCTCCTCTCTTCAAGTTTAGCTATAACTTGAAGGCTTCTCTCCTTCAAACAACAACACATTTTATGCAAGGTTACTCTCTACATGTGAGAACTAATCTTGCTCTTCATTTGGCATCTTATGCTTATCATGGATTGGGAAAGGGTTGCTTCCTACACAACTAAGTAGCACCAATCCAATATGGGATAGATGTGCTTTTGATTATTTCATTTGGTATTTCTAGTTGTTTAAATGTCTTAATAAAGCATCTCTAGTATGGAGTAATATTTCATATGGTTTGCTTGGTTTTTCCATGTTAGTTTGATTTCCATGATATACTAACATGTTGTAGAATTTAGCTACCACAGTAAGTTAAGAAAGAAGGAAAAGTTGACAAATCCAAAAAAGAATTTGAAAATAATAAGAGTTAAATGTGCCTATATGTACAAATATTGGTAATGATGAACATCAATGTGTGAGGAAAATTTGAGTCTCTACAAAAAAATCTCAAAAATAATAATATTGGGCTACCTAATTCTATCAAGGCATCTTCATCAACTTAAGAAAATACTTGAGACAAAGAGAAATCAAAGGGAAAACCGTTAGTCGCTACATCATCATTATCTCCATCTTTGATTACAAACTCTCGTGATTCACACCATATGGGTACTTCAAAGGTTCTATTTTTGGCCTTTGAGCCATCCAGTATGTCCACAATCACCTTAGGTGATGATACTCTAGAATTGGTAAGAGGGAAAGGGTCTGTTGAAGTTGAAGGACGAACATTTGTAATTGTTCTAATTGTACCTTCAATATCAAATAATCTCCTTTTAGTGTATCAAATAACTCATTTAGGGAAGGGTATGTGAGTAAAATTTTCTCCAAATTCATTTGAGATAACAGACTTGCAAAGTGTGTCACAAAAAATATATCCTTGAAAATTTTCACTCATTTGGGCCTTTCCCATGGATTTTGGCCTAATTTTTCTTAGATTTAATATTATAATGTGGTCAACACATTAACATTAAGCCTTGAACTCTTGAAAATCAACAAAAACCTAAGGATGTCTTGCAAAGGTGTTGTGAAGTATTGTAATACATTTTCCCACTTTTCTAGGACCTTTTCATCATAAATCACTTTAACAACCTCTTTTACCCTTTACCAAGACCTATTTCAAAGTTTTTTAAATATTTGTAACAAACTCTCACAATTTCCTAGGCTTGTCATCAATAAATTAACCCTTTCTTATGATAAAATGACCCCTTAATGGACTTATAGGTCCTACTTAAGTGTGTTTCATAAGACAATCCCATTAAACAACAATAATCACACTTTAATTCTTGACAACCAAAAATTTTTCCAAGTGGACTAAGTCACCACCTTGGGCAATTTAGTCCCATGTGGCATAAAAATCAAAATTAACTCAAAATTTTGGCGGTATATTGTCTCCTAAACCCTAAGGTCAACCTGTGATGTGTTACTTTCGGGAAATTAGGGCACAACATGTATAAATAAAGGGTTTTCCCCTCATTTTCACTACTCATTCTCTCATGATTGAGCAATCTATCTTCTCAAGAAAGCATCAAGCATTCAAGCACTCTAAGGACATCAAACATCATCCATTAGAGTTGATCACTTGCATATCTTCAAAAATTTCCATCTCAAGGGCTTGGTGAGTTGTTGTACTTGCATGTTATTCAATCATCTTTCCCTATTCATTCTATTTCATTATCTATGGTTTGATTACCAACATGGGGTTTGCCTAAGGCGCACATCTATTCTCTAACCCTAACCCACTTTCCCCTATTTGCATGTGTTTTGCAGAATTTGTATGCATATTAGTCAAAGAGCAAGGTGCTAAAAGGTCTCACATTTCAATCCACATCATTCAAGGTCAACAAAGCCTAAGAGGAGTGAACCACAAAATTTATGGTTTTTGGTCAAAGGATGGGTCCTCTAAGACTTTCTAGGGTTTTTCACCTAGAAGAAAGGGGATATCCTTTTGTGATACATAAATCTTGGGATCCATTTAATATTAGGGTTTGATAGTGTAGGATGTTAGAAAATCTGCAATCATGCTTAAACTACTCCACAAATTAGTATAGTTAGTAAAGAAAACATAATCTAACAGCCCTATCAAATAATACAACAAGATTCATAATGCAATCAAGAGATGAAACAAAGCAAATGAAAGGAAAACCAAATGAAAGCATGAAAAGAAGCCTAGTGCATACCTACTCCATAGTGAATTGGTGCACCTTTGACATGTAAAGGAGCCCTTTCCCAATCCTAGATAAACTCAAATTATGGTAGACAAAGAGATAAGATTAACTCAAGTTGCCTATAGTAAGAATGCTCAAATTGTAGATGTCAATGAAGGAGAAAACCCCTTGAATTTATAGGTGAGATTGAGAAGAGAAGAGGAAAAGTTGAGTAATGTGGGACTAATCCTCAACCAATAGGAAGAAGCCACTTGTCATCATGTGAATGGGCCAAGGTTGTGCAAGTTTTGGTCAATGTGCCAATAAATGACATTAGGTGGCCTTTTCAAATTTGAAATTTGACTTGTTGGAGGGAGAAGAAGGGGTCTTAAATGCCAAGTGGGGGACATGTAAGAGGGGAGTTAATGCCATGTTGGAAGGGATAAGCCATTTGAGAGGGAAATTCAAATTGGAGGAATATTCCTTATTATGCCATGTTGAGGGAAATTAGAAGATTTAACAAATCAATTAAATGATTTATTTGTGCAATTGGGAAAAGCTAGAGGATGTGACTTGCATTAAGATTAACATTAATCATGATTTAGTTAACTTAAGAGAGGATTAGGTGATTGTGACATTTTGACTTAGAATTTTGGATTAAAATAAATCAAAATGAGAGGAAATAATGGATATTGGCCATTTTAATTAAATACATTTGATTTAATTAAATGAACAAACTTTAGGAGATAATCAAATAAAAATGATTTATTTAATTAAGCAGAATATGATTAAATATGATTTTAATTTTGCATGTCTACAGATAGGGTTGAAATGTTGATATAAAGTATGCTAAAGGCTATGATCTGATAAATGAAACTAAATATTGCATGCAAGCTAACAAAATCTATATTGTTTGAAAACACATGATGTTATGCAACAAAGGTAAGATAAAGACTATACAAGGTAAAATTATAGAATAAATCAGACAAGTGCTCTTGGAAACTAATGAGGACCAAAGTAGAGATTGCAAAAGCCTTTGGAAGTCTGGAAAATCTGACTTTTATGCCAACTAGGACAATTATGCCAAGCTAGGCGACCTAGTCCCTTTTCTAGTAAATTTCTCCAAGCTCCCCTCTGGCCAACTTGGTGCTCAAATCTACCAAAATCTTTGAAAAAAACCTTCAGTGGGACTAGGTTTCCACTATTCGTGACCTAGTCCCTTTTAGCTTTTCCAAAAAACTAAAATTGGAGTCAGAGGTCTATAGTCTACACTTTGCTTCTTCATTGAAATTCAGACTTAGGTCCAAAAAATCACCTACAAAATACATTATATTTTTGTTTCTAATGTGGGGTTTTCCTTCATCAAACCCCTAGTTTGTATTTAAAATTTGAAAGAGACGATAAATCTGCATAAACCCTAGCCGTAAATGTGTCTAGAACTAGAAAAATCTAAAGTAAGACAAAATCCTATTCTAATGTGCTAGAATAAGATATATGCAGTAGATTTGAATGATGTAAGACTTCAATTTGAGAAACCCTACAACATTACAAATGAATTTAAATGGAATGTAAATGGGATGCAAACCTTAAATCTGAAGATAAAGAGAAAATGGAAGATGGAATCACTTTAAAAATAAGTCTTTAGGTGTGATTTGGTGGCTAGTTGCACCTCCATAACCTAGATTTCTCCATGATTCACCATAGGCATCCATGATCAACCCTTTGCAATGTGAGATCTTGAGTGAGAAGTGAGCTTGAAGACCTACAAAATCCCTTGTTTTCTTCCCTAAGCTTCAACTTTGTTGTGGAAGAGAGATGAATCTTCTTGTGGAAGATGTTTTGCCCTTGATTCTTGAAGTTTCTTGTGAAAAATGACCAAAAAGTTGTGAAAATGACCTAGAAACAAGTATTTATAAGAAACAATACCTAGTTGTCGGTTATTTTGACCTAAGAGGCTAACACCCATCGGGAATTTTTAGCAAGTCAGATATTTTCTTGCTGAAAAATGCAAATAACCCTAAAAAGCACTAGGTGCCACCTTGGGTGACCTAGTCCCACTATGGGTTTTTGAGGTGGGAATTGTGAATTTGAGTGATTTTGGTGTCATTTTTTAGGACTTGTATAGTTTTTTAGGTAAAATAGGCCTCAAAGTAAAAAATAACGAGTCTTAGGGGCCTATAAATGATTTTTTAGGAGGGTGATTGATGAAAGGGTACCTAAAGTAGGACCAAATTAGGCACAAAATTGTCCTTTTCTTCAAAGGTATATAACTTTTGGTGACACATTTAGCCCCCACTTTAGCGCCCATATGACTCTATGTGCATATGTAAGCTAAATAACTCTAAACAATGCACTTTGTTTCCATAAAAGGATACTGATTAAAAGGTGGGAGAATGATGCCCCCAGTGTAGTTATCTATAAAACTACATGTTAGGAACCACATCCTATAACATAGATTAGTTAGAATTCCAAAAATACTCTTGTCTAATTCCTAGAAATCAACTACGAGGGTATATGTATGCCCCCCATTGATTCTTCTTGCTTTACGAAGGTGGAAACAAGGTATCAATCTAGCCACATCAAATGAGGACACACATATCAAAGGGAATTTCCAAGTACCATGCCACATAACGATATATGAGTGATGATGTAGGGCGTGAAAACACAATTTTGATGTAACAAACAACATAAAACACAAAGTTCACTAGCACCCGGTATGTTTATTTGAATTAAAAGCACACAAAAATGTATAAAATGGTAAAAGTACAAATCCGCTTATATGAAAAATGAGATAGAGTAAAAGGAATGAAAATGGTTGAAATTGTCACTTGTTCTTTTTACCATTTTTATATTGTGAGAGTGCCGAGGTGATAGCTAAATATGTTGAGCAAACGTGATTTCACACCTGTGAGATTTGATGCACTACGAGACTAGGTGGCTAGCGGTGAGTGACACCATGAGGTGAGTCGATTCTGGTACCTTTGATTTATAATTTTTCAATTATGGGATGATTTATATGCATATTTAGGTTAATTTAGGATCCTAGAAAAAAAATTTGCTAAGTGTCCCCTTTTTTTGCAAAGTGTCCCTTTTGTTCGCAAAGTGTCCCACTTTTTCGCAAAATTTCTTGTTTCTTCGTGAAGTGTCCCAAAATGGTTCTAAAGTGTCTAGGGCCTTAGAGAAAGCACACTAGAACAAAATTAGCACACTTGCATGATACATTAGAGTAAAATTGAAGATATTAGATGATTTTGAGATCATATTTTGATGATTTTGAGAGGTATGCACCCGGTCTCATCAGTGTCTTAGTGGGAGATAGTTGAGTTTTCTAAGAGACCTAGCCCCCGATTTATTAGTGGTGGATAAAAATAACCTATATGAGGTACGTATTTATTTTACATACCTCATACCTCCCATGAGGTACCATGATGTTATGTTGATGGAGTTGTACGAACTATGGAATGCAAATACATGCACCTTCCACCTTCCGATAAAAGAGATGACCATCACACTAGAGGACGTACATTGGATACTCTAGGTCCCTATTTGAGGTGAGTGGGTTTGCATCTAGAGGGGTCGGTCCTTCCACAAGCAGTCGACGAACATGCAGTATTTCCTTGGCAAACCAGTTCATGATGAGAGAGTTGCGAGATAGATTGATCTGACATTACTACTGTATTCACAAGTGCCAATGGTGAGACAAATTATGACACACACCATCACATTGCTATTCTTCCTAGATGGTTGAGAAACACACCTAGAGGGCAGGCTAGTACACCTAGTATGTGGGATGGCAGAGCATAGGATAGTGTATACCTAGGGACGTTGCATCCTGGCACATTTATATTATGATCTTGGGTGGTTTTATTCCAAGAGCTAGACAACATGGTACATTGTACACTTCTGCAGGTTTGGTGCTTGGAGCATATCATCTGTACTAGGCTTACTAGCTTCCCATGTCTGACAAGAGTAGGGTATCCTCAGGCCTTTGGCTATCCTCTTCGATGGTTATGGCAGTATGGAGACTTACACTTTTGGAAGGTGAGGTTCGACCGACTGGAGGAGGATGATATCTTGTGGAGACCTTATCAGCTTGTACTACAGTGGCCAAACTTCAAGAGATAGATGAGGAGACTGCAGTTAGATAGATCTTTTTTGGTCGACATGATCACATAGTGCATCCCTTCTACTATGATCATGTCATGAGATAGTTTGGACAAATCCAAAGACCATCTCAGTCACGGTCATCTTTTAGGAGGTTAGTGCGAAGTGCCTGAAGACTTGGTGACACAACACGGTTCACACTAGATGATGGCATCCAGAGTGACTCTAACTATTCTGATCACAATCAATCACCAATCTCTGGCGTAGATGATGTCGGTGCCACTTGGGATAATGATAAGTGGTGGATAGCATCATGACCAGCTCTGGTGTTTTCAATTTATGAGCCAATAGGAGACACAAGACCAATACCAAATGAGGGAGATGAGAGAGAGGATAGAGCCAAGGAGACACACTACAGGGCTGCAGATATATTTACCAACATTATTGATGAGGAGTATGATGAGGATGTAGACCCAGATTATGATGGGCATGAGGGAGAGGAGGAGGATGAGGATGAGGAGCCACCCTTGAGTGAGAGTGATGAGGCAATAGTTGAGGAACGATATAATTGGGGAGAGACCTCACCCATCCATATGACTAGATCTTGAACATCAGTAGTAGTAGGCACCAATACTCACAATCGAGGAGAGGCTAGACAATCATCTATGCCCCCTACATGATGAGGTTGATATCGCTCATCCCACCAAAGATATAGGTGATGATGTTTAATTTTGATACATGTATTTTATACTATGATATATTATTTGATGCATATATATATCATGATGTGTACTGATTACATTTTTGTTTCTATCTTGCAGGGCCCATAGAGGATTGGTGGGATCTCTACCGTCAGGAGGCTATAGAGATAGTTCCATCATATTTTGATGAGGAGGAGATGGACTCAAATTACGTGCCCCCACCTATTGTGGAGCAATATCCAGAGTTTTTGAGACCATATACATGCATTTTGATGTTATATGTGTTTGATTTAATGTGGGAATGTTAAATGGCAATGTGATTAATTAAATATCCCTTGTAAGATTACTTAAGTAATGTCCACATGATTTAACAAACCTTATGTGATCTAATTAAAACATGTTAGAGCTTCACTTAGATACAACATAAAGATTAAATTTGTTATGCACTTAATTTAAGTAACATATCACACAAGAGGGAATTTTTGAATAGTATGAATTCTAAAGCAATTATAAAGTGAATTAAATAATCAATTTACTAGTTAGGACACATGCATAATGATTTTTGAAGAAGGAAGCAATGAGGAAGAAAATAGGATAGAGTCCAATAGCTCCAACAACACTGCTTTATAAATCATACTGTGAGCAAGATTTTTGCCTAAGCTAACATGATCAACACAAAAGAGAATTAGCCCAGTTAGTAAAAATAATAATCAAGCTCCCTATGAAATTCTTAATCACATTAAGAAAAAAAAACATGATAATTAAAAGCATACAAAGAAAGCATACAAACATTTAAACCTATCTAAAATGGATCAAACCATCATCTCATAGGGGGATTGGTGTTATTTTGATGTGGAAAACAACCCTTTCCCAACCCCTTTTTAATAAGCTTCAGATGTGATGAAGATGCAAGATGAAAAGTGATCAAGTTGTGGAGGATTAATATAATAGAGTAGGCCTCTATTTATAACCAAGAAGTATGGAAGAATGCAAAAAATGAGCCAATGACAAGATGTGAGAGGATCATGGTTGTGCATATTTTGATCAATGTGCCAAAGAGGGGGAGATTTGAAATTCAAAATATGGCTTGTTGGAGGGAGAAGCAAGAGTCTTAAATCCTAAGTGGGAGACATGTAAGAGACAATGTAAGAGGATTTAATGCCAAGTTGGAGGGGACAAGTCATTTGGAGAGATTTTCAAATTTAGAAGAATATTCCATCTTGATGCCCTTTTGAAAGTAATTAGAAGAAATAATAAATCAAATAAATTGATCTATTGTGTAAGTGGAAAAATATAAATAATTGGAGTTATTATGATTAGCATTAATCATGATTTGATTAATTAAGATGAAGATTAGCTGATTTTGACTTTTGACTTAGATACCTGGATTTATTTAAATCAAACGGGAGGAATGTGATGCATTGTTAATTTAATTAAATAAATTTGATTTATTTAATGCATGATGTCAATTTTGCATGTCTGCATTTTGCGCCTGGGTATGTGCAGGATCATGATGGGCCAAAAAACTAGCGATATGTAAGTGATATGATGACCCATGTGGCTGATGACTTTTTTTTTACCCGAAATTGATGAAATGAAAAGGATTTTTAAAGGAGATTCTCAACATTCAACCAATATAAATTATGCTTTACTTTGAATTTAATAAATAATTATTATTCATTTTGTATTTAAATTATGACTAAAGTCTTGATTGACAGCCTGATTGAAAAACATCTATAGCTTTCAAATGAAATCACATTTTTTGAATCCAAAATATGCATCACATTCTGTGTTTTTCATACTATAGGATTAAAATAGAAAAAATGAATTTCATGAAGTTTTGACCAAGTTAAGGTAGTCAGATATACAAGTTTTTATATTTTTTAAAATTTGTAATAAAAAATCATAATTAATTATTTAAATGGAAAGAAATTACAAGAAAATATGCATCACATCAGGACATGAGTCCTCTACTTATATTTAAAATCTTATAAAAAATATTATCACTTTATTGTGGTTAGGGTGGTTAGATAGACACTAATTCTTATTTTTTCCTTGAAATTTAAGTACTACTACATTGAAATTTCAAATTTTCACCAAATAATTAAAAAAAAAAACCCTAGTAGTTTAGAAACTACATTCAATTTTCTATAGATTCTATTATTACATATTTTTGAAATCATATAGATAACTTATTAATTTTTTTATGTCAAGTTGCCTAACTCTGATTTTCTGAATTTTCATCGCCACTTAAGGGCCTATTTTTTCCATGATGATCTTGCACATACCCCCCTCTTTGAAATAGTGTATTTGTTGTATTGATTCAAAGAATTATGTTGTTAAGATTGAAATAAAAAAAATCTGATTTTTTCGGATACCCCAGCAAATAGAAGTACGTTGGTACATTGCCCCCTCAATAAATTGAGCGAAAAGTTCAATTTGAAGGTCAATCTCGTGAGAAAGAGGTTCAAGGTGGATGTATGGATGGTTATGATGATGCAAATGAGATGGTTTCAAGGTGCTTAGAATAACCAATCTATATTATCCTAAACAACTTAAAATTATGATGCAATGCATGTAAAATGGATGACATGGATGATGTGATGATGCCTATATGATTATACAATGGATTTTTTATGCAAATGTATGATTTATGAGATGCTTAGACTAACAAATCTATATTATGTGATGATGAAAATGCATGTTAGATGACCAATGTTTCTTATATGATGTGATATGATATGCAGTATGTTGATGGTTTATGGATGCAAGATGGATGCAATGACGATGATGATTAATTATCCTAGTATGATGTTAGTGTAGAAAAGAAGAAATGAGATGATGACAGAAAGATTCAACAAGTTAGAGATGATGATGAGAGATGGATGATTTTCTTATTAGGAATTTGGATTTTAAAAGGGATACTTACCTTATGTTTGATAACACACATAGGCACAATGCATCAAGGTATAAAGAACCAGGATGGCGTTGCACCTAGTGTGATGGAATTTGACTCGACAATCAGATAGGAGTACTCCTATTCACACTTAGCATACAAAACCTTATTCTGAATGTAGTTCAAGTATTTTAAATATATTGGACCAAAACATAGAAAATCAAGACTTTCTATGTGGTCAATAGGACATCTAAAACACCTTCCCTACAAACTAAACAAAGCACACATGACCAAGTTATATTACAAGAACATGCAACAAGAACAATAGAAAAAAAGATAATGATCATTGCCCCATTCATTTCTCTCTAAACCTTTTGATTAGGAGTCATTTAGAGGTCCTTGGAATGAGCGCAAAATAAGATAAGTCAAAAAAGACCAAGATAAAGTAAACAAACAAGTTAATGTTCTTCATACCACTAGCCAAGACTAAACTACGGTGATGTCTGATGTTGATATTCATTGTAGGAAGGATGCATCCAAAGACATGTTGTCATAAGGTGATGATGAGATTGATTGGATGATAAGCTATTGATACCAATAATTGACCAACTTGTTTACTTCCTACCCTATACTTGAGACTTTGGCAATTAGGTGTTCACTTTTGAACCGAATAAACTTGCTTCTGATTGTTTTGCCAAAGGGTGAAAGCAACAATGATTTATTATGAGTGATGATTATTGTGGGTGAAAGCGAGGTGAGATGGATGCACCATTTTGGGTTTTTTCAAATATTTGGATGTTTTTGTTATTTTCGAAATGTTTTGAGGCTTTTTAATTTTTCAAATTTTTCAATTTTTTTTTTTTGAGATTTATGAATGTTTTTGGATTTTTTTGGGTTTTCGCATGATTTTGATGATTTGGATATGGATATGATATCAATGCTCTGTTTTGGGATTTTGTTGAAAAACAAGCTAGGATTGATTGATCCGATTGATGGATTTGATGATGATAACATTGTTAAGGATACACAACAATGGAAGGATAGTGTTAAGCAACACAAGAATTTGGATAGATATCCCAAGATGATGATGGATTGGTTGGATTTGATTGATCAATATGGCGAAGCTTAGATTTGGAATGAAATCTATTTGAATGATTTGATGTGACACGGACGTGCAAGTTAGATGCAACTGATATTGATTGTTTGGATTGATGTTCGATGAAAGATAAAGATCATCTTGTCAAAATAGACCATGGGCTAGTGATTTGGATTTTGACTCACAAATGTTTTGATCGATTTGATTTTTACATTTGTCAATGTTCGGATTGCCACATAAGTTGGAGGATATAGATCAATATTTATTCCCAAAGAAAGATGTAAATATCTGGCCCTAGTGTCTAGCAATGTATGGAATTCCATGGGTGGATGCTTGGGTAGGTATATGAATGGATAGATATGGTAAGCATGCAAAGGATTCCAAGGATTATCTTGTGACAAGATAAGGTGTTCGAATAGAGGATGCTCATTTGGATAATGCTACAAGGCTCAGATAACATTGGGTAGGATAGGATCAATGAAAATGACCCATTTCAAGATGTCTACCATAGGCAAGTCTAAAGTGTGCGCCAAAATTTGTCAAGATCAAGATAATTTGGACGATGGATGCAAATAGATGAAAATGGATTGGATATATGGTTTGTGGATGATTGGATTTATTATGGATGGGATGAGATGCTTCCAACTGAACTGGTGTGCATAGATGCTCAATTCTACACATGACACTTGTTTGCCAGGTTTTCATCATGCTACCTATCCAAAGTGCCACAAAAGTGGTTTTGACTAGAGGACAATTTTTCTCTTTACTGTTTTTAATTATTTTTCTAATTTTTTTGGATTTTTTGTTGAAATATCTTAAGATCATGTTGAATCACCTAGCACTGCTAACAATGATGTTAATATCATAATGTGCCATTGATACCCTGCTTCAAGAAGCTACCTTTCCAAGATATCTGCACTTGAAAGAAACTTTTGAGATTCTCGATTTGCTTTGCTGATACCAAAGTTGACTTTGTCTTTTTGTGCATACCACAATAGAGTGCCTTATGAACCCTTATGATGAAGGGTCATTACCAACAAATGGTCAATGTGAGAATTGGATATCATGTGTGGAGGCATGGATGGAGTGTGTTTAGGAATAAAATTTGGATTGGTTGATAGTTTGGAACCTTTGACTCTCCAAACTTGGGAAGATGAGAAATGATGGGTGGATACAAAAGTGTGCATGGAATAAGGACCAACAACTCAATATATTTTGTGTGTTGCTTGAGAATCTTTATTTTTCCTTTATGCACATCTTTGATGGATACTTTTCCCTTTTTTATTTTTCCCCATAGTTTCTTTGACAAATGGAGTTTGATAGGAATAATCTTTCTTTATACTTTTTGGTATCCATGTGTATTTGATTTGTTCGTCATGCTTCAATGCTTCTTTTTCTTTGATCACATTCTTCGTGCTTTGATTCAAATCTTTCTTTTGATATTGGTCCCAATTTATGGATGGGGTGATGGGTGGATGGAGATTCCTGACATGGTGGATTGTAGAATTGACACTGGTTTCATCATAAGGATTCTTCGTACTCCCTATGTTGATGTTTTCTTGAGAGGAAGTTGCCCCCAATTTTGTGGAAGTATCACTAATATGTTTAGATCCTTTAATTATTGAATAACCAAGACCTTGATACTTAGGATTTCCAATAATCTACACTGGTTCTAGGATACCCTGTTCTTGTAGGCCTAATCCTCTGCCTTGATAATTCACCTAAAGAAATATTTTGTTTGCAATAGGATATGATTTATCTTGGAAGTAGGGTGCTAATCCTTCTCTCCTCTGTCGTGGATATTCAAAGGTGATAGCTTCTTCCTTGATAAGATAATTTTCCCTTAAAAGGGTGAGTGATCCAAGTTTATAAGTGATTGGATCTTCCATATGTGGGATGACTTCCTGATTGATATCTTTGGCCTGATCTTGTGAAATATCAGATTTTAATGCTTTTCCAAGAGGCGTTGATGATCCACCATCCACATAAAATTCTTCCTCATGATTCATTTAATAGGATGTTTTTGATCTACAACTTATGTAGAAGCCTTCTTCATTATCATTTTTTGATATGTCTCCATAGGATGTTTCTGATTCACAACTTCTATAGAAGCCTTCTTCATGATCCATTTCTGATATGTCTCTAGATTTTTCTACATCTGGGTATTGTGTACAAATGTTAAGAGTAGGAAACTCTTGTTCCTTGGTAATGATGTCAAGAGTATGAGACTCTTGTTTTGAATGAAGATCATCTACGTGTCCATCCAAAGAAAGCATCTCATGGGTAGATGGAGGAGTATGTTCTATATGGATGTGATCATCATTTGTGATATATTGTATAGATAAGAGAGTGCCCATTAGATCATTGTAGTATCTTGGAGATACAAGTTATTGATCTTGATTAATTTTGGAATTGCTTTTGACATGCTTTGGATCAAGTTCTTGACATGGGTTAGTTTCAAAGGATGAATTGCTTATAGAGGGTTCTTGGACCTCATCATTAGGCATGAGAGGTTGCTCAATATCATTTTGATCTTTAAATGGATTTTGATCTAGTGTTGAGTTGAGGATTCCTTCACTATCTATAACCATGAGGTTGAAGGATGCCAATATGTCTTGGAAAGGACTATTGCTAGACTTTGGTGAAATATTTTGATCATGATTTGGAATAAATTTTTGAGACATGTCCCCTAACCCATTAGGTGATGTAGAGACATTGTCAACATGATCATTGGTGGATGGATCATGGATTATGTCAATAGGATCAAATAATGTTAACACATCTTGAAATAGATCACTAAAAAGTGGCTCTTGATGAATGTTGATTTGATCATTGGATGGGGTAGACATATCTTCATAGTGCTCATTGATGGAATGATTTTGATCATTTTTCTTAGTAGTTATGGTGGAGAGACTATCAATGTTTTCAATCATAAGATCAAATGATGTTAATGTTTCTTGAATTGGATCATTGTTGGGTATCATTGGTGGGTTTTGATCATGATTGAAAAGTGACTCTTGATATATGTTGATTTGATCATTGGAGGAGATGGAAACATCTTCAAGGTGCTCATTGATGGGTAGTTGTGATTGATATTTGAGATGTGATGAGTGATCTTCGAGATGGGGTGATTGGGTTTGTTGTTGATGTTGTTGATATCCAACCTCTTGATATTGGAGATATTTTTCTTGATATGGTTGTGGAGACAACTCAATGCTTTGATGGCATGGTTTAACCAATGGAAAAGTGTATTGATTTTGGAATGGAGATGTCTCTTGGTGATATGAATCAATGAGTTTTTTTAGTTTAGCAATTTTATTTTGCAAGATTTGACCTTGACATTCTTGATATCATTGACTTGGTTGTTGAGCAAGCATATCTGGAATGCATACTTGTGGTGTTTGCATGGAATCATGGACAAATTGATTTTAAACAATGTTCTAATTTGGTATGATGGTTAGATTTGGAATTATTGGTTGATATTGAACAATTTTGTGATTGGGAAACACATTGCTTGGGTTTAGGTAGCTTTGGTTTCGCATGGGGTTACCTTGACCTGGATCAATACATGGAGTTGTCAACATATTTCCTGGATTTTGAAAAACATTGGTAGGATTTGCAAACATATCCATCCCAAAGTTTACCAAGCATGAATTTGATATGTTTATGTTTGGTAAGAGTGGATTTTGTACACTCACACTTGGCATGTATGGATTTGGTGGGATAATTTTTTTTGGAAGAAGACTCATGCATTAAGTGTTTGGCTGATAGATTTGTAGGTTTTGACTTGAATTTAAATCTACCATTGGGAAAGGTGTTCCAAACTTTTGACTAGGCATAGTCACTTTTTTTGTATCATTGAGTTTTGTAGGAGATAATGATCCCATGTCCGGATTGTATAAATGTGAGTTTTGATAATCAACCGACATTGTAAGGCTTTGAAAGTTCAGTTGATTTAGATAACACATGATGTATGGAGCAAGTTTATACTCCATGTTCTTCTTGTTTTTTGACCTTGTTGACCTCTGAGGGATTTAGGACCAATGATGAGATGAAGGATGAAATGGGTGAATGATATGGGTGTCAAAATTTTTAGGAATTTTGGAATAATACTAGACTTTTAGGATTTGATTTTGATTGATTGATTTGGATAATTAATTTGTAAACCCTAAGATGCTAGATGTGATCTTAGGATGAACTTGTTCAAAGGTGTGTTGATTTAACTAAAGGAATGAGAAAGGATGCATTCTCACTCTCCTAACTAAACAAGGTAATTCTGATTTTTGATGATTTACCCAAGTCTAGAATGATGTTTCCAAAGCTCTAAAGTTGTTTGGTGGGATCGGATGATAAATGTTCGGGATGGACGATGTGTTTGATTTGATCCTAAATGAACCTAATAGGGACCTTATTTACAAGACCAAGATAGTGAAGAACATGCTTTTCTCTAAGAGTAGTTCTAAACCAAAAGACCAATGTTTGCATGAAAACCATATGACCAAAAGATGCCAAGCACATGTGTGGGGTCCAACTGTTTCTTAACTTTGCTTAATGAAATCCTTTTATCACAAACACTCTTGATTATCTTTTAAAACTAGATGTCCAATGTCCTAATTTTCTTTCATCCCACAAAGTGCATTATGTGGAAATCAAGGAAATCAAGGAAAAGGTTATCTATTGTTGACTTTAGTAAGAAAATCGAGATGAAATCCAAATGCTTAGAAGCCTCTAAGGATATGAATCCCAAGGGAAAACAATAGCATGTGAATTTTTTCAAGGGTATTTGCTTCTCCTAAAGGGGTTGAAATTTGGTGCTCATGTTAAATGTTTTTTTTTTCCATTATTTTTGATCAAGCAAAGTGATTTGATCTCAAGAACATGCACAACCCTATGGCTATGAAAGATTGTATTTGTTGAATCCCCACTTGAACAAGTCCAGCTACACTTACTTTTAGCGAATGGTTAGATGCTTGACCACACAGGCTCCCCCTTATAGTGCACTAGCTTTTCGGGTCAGCCAAGCATCAATATCCATGAATCTCCCATGAAATACTTTTAATTTCTACTAAAAGATGTAAAATTGTGTGGTGGATTCAGAACGAAAGTTCTTGCACCAACAAATAGATCAAGTATTTTGGCCTTTTCTAAACAAGGGTTTTAATGCGGGCATTTCATTCGTGGAGGATAATCAATGCGGTGAGAGACCATTGTTTCCCTTCTCGTCAGAACCATCCTCATGATATTGGCCTTTGTTTCAATATCCATACTTATATACCAGTCGGAAGTCACTTGGCTTTAGTGTGTTGTTAGTTGGGTCGTTCACTTGGTTGATTACTTTTTCCCACAAGGTAGGCCCTCTAAGATAAAAAAAAGTGAGAAAACATATTCGTAACTCGATCAATCCTTTTTGTGAAAAAAAGAGAGAGAATGTACGCAATATGCTCCACTCACACTCGCAAGATTTATTCAATTTTAAACCCAGATCAAAATATGGAGGCATTATTTTTGACAAATTACTATCACAAAAATAATTTTGATTCTCAGGATCGTTGTGAGGCACGAGAGAAGCGTGTAGACCTTTTAGATGATATTACTTTGTAAAAAAGAGTACAAAACACCAAATGCACATGTTCATTTTAATTTCCAAAGGAAAAATTGAGTTCTTTTTAAAGCACCAAGATGAAGTGTGAAGTTTGTTTGTAAAATTTTTAGAACCCAAATTGAAATTTAGTAAGTGTCTAATGTTCAATTTTAATCCAACTTTGGAAAGATGAAATCAGTGATTGATTTTAAACCCCCCAAAAAATGATCTAGTTGGTTTAAAACATAAAACAAAAGCAGTAATTGAATGCTCTAGATCATTACAATAAGCATTTGAAAATGATTTTTTCAAGATTAAATGCCCAATTCTTGAACTAAATCTGCTTGTGATTTTTGGATTTTTCGTCTTGCTACTCCACCATTTTCAAGAAATTTGCAAATCAGTTATCGGCTATTTAAATTTCCAAATCATTAATCGACATATTCAAGAAACATATAAGAAAAAAAATGTTAAAAAATGACAGTTCGCTAATTCTGTCTTCAAAGAAAAAAATAATGTTATTCAACCATCTGTCAGCCTTTTTGATTCACCCCCCCTTATTAATTTGTCATTTTTCTTTCTGCAAAATCTCTAAATTGTTAGCACTCAAATCATATACAACCATATTAATGCAAAAAAAAAAAAAAAATGTTGAGATTAAAAAGCAATAGCAAATACTCTAACGATATTCAAAATGACAGCCAAAATCAAATGATCTTACCCGGAGATCACATTCAAAGTGAAATTATAAAATCAAATAGATCTGATAGAACAATCAATATCGATTTCTTCTTTTGTCTACCTGTGCCACCATTCATTACGTCCAAAGATTGAACATACTTGCCAACAGTGCCATCCTTCCTTGTTCATTTTTGCCAATATAATCTGCTATATTAAAAGCCATCTGATTTCTAAAGAAAACGCCAATAATATTTAAGGCAATCACAATAGTTATTTAGACTTAACTATCTATGGCTCTCTGTAGTAAAGGATGGCTAGTACTGCCATTCCTATGTTGAAATGCAGCCAATAACATGTATATGTCGTAACTCCTTGCCCAATGCAATGTTGCACTCCTACAAACGTTACTCATTTTAAGAGCCAGAGGAGAAAATCAAAAGAGTTTGTTGGGGAAATAATGGCTGAGAGACATATGTATGGTGCAATTTATGATAAACATGATGTTGTTCACTAAGCTACAACTAAAATAAATATGCACCACCTACTACTATATTTTCTTTCTATGAAATGTACTCGATCAAAGGATTGGTTGCAACGTACTTGTTTTGCATTTACCTCTTATCATTAATTAGAATAGAATGTGTGTAACATTCTCCTCTATTCAAAATCAATTTAAAGGTACGACAACGAACACCATAGTTAATCTTTGGCCAAGAGGGGTGGGCACAATTGGATAGAGCGTAGATATTCAGTTTTGAGATGTTTTGCCCAGTCTTCATTTTTTTTTAGAGGTTATTGGCACAGAGACAAAAGCTTTACTTTCCTACAAAATGCATCAATCGATTTAAATGAAAGAAAGAATAATGAACACATATTGATGGAGCTTTGGTTACTGCGCCTAAATCAAGACGTAGTCATCATTCTGCAGCAATCCATTTAAATAATAGCTCTCCTAAATCATTTAAAACCATAGCCAACTATATTCCAGACTTCTCAAAATCTGGACAAGACACGGCGCAAAGTTTGAAGTTCACAGAATCAAAGACTTAATGATTTCAAATCGATGTTAAATGCTTCTGATCGATATTCAATGCTTCAAAGTGTGAAGTAGGAAAATGTCCATTTATTGTTTCAAGTCGATATTCAAATATATTTCCTACCTCCTTGGCGCCCATCAGTATTATCAACCATCATCTGCAGCTTTGGGAAAAAGTATGGACAACCATTAAAAAAATGCATAGAGGACTTTTTTCAGATGTTATAGTTAGAAATGTCGTGGCAGACATATTAAAAAAAAGAGAAGGCATATAAACCTTCAGACAGAATGTGCAATCCTAGAGAAAGCATGTGAATTGTTAGACATAATGCGTCAAAAGAAATGTGATCTCAGGGAATTCCGCGATTGTAGGGTACATGCAAAATGGATTTGAAAAAGGCGTAAGAAAAATTTCAAGCAAATGCTATTAATAGGTGTAAAAATGATTTTTTCAGCCTTTACCTGCATGTGAGATAAAGCCAGCGAACTCTACACTTCGCTTTCTCTAAAAATGGATGTGCCTTTACTATCTCGAAAATAAGATAGTTGTTGTTGTGATTTGGTCAACGTAGTTATCGAGCTTTTTTCACCTGGTGATCAATGAAAACCAATTTTAATATAAAACGCAAGTGTTATACATTCCTATCAAGCTTGTTAGAAGCATTAGCATGCCAAATACATTTTATTTTTAATCAACATTATTATTCATTGACAACTTCTATATTTGATCTCGCACACAAGCGGCTGAAAGTACTCCACGATCATGATTCAAAATGGTCAAAGCTTCTTCACATTTTGAGATGATCTTCAAAATAGATGATGACTACTTTTCTAATACCTTATTTATTTCTGATGATTAGTCAGAAAATTTTGAATCCTTGTCTCATGTCAGGGGCCCACCTCCAATGCTCTTGAAAGCTAGTTGGCATTTCAAGCCATACAACATTGTATTGTCGAATTTATCACTATTAATGACTATTAATGTAGTTGGGGAGGCATCCACGCAGCTGCAAACACCATCACAAAAATAGGTACATCATCCATACCTCTTGTGCCTAAAAAAATAGATTGCAAGTCGATGAGAAAAGCGTATGCAAATGCTTGTTCAGATGTTGCTCAAGAATGTCGATTTTTCCGCTCCTCAGAATAGTTTCTACAAGGACTGTAGAAATTTGTCAAGAAGGAATCAATAAAATATTTTGATAAGAAATCAAGAAGCTTAGAGAACATGTCCGAAATAACAAACAAATGAGGGACTTTTTAATCAGTAACAATCATAAAAGAAATCAGATCTTAATACATGAACAATATTAATGCATGAATCCTAGATTTAAAATAAAAAACTTTCTCCCCTATATCGAGAATGACTGCATAAATTTCAAATGAAGTTACGTAGAGCAGAATCTATAGTGCATAAAATTACCGTTAACTTTATTTGAGTCAGTCAAAAATTTCAACAAAATGAACAGAAAATTACAATTTAGGCCATAAATATTGGACTAAATGTAAATGAATGATTGAAATCTGAATATAGAGAGTGTTTCAAGTATATCTAATGAGCATACACAGGAGATGCAATAAATTTATATTCAAAAGTTGAAGACACTTGAGACTCAGATATTTGAGTTCAAGAAAAGGGCAAGATAACCAAGTCCCATGGTGGGCACTAAAATGTGAGCAAGATTTTTGCCTAAGCTAACATGATCAACACAAAAGATAATTAGCTCAGTTAGAAAAAACAATAATCAAGCTCCTTAAGAAATTCTTAATCACATTAAGACAAGAAAACATGATAATAAAAAACATACAAAGAAAGCATACAATCATGTAAACCTATCTAAAATGGATCAAACCATCATCTCATAGGGGGATTGGTGCTATTTTGATGTGGAAAATAGCCCTTTCCCAACCCATTTCTTATAAGCTCCAAATGTGATGAAGATGCAAGATGACAAGTGATCAAGTTGTGGAGGATTAATACAATAGAGGAGGCCTCTATTTATAACCAAGAAGGATGGAAGAATGAAAAACATGGAGTATGTGGGAAAAAACATGAGCCAATGATAGGATGCCACTTGTCAAGATGTGAGAGGATGAATGTTGTGCATATCTTGATCAATGCACCAAAGAGGGGGAGATTTGAAATTCAAAAGATGGCTTGTTAGAGGGAGAAGCAAGAGTCTTAAATGTCAAGTGGGAGACATGTAAGAGACAATGTAAGAGGAGTTAATGCCAAGTTGGAGGGGACAAGTCAATTGGAAGGCTTTTCAAATTTGGAAGAATATTTCATCTTGATGCCCTTTTGAAAGTAATTAGAAGAAATAATAAATCAAATAAATTGATTTATTGTGCAAGTGGTAAAATCTAGAGAATTAGGGTGATTATGATTAGCATTAATCATGATTTGATTAATTAAGATGAAGATTAGCTGATTTTGACTTTTGACTTAAATACTTGGATTTATTTAAATCAAATGGGAGGAATTTGATGCACTAGTGATTTAATTAAATAAATTTGATTTATTTAACGCATGATGTCAATTTTTCATGTCTAGACATACCATTCAAAAGTGGATTAGAAATAATACCAACTCAAATGTGCAACATTAATAGGGTCTTTAAGAGGAGTGCCATCATTCTTGGTTAAGGTGTAAGAACCAGATCCATAATTCGTATTGACCACATAGGGGCCTAACCAGTTAGGACTAAAGTTTCCTTCATCAGCATAGTCGATAGTAGTGTTTCACTGATTTTCATATAAAACCAAATAAAATTTGTTAAATGTTTGAGGAATGACACCAATATCATGTTTACATTTTAATTTTTTAGCGTAAGCCTGAAGATGCTTGAGTGTTAATGCATTGTTCATCAAAAATTTCAAGTTGGTGTAAGCATTGTTGCTTATAGGTGTCATTATCAACAAGGCCTTGGAGAGAAATCCACAAGGTGGGGATTTCTAACTCTAAAGGTATGATAGCCTTGGTACCATAGATAGGGTTGAAAGGTGTATTTCCCGTAGAGGAGCGAACACTTGTGCGATAGGTGCACAATGCATATTGCAATTGCGTATGCCAATATTTTTGGTTTAGATTAACAATTTTCTTAAGGATTTGTTCAAGGATTTTATGAGTTCTTTCGGCTTGACCATTAGATTGTGGGTAGTAAAGTGTTGAAAAGCGATATTGAATATGAAAGGTCTCGAGGAACTTCGTCACATCATTGTTTTTAAATGTCGTGCCATTATTTGAAAATAACACAGAAGGAAGTCCAAAGCAAGCAATGATGTGTTCCAATAAGAAACAACATATCACATTAGTAATTGTAGACCGAAGAGGAATAGCTTCTACCCATTTGGTGAAAAAATTAGTAGTAGTAATGATAAACATATGTCCAACATAAGAAGATGGTGAAATTTTTCCAATTAGATCCAATCCCTATACATAGAACAACCAAATAGGGATTTGGGCATGGAGCTCAGAAGCAAGAGCTTGAATCAAATTTCTATGTTCTTGGCATTTATGACATCGTTTAACATACGCATAGCATAATTTTTCCATGTTTTTCTAGTAATAACCCATGTGAAGGAGTTTTTGTACTAATGTTTTTCCTCCAAAATGACCTCCACAAGTGCCAGAATGGGCTTGTTCGAGGGAAATATGAGTTTAAAAATCATTGAGACATCACAAAAAAATTCCACTAGAGGATCTTCTATACAATGTATCAGCAAGGATTGTGTACTTAGTGGCTAACTTTTTGAGGCGAATGCCAGTGTTTCTGGTCGTAGGCTTGGGAACAATGCCATCTTTTAAGTAGTTATATATGGCATCATACCATTCACATGAATCATCCGAGAATATTGGGAGGAAATCATCAGGTTTATCACTGATAGAAGGTTTCATGATAGGGTGGATGGTAAACATGATTTTTTTAGAAGGATTGATAAGAGAGATAAGAAAGGCCGCACTAGCCATTGCATCTGCATGTCTATTATCTTTTTGAGGGATGTTATCAATGGTGAACAAGTCAAACTGCTCTAACAAAGTCAGGATGAGATCCTTATATTGTGATTGTTTATCATGTTTAGTTTGATAGAGACCATTGATTTGTTTAATCACTAATTGTGAATCACCATAGATCTTTGTGTCTTTAATTCCCATGACTAAAGCAACACATAATCCAACTATTAATGCTTCATACTTAGCTTTATTATTCATACATAGGAATTTGAGGCCATAGGACAAGGGAATAGGCTTAACTATGGGTAGAATTAAGATAACTCTAGCACCAAAGCCTATTCGACACTTGGATCCATCAAATTACAATTCCCATTTAGAAATTTCTATGGTAAATAGACTATCATCAAGAAAAGAGTCATTGGTAGGTAATGCTAAAAGAGAAGGAGCATCAGATAAATGGTCAGTTAAGAGTCGACGTTTCATTTCTTTTTGGGAAACAAACTGAAGGTCAAACTCAGTTAATATCATTACCCATTTAGCGAGACATTTTGGAAGGTCTGTTCTATTGAAAATATATATGAGAGGATCAAACTTTGTCATCACTTGTATTTATGCATTTATTAAGTAATGTCACAACTTACTAGTAGTGAATACAAGAGCTGAACATTGTTTTTATTTTATTGTGTAACATGTCTCATGATCTATGAGAGTTTGACTAGTGTTATAGATAGGATGTTCTTTTCTATTGTCATCTTTTTGAGCGAACAATACAACAAGAGCATGGGAAGAAGCAGTGATATAAAGGATGAAGGGTTTATTTGGGATGGAAGGTTGTAAAATGGGTGGACTTGCAAGATATTCTTTCAAACTCTCAAATGCCTATTTACAATCGTCATTCCAATCAAAAGTTACATCCTTTTTTAGGAGGTGTGTAAAAAAGGCAACATACGATCGACTAAGGATGCAAAAAAATGGTGGATGGCTTGAATCTTTCCTTGTAATATACACAATTGGGAGATGATGCGAGGAGGTGGCATGCTAATTATAGCATCATTATTTTTGTATCCACCTTGATGCCTTTGTGATATATGATAAACCCTAAAAGTTTACAGCTATGTACTCCAAAGATAATTTTTTTGGATTTAAATGCATGTTATACTTATGCATACGCTCGAAGATTTGTTGTAAGAAATTTACATTATCATGTTGGGTTAAAGATTTAGCTAGAATATCATCAACATAGTCTTCTAAGATATTATGTATGTAATCATGAAATATTAAGTTCATTGCTTGTTGATAAGTAGCCCCTACATTATTTAATCCAAAAGGCATCATAACCCAACAAAATGTTCCCCAAGTGGATGTAAAGGTTGTCTTGTATTGATCTTGTGGGTTTATGAAGATTTGATTATATCTAGAAAATACATCCATAAAGGATAACAAAGTGTGTCCAAAAGTTGAATCCATGATCATGTCGATGTTAGGAAGAGGAAAGTCATCTTTTAAGGAGGCTTTGTTCAAGTCTCAAAAATCCGTACATATCCTAACACGATTATCAGGTTTAGCAACTGTGACGATGATTGATATCCAAGGAGAATAATCGATGGGCCGAATGAAACTTGCATCAAGGAGTTTTTCAAGTTCTCCTTTAACATGAAAGGCTATCTTAGGGTTCATCTTTCATATCTTTTGGTGAATGGGCTTAGCATGTTTAGCAAGAACAATGTTATGAGTACAACTATCTTCGGATCTATTCTAGGCATATTGGAATATTTCCAAGCAAATAGTTTAGGTAAAGCATGAACCAAGGTTGCCAGATCCTCTTGTTCTTCATCACCAAGGAACTTCCCAATTTTAATGACTTTATCTTTATCATCTATGTCCATTGGTATGTCAGGGGTATCCTCTAAATGAAGTCCATTGGACTCAGGAATTTCAGGATTGTATGGTTCCATTCTTGTGGGAGTTTCATTAATGTCACTAATGTTGATCTCATAACTTATCATAGTGCAAAAGGCATTTCTCTTGGGGCTAGAAGTCTTATCCGAAGCACCTAATGGGTGTTTCAAAACTTGATCATCATGAGCATAGGTGAATGGTGGGGAATCCATATCAATTAATTTAGGATGTTTGAGCATGAGATTGGTTCTTGATGTGCATGTGATAGTGTTTATGTTGAGAGATGGTCATTGAATTGATTTTGTAGTTTTAGAAAAGGAAAACCCTAGACCGGTCTTAGTTCCTTGCATATTAGGTTCAATGGGCACACAAATTCCTTGCTCATACTTTCCACATTATTTACCATTGTAGCCTAATTGTTTTACAAGATCATAACCGCGTGCATAAATTATTTCAATTTCCTGTGGGTTTGGTGGTTGTTGATAATCTCTCATCAATTTTTTTTGTGTATGTTGCATTTTCTTCCAAAAGAGATGAGGTAGATATGTGGGCAAGGTGTTCTTCATGCTGGGTAGAGAGGATTGTTGGTTGTTCTTGTTTGTCATCCTCTTTTTGTGTGACAATATACTCACCCATAAATGAACATGTGAATTCTAATCATCCCCAATCATCACCAAGTAAGTTAAACTAGGATTTATCTTCTTGTTGATTCTTCTCAGAAGGGGCGATGTTGGAGGTAGGAATTAACGTTTTGAGGGGACTTGATGTTTCCTTTCCAAGTTGTAAGCAACTCTTAGGCTCGAGGTGTATGTCAATTTGATAGACTTTGTTATTATAGACATTTAATTTTGTGATGAACGGTCAAGGGTACCGCGTGCTTCTCATGTATCCAGGGTCTACCCAAGAGGAGATTATAAGACATGTCATACGGGGGTATGTGCAGGATCATGATGGGCCAAAAAGCGTTGATATCTAAGTGATATGATGACCCATGTGGCTGACGAACTTTTTTATACCCAAAATTGATGAAACGAAAAGGGTTTTTAAAGGAGATTCTTAGATTTCCACCAATATAAATTATGCTTTACTTTGAATTTAATAAATAATGATTATTCATTTTCTATTTGAATTACAACTAAATTCTTGATTGATAGGCTGATTGAAAAACATCTATAACTTTCAAATGATATCACATTTTTTGAATACAAATATGTGTCACATTCTATACTTTGCATACTATAGGATAAAAAAATAAAATTTAATTTCATGAATTTTTTACCAAGTTAAGGTGGTTAGACATATGAGTTTTTATATTTTTAAAAATTTGTAATAAAAATATCATAATTAATTATTTAGATGGAAAAAAATAATAAAAAAATATGCATCACATCCAGACATGAGTCTCCTAATCATATCTAAAATATTATAAAAAAATATTATCATTTTATTGTGGTTAGGGAGGTCAGACAGACACCTACTTCTTATTTTTTCCCTGAAATTTAAGTACTACTGCATTGGAATTTCAATAATTTCACCAAATAGATTTGAAAAAAAAAAAAACCTAGTAGTTTAGAAACTACATTCAATTTTCTACAGATTCTATTCTTACATATTTTTGAAATAATATAGATAACTTATTCAAATTTTTACGTCAAGTTTCCTAACTCTAATTTTCTGAATTTTATTGCCACTTAAGGGACTATTTTTTCCATGATGATCTTGCACATACCTAGGGTATGACATGAATAGGAGTTTCCAGCATGACCATTCCAACAGTAATAGGTAAAGTGATAACACTGAGGGGTTGCTTTGTAACATTGTCAAATCCTCTAATGGATAAGGAATAAGATTTTATTTATGATCTATCCACACATAATCTATCAAGAAGCTTGCACTGCACACATTTAGGGTAGAGCCATTATCAATGAGGGTCATTTTGATGCCTATTTGATCATTTTGGGCTATTATCATAAAGGATTCATTTTTCTTTCTTAAATCTAATGGAGGGAGCTCATGTTGGTAGAAGGTAATTTCTACATTAGTTGTATTCATTTCTTGTAGGAGATCTTCCACATCATTAGCATTTGTACCAAGAGGGACCATTATTTGTTGCAATTTCATTTGAAGCATAGAATGATAGTTTAAAGGTGTGTTCTGAAATTCTAAAGTTGTTCAACCAAATCATACTCCATAAGTTGTGAGTTTAAATGAGGTACCGCAGGTAAGATGGGGTTGGGCAAGGGTAAGGGTGTTGAGGTGGCTTGTTGGGGATGTGGGTTATTTCGAGTATAATGGGTATGAGCAACAATATCGTGCTTAGGTGGGAAGAGGGTAAATTCAGGTTGAGAGTGGGTTGAAGGTTTGTGGAAAGGTGAGTAGTGAAAAAGTCGAGGTTGGATGACATTGACATCTTTTGTTTGAGGTTTCTCACAACAAACCCTAGTGGATGAGTTAGGTGAAATTAAATCCTGAAGAAATTCATCTAACATAGCCATATCATCAAAACCAAAAGGTTTGGGAGATAGGTTGTGAGTGGTAGATTTGGGTTTATCATCACAAACCTTAGTTGATGAACTTATTGAGAGGAATCCCTGCAAAGCTTCATCTAAATTATCCAAGTTATCACTACTAAAAGGTTTAGATGATATAGCTTTCTTATATTCAGGAAGTGGGTGCATTGTTTCATGTGATGCTTCTATGGTTTTGTTCTCATGTTTCACTGAATTTTCTTTAACATAACTAGGAACTAAAGCTGAAAATGAAACTTGGAAAGATCTAATGCTATTTAGGAATGCCATCAAAGTAAAATAGATTTATGCTAATGATAACCACATAATAGAAAGACACTGAATTTAAATAGAGAATGAAATGTAAGAAACAAAATTTTCAAAAACTAACAAGTAAATTTAGAATTTATTGATGTAAAATGTGCACTGGGACTAGGTCGCCCAAGGTGGCGACTTAGTCCCAATGCGGGTATTTTTGAGTTTTTTCTAGTTTTTTTGATGAAAAATGTTATATTTTGGACTATATTGTGTAGAGCTATATGGCATATGCAAAATTTCTCTATTATGTAAGGAAATAAAAGAAAAAATGAGTCTTTTTCACTAAGCTAAAGTATGAAACCCTAGGATGCCTTTTTAAATAATGCAACATACAATGCAATGCTAAAAGAAGAAGTTTCTAGGATGCAAATATAGATTAAATCAAAAGTAAAATGTGTCTAAATATAGGTTCATCAAAATGAAGTACAAAATTTATGTTTTTGGGTCAAAGGATGGGTCCCCTAAGACTTTCTAGGGCTTTTTACCTACAAGAAAGGATATATCCTTTTGTGGTACATAAATCTAGGGATCCATTCAATATTAGGGTTTGATAGGGTTGAAATGTCAATATGAAGTATGCTAAATACTATGTTTTGATAAATGAAACTAACTATAGCATGCAAGCTAACAAAATCTATATTGTTTGAAAACACATGATGTTATGCAACAATAGTAAGATAAACACTATACAAGGTAAAATATTAGAAAAAATAAGATAAGTGCACCTAGAAACTGATGAGGGTTGAATTAGAGATTGCAGAAGCCTCTAGAAGTCAATAAAATTTGAATTTTATGCCCACTAGGACACTTATGCCAAGTTGGGCGACCTAGTCCCTTTTCTTGTAAACTCCTATGGGCTCCGTTCTAGCCAATTGGTCACTAAAATTTACCAAAACCTTTGACAAAAACCTCCAATGGGACTAGGTCACCACTATTGGTGACCTAGTCCCTATTAGCTTTTTGGGAAAACTGAAAGTGGAGTCGGAGGTCTATAGTCTAAACTTTGCTTCTTTACTGAAATACAGACTTAGATCCACAAAATCACCTACAAATTAGAGTATATTTTGGTTTATAATGTGATTTTTTCCTTGGTCAAACCCCTAGTTTGTATTTAAACTTTGAAAGAGATAATAAATCTACATAAACCCTAGCTTTAAGTGTGTGTAGAACTAGGAAAATCTGAGGTAAGACAAAATCCTATTCCAATGTGCTAAAATAAGATGCATGGAAGAGATTTGAAAGATGCAAGACTTCAATCCAAGAAACCCTACAACATTACAAATGAATTTAAATGCAATGGAAATGGGGTGCAAACCTTAAATATGAAGATAGAGAGAAATTTGAACATGGAATCACTTTCAAAACAAGTCTTTAGTTGTGATTTGGTGGGTAGTTGCACCTCCTCAACCTAGATTTCTCCATGATTCACAATAGGCATCCATGCTCAACCCTTTGCAATGTGAGATCTTGAGTGAGAAGTGATCTTGAAGACCTACAAAATCCCTAGTTTGTTGCCCTAAGCTTCAAATTTACTGTGGAAGATGTTTTGCCTTTGATTCTTGAAGTTGCTTGTGAAAATGACCAAAAAGTTGTGAAAATGACCTAAAAACAAGTATTTATAATCAATAATACCTAATTGTTAGTTATTTTGACCTAAGAGACTCACACCCATCAAGAAGTTTTAGCAAGTCAAACATTTTCCCTCTTAAAAATGTAAATAACCCTAAAAAGGACTGGGTTGCCACCTTGGGCGAACTAGTCCCACTAGGGTTTTTGAGGTGGGAATTGTGAATTTTGACTGATTTTGGTATTGTTTGTTGGGATTTGTATAGTTCCTTAGGTTAAATAGGCCTCAAATTCAAAAATAATGAGTATTAGGGGCCTATAAATGTTTTTTTAGGAGGGCGATTGATGCAAGGGTACCTAAAGGAGGACCGTATTAGGAACAAAATTGTCCTTTTATTCAAAGGTATACAATTTTTGGCAACACAAGGAGCTTGAAGACAACTTGCAGGTCAACATATGAAGATTCAGGTCTGGATTTCTATCATAAACAAAAGTACAACTTAATAGCTATAGATTCTAGTCTCGAGATCCTGGAAAGTCCAAGGTGGATTAAGTTTCCATCATTAGTGAATTAGTACCATTTCCAAGCCTAAAAAGTGATCTTTGAAGATCTGGACAACTATTTCCTCGAAACCTATTCCAAAATTTTTTCCCTGAAGTGGGACTAACTCACCCAACTTGGCATAAGTGTCCCAGTGGCCTTCAACTATAGATTTTGGAAGATTTCAAAGCTCCTCTTCATCAACCTTTAGTTTCAAGGTGCATCACTTCTACCTTTTAAAGTTCTTTTACAGTTTGCCTGCATTTTAAGTCATTATTAGGTCATCTTACATATTGTCTTCAATAATTTTACATTTCATTAGTTTGCATTGATTAGATAACTTTATTTCATTAGATTACAACACTTAGACACATCCCACATCATAGACACGCACCACACATTAAACCCTTAATCTTGAATGAACCCATAGATTCCTTCAAGCGAAAAGAACTCTCTCCTTCTTGGTGAAAACCCTAGAAGTGCTAGGGAATCCTCTCTCCCTCAAATTTTTTGGTTCATTTTGGTGAATCCATCCTTAGAAAAAATTTCAACTTCTAGTTTCAAGTGCATATTCATGCTAGGAGAAGCTTGCATTCACATTGCATGAGGGTTTTGCATTCTAGGTTTTCTAAAAGTGCATTAGTGAAAAGTTCATAAAGCTTACATTCTTGCATTGCATATTCATTGAAAATTCCAAGAATTCTGCATTTTCATATTATAATTGCATTTGAAAAGCCTAAAAATCATAAAATTCATTCACAACTTTTAATTTTTTTTCAAAAAAATGAGTGTTGGGACTAATTCACCACATTGGGCGACTTAGTCCACCTGCATATTTTGCATTGTAATTTCTAGAATTTTCAAAGTATTTGTTGCACTTTTGTTTTCTATTTTTGTATTTTTGTTTTTTTTTCCAGAATCTTAGTTATAAGCATTTTAGTGTTCTTTGTTTGCACTGCATTTGCATACACCCAACATTTAGAAAAATTTGCATGAGTGTTTGGTGCTCTATTGCTGATACATTAGTGAGAAGAAATTCAAGACTCATGGAATCTCACGATAATACTCTTGTTGTAGATCTTGGGTTACCTCGAGCTTCGACTCCTAGTATTGATAGTAGTACACTAGGCTTGGAAACCACCCTTAGTAACTCTTTGCATTTAGGTAGCATGTGTATTGAACATAAACCTGATGATATCAAACATGAACAAATCATTCAAATTCATGAATACCTAGCACACTTGCAACATCAAGTGATCCTTGAAACCATCTTCTCTATTGCAATTGCCACTATAGACAACATCCACCGTATACTTGATAGTGATGAAGGCCTAGATGTTATGAAGAAAATAGGTGAGATATATCAAAAACATGTTCCTTCCACCTCTAGTGTATCTCAACTAGAAAACGTTATGGCTAGCCAAGGAGGACCTCAAAATCCTCCTTCAACAATAGCCTCCATACCTACTTATGCCTCTACTAGTGTCACAACCATAATGGAACAAGTTAGCAATGTGATTTCTTCCATTGGTATTCCTACCTCCTATGTGGCATCATATTCTTTATCCTCATCCACCGTACCATCCATTATCTTTCCATTCACTTTCCCTACCACTAAATTCACCCCATCACCACTTTCTATTCCACCTAACACCACTTATATCGATCCTCTCATAACACAACTTTTCCACACTATCTCATCCATGAAACAACAAATTCCTACCATCCACCAAAATGAGAATGGTCCACCCACATACTATGTTCACAAAAATCCCTTTTCCTTGGAAGTATTGTGAACCTCGATGCCACAAGGAATATAAATACATAGATTTGAGAAATATGGAGGGAAGGGTGATCCTTCTAACCATGTTAATGCTTACACTACTTTGTGTAGTGATTTTTCTTTTGATGATAAACTATTAGCTAAATTGTTTCCTAGGACCTTAAAAGAAACTTCCCTGGATTGGTTTTCCTCTTTACCAAACAATTTCATTCATTCATTTAATGAACTTGTGCATTCCTATATCAACAATTTTCAAGTGAAAATGACTCCTAAAAATACCTTACCTGATTTGATGAGATGTAAGAAAACAATGATGAAAAGATAATAGATTTTATCTCATGCTATCAATCACTTTATTCCCAAATTGATGTCAAGATCCCCAATCCACATCTTCAAAAGATGTTTATTGAAAACTTTCTAACACACCTTCAAGACAAACTCACCATGATGAAATTTCCTTCCTTTATGCATTTATGCACAATGCTTTGTGATTATCATAATTTGACTAGTATTCACGATACATGATCCACTTCTAGTCACATTGAGAAATCTGAAAATACCAATCAAAATAGTCCTCAACCATTTATAAAACAAAATAAATATTTCTCACAATTTAACCCTCCTCAAAAAACCCCTTCACCTATCAATAATCAAAATATTAGTTGTTAAGACAGTGGTGCCTTTTAGTTATGGAGACCTGAAAGGAGACTTCACACCTTTACCCGATACCCTCCATAATACACTATCTCAACTTCTACAACAACAAATGATTACCTAACCTGTTATCCACACACCCAGTGCTAATAGACGAAATGGACATGCAATTCAACAATGTAAGTATCTAAAGCATCTTGTTCAAGACCTCATTGATTCGAGTCATCTATCTATTGCTAGTTTTAATGATAAAGGAAATAACTCTATTGTCCCGCAAAACAAAAATTTACAAAATTTTCACTAGTCCCATTCCTAAACATAATATTTCATTTTTCAAAGCTAGTGAAACTCCATAGAATGATGTTATGAAGATACAAATGATGATAATTTTGATCTTCTTCCACATGTGATCCATGTCATGGTTATGGATGAAATGGTAGGCATGATAGAAATTATCCCTCGTAAGGGCAAACCTAAAACATCTCTTGATATTACTTTTTCTCCTAAAGACATACTTAAAAATCTCCCTGGCGGTCCTCTTTACATAACCATTCGTATCTATGATAAGCCCACTAATGGGATATTAATAGATCTCACCTATAGTGAGAAAGTGATCATGGAAGAATTTTTAGTATCGCATGATCTTTATCAAGATGACTATGATAAACCTAAAGCATGGATCAAAATGCATAATGGTTTTTCTTTCCCTACGATTGGATCAATCGCCCTCCCATTACAAATATGCTATAATAAATTGGATGTTACATTCTCTATCATCTCATAGTTGAACCAATTTCATTTGTGGCTAGGCCATCCATGGCTTCACTCAATGAAAGTGGTCCCTTCAGTTCTTCACAAGTTCTTTAAGTTTCCCTTTGACAATGATATATTCACTATCTACCATAGTGGCTTTAATCCCTTGTCTTCCAAAGGAAAATTTTCCTTAGAAGCCTTTTGGTCCAAGCCTATGGAGCCCATCATGCCTAGAAGAGATTTCTTTTTCATTGCTTATAAAAAATTTAAAGCAAAGAAAATGATAGAGTTATCTCCTTGCAACATGTCTCCATCCATTTCCTAGACTCTGATCCTTGATGAAACCATGCTTCAACCAAAACAAGACCAAACTCAACCAACACTTTAAAATTCATCTACATCCTCTAAGTGACCTAGAGATCATGATAGTACCTCTGTCCAACCTCATTGCATAATTTTGTTTTATAAATCAAAGGAGGAGGTGGTTGACCAACCTCCCATGGTTCCTTTCGTCCCTCCTCTAGGGCTGACAAGCAACCTATGGTTGATCAATCTGCTCCTTCATAGACACAACTTGATAATATAATCAAAAGAAACATAGGAGCTAGGGAGCGTAGGCATCAATTCCGTGCCCTTTCTCATAGGTTACATGAAGAAGAAAATATAGAAAATCATAATCCACACGTGAAAAAAATAATGCACGATGTTCCTCCTCCACCACAACATGACCCTCTACCTCCACCACCACAAGAGTTATATGCTTCAATCGAGATCATCATTCTCCCTCCTATTTTCATTAATTTGGATGACGATGATGAGGAGATAACTAAAATAGATGAAGAGGTCCATAACAATTTGAATACATTTTTTTCCTCTTCCATGAGTTTGGATGACAACTCTCCTAGGACAAGCCTTGAACTTGATGCTAGTTCTACAATTGTTGTTGTCCCTCTAGCTAGTTGCTCACCCGCATTTTACACTAAACAAGATTGGGAGTCGGATGGCTTGTTAGATGGTTGAATCAAATTTTCCATACTAGTCTTTTTCTTTTCTTTTTTCATGTTTTCTTGTACGTAATGTGTTCCCTGTACTATTCTTTTCGATGTTCTCTTTGTTTGTGCCATTCCTCTATTTGTATCTTCATTCTTCTATGTGTCATAGCTTTCCTTTCGCTTTTTGATTTTTATTTCGCCTTCCTTTTGGGGATGATGCAAGGCATTGAGACAAAAACGTCCCTTTCAAGTTGACCCAAAAGGCTCTTTTTCTTTTTTCCTCTACCTTCGCCTTCCTTTTGGGGATGATAAAAGGCATTGAGACAACAATGTCCCTTTCATGTTGACCCAAAAGGCTCTTTTTCTTTTTCCTTCCTTTTTGGGATGATGCAAGGCATTAAGACAATAATTTCCCTTTCATGTTGACTCAAAAGGCTCTTTTTTCTTTTTCCTTCACCTTCGCCTTCCTTTTTGGGATGATGCAAGGCATTGAGACCGAAATGTCCCTTTCATTTTGACCCAAAAGGCTCTTATTCTTTGTAATTTTATTTTTCTTTTGTTATAATTTTGGGGACGATTTAAAGCGTTGATACACCCTATATCTCTTCCATGTTGACCTAAAATGACTATTTATTTGAGTTGATACAATTCCGAGCTCTCTACACAAACATTACATCAATGGACATACTAACCCCAAATCCATAGATCCCTTATGTGTTTAGTGTTTTTCACTTTGGGGACAACCCCTCTCCCTTTCTTTTCCTTTTTCTTTATATGATGCATCGTTACTTGGAAAAATATGACTTGGCATAAGGATTTCCATGTTGGCTCTCATGTCCTTACTTTCTTTTTGAATTTTTCATTTTACTACTTTAAAGTAATTTCTCATAGAACGATGTCTTGCAATTCCTTTAAAGTGGTGGTATACATTGACATTATTTATTTTTTCATTTTTCCTCAGATCTTAGTGCAGACTTATTACTTCATATGATGTATTTGTCACTTTGTGAATGACATTGGGTGTAACGTCCTTCATGAAAGTGATCTATCTTAGCATATTAAATTCCTCTTAGTGGCTTAATGCAACATACTGCATCCCCTAAGTTGTGAATTTTCTATTCTTTGATTGGTCGATTCTCTTGGATACATTAGACACAATGTTACCTAAGTCAAAGATCTCACATGAACTAAGAAAGAATCCTTTGAACATCCTTTTGCATTTTGTATATATGGCCACCTTGCATAATAGAACTTGTATGCTTGTGGTGCCATCTTGCATTTTTTCATGAGCTCCAAGCGCATGAAGCTCAAAACCCTTGTATTTTTTGGCACCTTATCAAATTTATCAGGAGGTATAACTTTGGTATGGTTAAGCGGGAAGCCCAACCAGTGGCATGACTTTCCCCATAGCCACTTACATGTGTGTGAGTGCATACTAGCCATGAGTGTATGTTCCTCACCCTTTTTGGCTTGCTCACCCGACAAACAACTAAAAAGTCTCATCACCTCAGAGTGAGTACACTTGTTTTCGAACAAACAACCTAGATCTGATCCACAACTAGCTAGACAAACGGTCAACACTTCATCCAAATTTCCCTTTTTTTCTCATTCCTTCACATCACTTTTTTGTGTGATCTTTTTTCCTAATGTTTCATTTTCCATGAGATCTTGATGTTAGGGGCTTGATCATCCCTCCTTATTATAGTTGTCTCATCTTACTAGCATGAGTGTATCTCGATCCCTCTCAATATGCATGTCTTGGCTACTTTAGTGTTAATTCGAATAAATTTCATCCTCTCACTAAACTGGGGGCTAAAGGTGTCACAAAAAAATGTGTCCTTGACATTTTGCACTTGTTTGGGCCTTTCCTATGGATTTTGGCCTTATTTTGCTTATTTTTAATGTTGTAATGTGGCCAACACATTCAAAATAAGCCTTGAATTCTTGTAAATGAATAAAATCCTAAGCATATATTGCAAAGGTGTTGTGAAGTGTTTTAATACATTTTCCCACTTTTCTAGGACCTTTCCATCATAAATCACTTAAACAACCTCTTTTTACCCTTTACCAAGACCTATTTTAAAGTGTTGTAAAGAGTTGTAATAAACTCTCACACTTTCCTAGGATTGTCATCAATAAATTAACCCTTTCTTATGATAGAATGACCCCCTAATGCACTTATAGGCCCTACTTAAGTGTGTTTCAGAAGACAATCCAATTAAACAACAATAATCACACTTTAATTCTTGACAACCACTTAAATTTTCCTAGGTGGACTAAGCCACCTTGGGCGACTTAGTCCCTTGTGGCATAAAAAATAAAATTAACTCAAAATTATCTCCGGATATTGTCTCCTAAACCTTAAGGTCGGCCTGTGATGTGTTATTTTTGGGAAATTAGGGGACAACATGTATAAATAAAGGATTTGCCCCTCATTTTCACTGCTCATTCTCTCATGATCAAGCAATATATCTTCCCAAGTAAGCATCAAGCATTCAAGCACTCTAAGCACATCAAATATCATCCATTTGAGCTGATCACTTACACATCTTCAAAAAAATTCCATCTCAAGGGCTTGGTGAGTTGTTGTACTTGCATTTTATTTAATCATCTTTCCCTTTTCATTATATTTCTTTATCTAGGTTTTGATTACCAACATGGGGTTTGACTAAGGCAAACCCCTATTCTCTAACCCTAACCCCTTTTCTCCTCTTTGCATATGTGTTTTGTAAACTTTATATGCAGATTAGTAAAAGAAAAAGGTGCTCAAAGGTCTCACATTTCCATCCACATCATTCAAGGCCAACAAAGCCTAAAAGGAGCTTGGATACAACTTGCAAGTCAACATCTGAAGATTCGGGTCTAGATTTCTATTAGAAACAGAAGCATAACTTGATAGCTACAAATTCCAGTATTGAGATCCCCGAAAGTCTAAGGTGGACTAAGTCACCATCATTGGAAAATTAGTCCCATTTCTATCTTTGAAAAGTTATCTCTACAGATTTGGACACCCATTTCCCTCAAATATGTTCCGACAAAGTTTCCCTGAAGCAAGACTAAGTCACCCAGCTTGGCGTAAGTGTCCTAGTAGCCTTCAATAATAGATTATAGAAGATTCTAGAGTTTTCCTCTTCATCAAGCTTCAGTTTCTAGGTGCACCACTTCTACCTCTTTAAGTTTTGTTATAGTTTCCATATATTTTAGGTCATTATTAGGTCATCTAACATACGATTTTCAATACTTTTACATTTCATTAGTTTTCATTCATTAGATAGATTAATTTCATTATATTACAACAATTAGACACATCCCAGATCACACACACACATCACACATTAAACTCCTAATCTTGAATGAACCCATAGATTCCTTGAAGTGGAAAGAACTCTCTCCTTCTAGGTAAAAACCCTATAAATGCTAGGGAATCCTCTTTCTCTCAAAATTTGTCGTTCACAAACAAACAATTTTGTAACAATAGGGGAGGAAAATCACCAATCCAAATTATATACCTTCTCCAATTTTCCATAGAAATTTCTTGAAAATAACTTCTAAATTAAGATAAAGATAGCAAATTATGTCATGAGTGGTTTGGCAATCCTCACTACCGCTATCTTGAGAAACTATTTCAACATAATATGGTCAAGGGATTATTTAAGGTTAAATTTTCTAAAGTGATTTGTGAAGGTTGTGCACTTGGCAAGAATCTAGAAGAAAAAATTGATAAAGGAAAATCATGGAGGGAAACACAGGTCTTAGAACTTGTTCATAGATATGTTTTCAGGGATTTTCCACATCCATCTATTACAAAGGATAGAAATTTTCTCACTTTTATTGATGATTTCTCATGTTTTATATGGGTGAACTTCCTTAGAAAAAAATAAGAAGTGTTTGAATCATTTCAAGATTTCGAAGCTCTTATTGAAAAACAATCAAGGAATGTCATCTAGGTTCTATGAATATATAATGGGGGTGAGTTTGTTAACAACCATTTTGAGTAGTTTTCCATATTAGAGGGGATAGATCTGTAGCACATAGTTTCATATACCCCACAAAAAAATAGTGTTGTAGAATGGAAAAATATATCTTTAAAAGAGATGGCTAATTGTATGATTCACTCGCAGTGCCTCACACCATCATATTAGGTAGAATCATTCAACTATTCATGTTACATAAAAAGTGGATTTCTACATAAATCCTTGAAGGTGAAATAATGAAAATTGGGGAGATACTTTCGTATGGACCCATTTTCCAATTATCTCATTCGAGGATAACGCTAGAGATATCAACCTCAAGTGTGCAAAGGAGAAAGAGATCTTGCAATAGGGATTCTCTAGGGATTGATTGTAAACTAATAAGGGGTTCACCACCAAGCTAGGGCTTGGAAAGATAAATGAAATTCAAGATGTAATGCGTAATCGTAATTTGATGTAATATTTAACTAAATGGCCTAAAAGTGCATGTAAAATAGAATAAAAAGTTGAGAGATGAAATTTGTGCACTTGGAAACATGAAGAGGCATTAATGAAGAACTGAAATGCTGAAAATGGTGACTTTAATGCTGACTAGGACTCATATGCCAAGCTGGGTGAATCAGTCCTAGATCTGAGTTTTTGTGTAGAAATAGGAATCTAGAAAATGGGTACTTGAATATGTAAAAAACTTTTAAAATGACATAATTTGGTACTCATACGCCATGATTGGTGTATGATTCCAGTTAGGGTTTTCTATAACTTCAAAGTCTAAATCTAGTCTTCAATGTCTACTCTTTATATTTCACTCTATTTTTGAATCTAAAACCTTGATTTCGGGGTTGTAGGTGACTTTTTAGTGAGGATTACAACCTTGCAAATGAGGATACAATTACAAAAACTTTGTACAAGCTTGTAACCTAATCTTCAATGATCCTTCAAGCTCCAAGACACCTATATCTACAATCAAACATGAAAAGAGAAGAAAAACTTATTGATTGTTAGTGAATAAGGGTTTTCCTTGGTCAAACCCCTCTTAGGTAATTAAACCAAATGGTGAAACAATGAAAAAAGGATATGAAACATGAAACATGAAAAATGGTACCTTGAATGGTGCCTTGTAGATGATGCCTTGTAAATTTGTAATCTAACATGAAATGACCATGAAGGATGTAGATCTAGATATTGAGATAAGTGTAGAATAATGCTTGACCTTGGATCTTGGATGCAACATCACAACACTAGCTCAATAAAATTCTCTTGAATTCCTTATAAATTATCTTGAATGTCTACAATAATTTATGAAGATTTCTACTCTTGAATGCCTTAAAAATGCTCTTAAATGTTCTCTATATGACCTTCTGAAGTATTGGAGTGTTTAACTCTTTAGTTCTTGACTTGGTATCATGTAGTATTATTAAAATAATTGATTGAGACCTCATTTATATAGTCAATCCATCTAATATCCCGTTAATTGGATCCCATAGGCCGAGATTCATGAAATTTGAACTTAAAACCCAATTTTCTTGCTCAAAACCTTAAAACTAGGCCAAATGGAACTCATACATCATTTGTGGCATATGGGTCCCACATAGGTGGAATTCATATTTCCAAGGTAGTGTATGGGTCCCACATAGGTGGAATTCATATTTCCAAGGTAGTGTATGGGTCCCACATGGCCTATTTGAAGAGAGTAAATGTTGGGGAGTTAAGAAATTGAGTTTATTTGTGGTCTATGTCAAGATTTCTATTAAAATATGCCTCGGGAAGCACAATATAGGGTCTTAGGGGCCTATTAATGATGATATTAAGGCAATAACTATAAGAGGGCCCAAAACACAATGTGAAGTGTAAATAAATACATTTTACATCAAGTTAAGGAAAAATTATTTCAATTTAGCTTAAAAGGGTCATAAATCCAATGTGAATGTGTACAACACCTTAGAACACTAGATTAGGTCCATTTGGTTTATAATCCTCCTAAATTTAATGTTAAGGTGTGAATAAATACAATTTAAAACATTAAATTAAGGAAAAGTTAGGTTTATTTAGCTTTAAAGGGCCCAAAATCTAATGTGGGTGTGTAAAACACATCACAAAACTAGATCAAGGTGATATGAAGTCCAATTTATCATTAATTATTCCCAAATCAAGCAAGGAAAAGGAATACGTTTTCTGTTGCCACAAAACGGTATCATTCCCTTTGAAGCTTGGAAAGGATGGAAACTAATAGTTGATCATTTCAAATATTTTGGCTCTCATGCCATGAGATTCATTCTAAAAGAAAATATCAAGGCTATGGATCCACAATTTAAACCTTACATCTTTGTTGGATATCTAGATGGTGTAAAAGGCTATTGCCTACTCCACCAAGTACCACACATGATTTTTTTATTGAGAGAAGTGTTAAGTTTCAAGAAACATATCTTGAAACTATACTTGACACTTCTCAAAATATTGTGGACTCACCAAATCTTGATTATAGTACCAAAAATTCAGATCATTCTTAGTAGATTCCTAGAGTAGTGTCTTCTTCTTCCATTTCCCACAATGATGATATTAATGAGGGTTCATTTTCATATAGCTTAAGGATTGCATTGGAATTTGGTATGTCTTCACTAGAATCACCCACATTTCACACTATACACATGTAAAATATAGGGGTACAAGATCTAATAGATGATATACATATTTAGGCATATTTTCAAGGGTTTCTGATCTACAAACATTGAGAGAGGTATTAGGCATACTCGAGTGGGATATTGTTATGGATGAGGAATATGATTTTTTGATTAGAAATCACACTTTGGATTTGAATTCACTTCCCAATTGAAGGAAGATAGTTCAATGTAGGTGGATATATCAAACTAAATTTATAATAGATGGGTCAGTTGATAAGCACAGAGCATGGTTGGTTAGGTTTTTCAGAAGTTGCAAGAATTGACTATATAGAAACTTTTGTACTAGTTGCTAAGATAAATTGCATTTGACTCACACTAGCTATAGAAGCAACATATATAGATGATATAGATGGGATGTACATCATATAGATATTAAGAGTACATTGCTTCAAGGATACATTGAGGAGGAAATCCACATGGAAAAACCACTAGGGTTTATTCAAGATTCATCCTCAAATTTTAGACTAATTAAATCTCTTTATCGAATCAAACAAGCTCCTTGAGCTTGGTATGAGAATATCGATTCCTACTTCCTATCTTTAGGTTTTACTAGATCCAATTTAGATCCTAATGTCTATCTATTATGGTAGGATTATTGAATTGTGGTACTAGTTCTATATGTTTATGACATTTTGATTACCAGGAGTTCTTCATCTACCATTGTAGTAGTGAAGACATCACTTCAAGAAAAAATTGATATTATAGACTTGGTTTTATTTCACTACTTCCTTGGCATTGAGATTTCACAGTCTACTTTAGGGATTACTCTTTAACAACCTAAGTATACTCTTGATCTACATGCAAGGTTTCACATACTACTTGAAAACCATCTCTAACTCCATTTCTATATGGAATGAAGCTTGAGACTTCATGTACTACATCATTGCTTGATACTAAATTTTACTGACAACTTGTTGGTAGTCTTATATGCTTGAATCATACTAGGCCAAACATTGCCTATAGAGTATGCATGGTTTTCATATTTCTATAGGAATCTCATGAGCTACATTGGAAAGAAACTAAGATGACCCTTCATTACCTTCATGGTACTCTTGGGTTCTCTATTCATAATAGAGTTCGTTTCTCAGTTGACTTGGTTAGTTTTATAGATTCAAATTGGGTTTGTGACACTGAGCATTATAATTCCACTTTAGGTTACAATTTTTCACTTTGTTTAGGTCTTATTAGCTGGTCTAGAAAAAGTTAGAATGATATTGCTATATCATCCATAGAGGAAAAGTTTAGGGGGGATGTTAACTCAGATACTAAGGCTATATGACTTCAAGGCATTCTTTTTGAGTTTGGTATTCCTTTCAAGCATCCAACATTCATTTATTGTGATAAATCAAGTACTATTTAGATATGTAGGAATTTGGTTCAATATAAAAAAAAAACTCATAGAGACTCATATGCATTATATTCATCCTTGGGGGGGGCTTTCTACTCTTCTCCTCATCTTCTTTCTTTTTGGAGGATAACTTTTACCACTAGGTTTTCTATCTTACTATTTTTTTAGATATTTCATTATACATGGGTACTTCATAAGGCTAATAGTTGGGACCCTTTTCCTTTTGCATTATACATGGGCACCTCATGAATCTAGTATCCCAGACCCATTTTTTTCATTACCACCTAAGCTATGCTTTAGGATGGGTGTTAGTGTATATATTAAATACACTTAGGCTTACTCAGGCCTTCTTAGGCATCCACTTACTTAGGTGGCCATCCTTGACAATTTTCCATATGAGTTATCATGTTAGTTAGAATTTTTATTGAGGTGTCAACTTACTTTTGACACCTCATGCTACTTTAGTGGTAGGAAACTCACCACCACTCCATGTGTGATGTCTCTTATCCTCATTTCATGGAAGTTTTTTGCCTATCTCCTTTTATATATGTATGCCTCTTTTTCCTATTATATCTTGACAAATTTATGAAATTTGTGTTCAAATTTTCTTTCTTGTAATCTCTTAAATTTGTAATTTCATAATTTATACAAATTTTCATTCATAGTAAATTATTACAGTTAATATAAGATTTTATTGTATTAATGACGAGTGTTTTTAGCATTGGTCAACACATACAAAATACAAGTATCCTATCTCTCTTGAAAAGTAATTTCCCTTCAAAAAAATTAGGAAACAACCCCAAGGTCTCTATTGTTAGGTCTTGACTATGCACAAACAACTTAGAGATAATGTGATTTTTTGGTAATAACAAGGGGCCTTACAACTCAACAATGCTTGAAGTATCAAACTTATCATCAAATATGGCGATGTGGTGATGATTTCAATCCTAAAAAACCTTAGTTTTAAAATAAATGCAAAAAGATATAGGGTTTTAGACATATCCTAATCTAACACCTAAGATCAATCCCCATAATGGCTAATGCTACAAATGGAAAAATCCTCATGAAATTAATTTCTATTTGATCAAGGGAAAGCCTATGTACTACATAAAAATGATGCAATCTTCAAAGTAAACTAAAAGATTTTCAGACCATGAACATTCATACATGTACCCAATTATTGGCGCAACATGAAAAAAAATCACAGTTGAACGAAGTGCAATATTTGGCTCAAACTTAACTTTACACAACAATTTGTAATTAACAAATCATTAAAACTATGAGCAGTAAATTCATCAAACATCATTAACATTTCACCATTATCATGAAATAATTGAAATCTAACATTGAGAATCAGGAACAAGAAACCATAAACTTTCAAATCTTAACACAAAATTTCACCAAAGGGTATGTGTAGGATCCTAATGGACCAAAAAGTGGCGATATGTAAGCCATTTGATGGCCCATGTGGCTGATGACTTTTCTTTTACCCAAAATTGATTAAATGAAAAGGGTTTTTAGAGGATATTCTCAGCTTCCACCTATATAAATTATGCTTTACTTTGAATTTAATAAATTATTATTATTCATTTTCTATTGGAATTATGAATAAAGTCCTAATTGATAAGCTAATTGAAAAACATCTATAACTTTCAATCGATATCACATTTTTTGAATCTGAAACATGCGTCACATTCTATGCTTTACATACTATAGGAATAATAAAAAATTTTGAGTTTCATGAATTTTTGACCAAGTTAAGGTGGTTAGACAGACGAGCTTTTATATTTTTTAAAAGTTGTAATAAAAAAATCATAATTAATTATTTACTTAGAAAACAATTATAAAAAAATATGCATCACATCGGGACATGAGTCCTTTTCTTATATCTAAAATATTATAAAAAAATATTATCATTTTATTGTGGTTAGGGTGGTTAGACAGACACCTACTTCTTATTTTTACCCTGAAATTTAAATACTACTGCATTGAAATTTCAAATTTTGACCAAATAGATTTTATTTTTTTAAATAAAGGTCTAGTAGTTTAGAAACTACATTCAATTTTGTACATATTCTATTTTTTACATTTTTTTGAAATAATATAGTTAACTTATTCAAATTTTTACGTTAAGTTGTCTAACTCTGATTTTCTATCTTTTTATTGCCACTTAAGGGCCTGTTTTTTCCATGATGATCCTGTACATACCCCAAATCAATGACCCAATTGTATTAAATTCTCTAGCAGTAACATAACAATCTCCAGTTCTCTCCTCTCCTACAACCTAATATGGAACTACCTTGCCAATTCTAGCATTCTAACCCTTTACAAATGAGAAGAAATAGCCTTTTATAGAAATTACATTTCAGAATCAATGGCCTGGATTTAATCCATCTAATGGCTTAGATCAATCCTCTAGAAGCCCTAGGAAGTTACATTAAATATTGGCACTCATACTACATCATTAACTAATCAAATAAATTCAAATAGATTTTGGTCCAAAGAGAAATAAATATTTCCCCATCTTGATCATAATGAAAATGCCTATTGGAGGAATGAAAAAAACTTCACATGTTGCCTTATTTAAAATATTTCTCCAGCTAGTAGGGCACAAATTCATATGTAAATCAACATTAAATCTTGAGTCTACACTTTATATTCACTTACAATCTTTCCCATATTTTCATCTTAGCAAAAACCCAAATGCAAGTCCGCTTTTGATTTATTTAATCTTGAACATCAAACAATATTATTAGTAGGTCGCATGCAAAAATCCAATCTATAGAACATCCAGATTAAAATTGAATAAACCTTTCAAACTTTTAACTCCATAGAATCTCAGAATTTTAACCTTGTTAAGAAATTTCAAATATTTTGGCCTTTTAAGAAAATTTTCCATTTTTGGAAGTTTTATTTGTTCGAAATTTTTCCATTTCAATAATTTTCATTTTAAGAAACTTTTTAATTTCAAGAAATTTTCTATTTTTAGAAAATTTCCAGTTTTGTAGAATTTCCATTTTTGAAAAAAATTTTTGAAAAAAATTGCATTTAGGGAAAATTTTAATTTTTGGAACAAAAAAATTGCATTTAAGAAAAATATTCCATTTATGAAAATTTTCGGGATTTTTCATGAGCCTTGAAATTGTCCAAAAATGGCAATTGAGGGGAATGCTTGAGGTCATGGATTTTCCAAATTTTTGAGTTTAGGTGAATCCAAGAGGTCATGGATTTTTTGAAATTGGATTTTACGGGAATCTTAGAGGTCATGGAGTTTTTGAAATTGGATTTTAGGGGAATCCAAGAGGTCATGGATTTTCTGAAATTTTGGTTTTAGTGGGATCCAAGAGGTCATGGATTTCTTGAAATTTTGGTCATATGGGAATCCAAGAGGTCATGGATTTTTCAAAATTGGATTTTAGGGGAATCCAAAAGGTCATGGATTTCCTAAAAATTTGGTTTTAGGGGAATCCAACAGGTCATAGATTTCTCAAAATCTATGATAGGTCGAAATCTCCTAAACCCAATAACTTTGTACCTAGAAGGAATTTTCAAAAAATTCAAAAAGAAACCTAGCCTAATTTTTCTTTCTCCATCCATAGGTGCAAGAAATATTTACATACGACTTCCAAAATTTAATTCAAATTCCCTATTTCCAGAATCCATGATAGGTGTATTTCTCCTAAATCCCATAACTTTTTACCTAGAAGGAATTTTCTAAAAAAATCACATTTAAGGTCCCCAAGACACTTTAAAACATTTCCCTAACCAAATTAATTCTGGTCTTAATCCCAAAATAACCTCCCAAGAAGAGAAACACTAAAAATCAACAAAAGCAAAAATGTAGACACAAAAAAAGAAAAAGGGAGTCCTTGCCTCTAGTGGGGTGTGTGTGTAAAATGCATAACATGTTGGTAAAAGGATTTTTCACTATGATTGTTTCTCCAAAAAAGACCTTGTTTTCCTAATGAGTAGTGAAAATTATTCCAATAGTTCGAGAGATAATTATGGAATAGGGATCTTCCTCTATCTCTGATATGAGCATCTCCTATATACAATTCAATTGTTTGTATTTTTTGTGTACTTTTAGCCTTAAAGTACATAAAGAAGACAAGTAAAAACTTGAGAAAAAAGAGTAGCGAAAACCCTAATGGTAGAATAAGAATAGAACAAAGATTTCACAATCAATTAGACATTACAAAAGGGGGTTTTCAAATATATTTTGCTATGAAATAATAATAAAGGAAATATGGAAAAATCTCAATATATGAAGAGATAAATACTTCAACACATTCAAATCAAGATACCAAGATATGGTTATGTTTCATCAAACACATAGATTATTGATTTTTTACACAATTACACAAAGAGATAACTAATTTAAGATACAATAAATTAGTAATAATCAAAACAAGAATACATTTATAACATACAAACTAGAATGAATTCGTAATTATATTTATAAAATTATAGAATTCCAAAAACCCTTTGATACATAATTCTAAAAAAAAATTCTCTCCAAAATGTTTTTCTCCAAAAGTTTCCCATTTGTAAATTCCACCCTTTTACATTTAAAACGGGCTTGTAGATACAATAACTTTATAGGATTCATTCAGTAACTACTATTGGTTATTTTTTAAGAACCAAGCTAGTCTTCAACGAGGCCTATGGAATTTCCAATTCTAATTCTTAGCAAGTTGAAGGGCTTGGGCACCAATTGAGTGAAATCAACAATGCTTTTCTCCTACATTTCGGGCTCTACAAGACCCTAGAGGGTGATCGCACAATGTACCTAAATATTTATGCACTTCATGACCCGATACATTACAAATAAAAGATGAATTTCCATATAATAGCTGAAATAAATGGAATATATCAATCTAGCTGGCTACTCCTTTACAACACTCAACATTTATACCATGAGAATGGAAGAATTTGACAAAAAATAATAACTATTGAAAGTCATTTTTAATTTTTTTTGTTGTTGAACGACCAAGAAGATTTATCATGAATACACAATACAAATCAGCTCCTTAACCTAGGAAACATAGTCAATCTCAACATAGACATAACTTGACAATTGATTAATACCTAATATACCAAACCATAAAAATTTATGGTTTGGTACATTACAACATCGCATTCATAATATACCAAACCATAAATTATTATTAAAATCTTGATACTCAAATTACATGAAACTATAGCTTCATCCAATCAATTTCATTAATTATTTAAATTAAAAATATGGACAAAACCACACATCCATTGGAAATCAATGAATATTAACAAAAAAATCCTTGATCATTCTATTAATAGTTAATTAAATGACTACATCAAGAGAGAAATCGCTTTGAATTTGTACCATCTTCTATTCAATTTCTAGTATTGTTATCAAAAATTACATATGAATATTGACAGGACTTAAAAACCTAAGACAAAACTCTTAAATGTTCTCTGTATTCTTGTTATAAAAATTCTCTATGTGATCAATAAACAACCAACTTGTACATTTCAACTTGAATTCCTTATAGAAATGAATGAGAAAACAAGTCTTGTGCCTAAATGTACACATGTCCTATTCTTATTGGACCGTTACAACATATATTCCCTTTGTAGTTATATTTGCAATTCAAATAGAGAGAAATGTCACACGAGAAAAAAACCATTTGTATTAGTCAATGAAGATCTGGTCCCACCTTCCAAAAGGTACCTTTTAGCTCTTATAGTAATATATCCCTAGTCTTTCAAAATTTATTTCATGTACGCCATGCTTGAATGAAGGAAAAACATGAAAGAAAGAAAGATAAGTATGACAAATTACCTCCACGTCTGCATCCTTGTCATCAATTTGAAACTGGAGAAAATACAATATTTTGGAACTAATTTATCAAAGGCCTAATCTATATTGGTTCTAAACCATGTATTGTATTTTCCCATCTTCTACTCTCCATTATTACATACTTAAGAACAAAATTGTACCGACCATCCCCACAACAATAGCTTAGTACTCCAGGACATCAAGATACTTGTCCTTCCATTATTGGAATTCCTCTTCTTAGGGCCAATTGAATCTAATAACACTATTAGCCTTTAACCTATATGGAGCATATTTGGTGACAACTTTATTTTCTTCTTTATCAAACTCCTCCAAGAAAACTCTTGCTTGAGTAAGCATGTCCATGTTATTCTTCATCATTCTCATAGGAGTTCCCTCACAAATCAGGGCTGTTTTCTTTGCAATCGCATCATTGGCATGCTTTTTCCAATCCTCCAAATATTTGACTTCACCATTCTCCTTCAAGATTTCAACAAGGAGACCAAAATTCATTCATCAAATTTCTTAACCAAATCCCTTATTTTAGCCTCCAAACATTCAAGCTTTCCCTAAAATTATTGAATTCCATTTATAGTTTTGAGGGTGGGTTGGATTTTGTCAGGCTTATTCACATCATGCTTGGTTCTCACAACCATTAGCCTCAAATCTTGAATTCTTTGGATCCATTTATTCATAAGTGGGATTTTGACTTCTTTGTCTCTATCAAAATTTCTTACAGGATCCACCATGGAAGAATAATTAGCATGGATTCTAATTAATCTCTTGTCAATTCCCTGGTTGAGATGCTCTAGCACTGATGTTACAATTTTTAAATTACTAAAAAAAATCAACCTAACATGCTAGTTGTACTTCTCTTCACACTCCTTCAACTTTTCAAGAAGATCTTCTCTGCTAATTTATTTTGTCTGTTGTATACCTAATGTGCTTGGCTCTTCAATTGATATGGGTACATTTCCCATGTCATAAAGCACAATTTCCATTAAAACATCTATAGAAGGAGTAGGAGGTGTTTGTGCTTGTGGTGAGATAGGAGAAGAAGAATTTGTTTGCATTGGTCCACTAAGTTGCAAATTTTTCATGTTTCCTTTCAATAATGCCATTTTAGTCTACAATTCTATTATTTATTGTTAGCCCTTGCCATACATAATCAATAAGGTATTGTACATTGTTATAAATTTTTCATTTTCTATTGTCATCGATTCCACTATTGACTTTGCAAGCTATGAAAAATTAAATGACATAGTGGAAACTTCAATAGAAAAGGTATCAGATACCCTCTTTATGATCAAGCCCCATGTATAGTCTACAAAAGGTTTTGTAACTTCTAGCTTTTTATTATTAGGGGCTAGAGCCCAAATAGCTAATGTATCCCACTTCTCACTAAATGTTGATCCTCGTAGTGCGATAATTTCTTCCTCCTCAGAATTGTATAGATGCCTATTATACCTCTTTACCATGTTAAAGGTTATTGCAGAGGCTAGGTCCCATTCTGGTAGCAAGAGAATACCACTTTTTCTCACCAAGTCTTTTCCCTCTTGTGCAGTTATTCCTTGGAAGCTTTCTTTCATTTCTTTTATGACTTGGGCCTACATAACTTGATTAGGAAATTATGGGTGGAGGGTCCTCTTCATTGAAATTTTATTCATATTCATCTTTATTTTCTCTCCAAAAAAATTCTGAGAAGGTCGAGGACTTGAAAAATGAGTCATCATCCATGAATTATTTACAAGCCTCCTCTCAGGAATCATCTCTATTATTCAGGCCTGTGAGGTCTTCCTTGCTCAATCTAAGGCCCAAATGTTGAGGTATCATCTCCCTAGGGGGAGAAGGCATACCTTGTTGCATCTCTTCTTTAGTGATGAATATCTACTCATCAAAATCATCATCATAATCCACCAGGCCACTTGATTCAACCTTTTGTCTCTAACGAGGTGGGTACCTTAGTGGTGATGCTTTCCTAGGTGGTGAATTAATTTAAAAAATTACTAGACCAGTAGACCAAGGAGGAGATGGTGGAGTTTTATGTACTAGTGAAGAGACTTTTTCCTCCTCTTGTTGAGAAGAGGTTGGCATTGTTTTCTTCTCCTTCACCCTGTCCTTCCTCCTTTTGAACATAATTATTCTCTTGTGGGGTTGGTAGGTTGGACTTTCTTTCATCATAGGGGCTTCACCCTCACCTGGTTCCTCTCCTACAAGCACCTTCCCCTTGTCTTGAATTAATGTTTCACCTTTCAACTATCCAACAGGTTACTCAAAATTCTGAAATACATACTTAATTCTTTGCATTTAATTTAGAATGTTTGCAAGGGACAAGAATTTTGGTTCCTTTGATTACAAATCCCTCTCTAATTTATTGAATGAAATCCATTTCACTCTTCTATCATTTTATATCTGAAAGTGAAAAATATTTCTTATCACATCTTTTGGGAAGTAAAAGTTGTGGATGAATTTTGAACTTCTAATTTTTGCTTTCAACCATGTCATGAATCCCTCGGGATAATAGTTTATTACTATTAACCTCTTCATTTCCAAAGGTTTGAGTACATCATTAATTTTTCTCCATCCCCATTTTATCATGTCAAAATCAGAGAAGCAAGTGTATGAATGGAAAGAGATTCCCTTATCTCGATTCTTAAATGGTTTTTCTCCACATCATCTATTGCCACATTACTTCTAGAAAACCAACTCTTTCTGGCACATCCCTTGGAAATATATGAGGTGAGACACTTGTGCCATACACCCTCAAGATTGTGTAACATGGGTAAGGTATCACATCTCCCCAATTGTGATCAATATTTTAATTTGGATTTTTGTCCTTAGGCATCAAAAATTCATGCAAAGCTACATGAGTTCTTGGCATGTTCATAATCAATACCCTTAGTAGCTTGGAGGAAAAAACATTTTCGAACACAACATAGCTATATTTTCTAAAATTCCTATCAAGGAGTGTGGTCCATCATTGGATAGGAAGACACATATCACCTTCCTTTTTCTCCAATGTCATATCCTTACAAAAATATGTATCTCCCTTGAACAAAAACATATGCATTAAAAGAGAGTAGTAGTAGAATCTGACCCCATACTCACATTTCTTTAATTTAACTAGGCCCTTATGAATCTTCTTAGCCTAGTATGACCCATATTCATAAGGTGTGTAGAAATTAGGGTGTTGGATGTGTGCAACCATATACATCTCAACCATGGGCATGCCTATAGTTGGGTCATAACCTATGATTTGACACAAAAAGTAGAATGTTGTTTGGAAGTAAGACAAAAATTAATTGATGAGGAATGGCTCTCTATCTGATGTCCCCAATATGTGTTGCAAGTATGGATTTGTTTGGTTTTGTTTTCATTATTGTTGTCATTGATTTCCAAATTGTATAGGTTGAGTAAGTTGGATTTTGCCAACTATTTTTGAGAAAATTTGAGAAATAATGAAATTTGTGTTGAAGTGTGTTCTGAGCATGCTACAGTATTATGGTATGCATTTATCTTGTGTTGATCCAATGCCTATATAGATTTATAGGTGTGTTCATAAGCTTAAATGGATTGTATATTCCAAGTTTTAGCATTTGGTTCAATGGAGAGTAAAAGTTATGTTCACGAGTACGTAAACTGGTTTGCCAGAGTCATCTGGTTATTGACTGGGAGAAATGTTTTGGTTGCATAGTCTTGTGGTATTTGGTTTCATATCTTGTGGATTTGGGAGATTACTCTTTCCGATGGTTTATCTGTTTTGAAAAAATTGCTTGTGGATTGGTTCTCCAGAAGACCTACTCCAGAGTCTCTGTGTTTTTGTTGGTTGTCCCAGTTGAATTGGTGCAGTGTTTTCTGCAAATGAAGTTTCTTGGAGTTGTTGAAGATGTATCTAAGTTGTTCTTAGAGATGGTAAAATTATTAGTGAAGTGTTTTTTTTGGAATAAAGGAGCACTGAGAGGGGGGTGAATTAGTTTTCTATAAAATATAACTCTATTAATCTGATCTTTAAACCACTTACAACATTCAACTGAAAGAAAGATGCAATCACATAATGAAATCGTCCACAACACCATAACACAAAGATTTTTACATGGGAAGATTTTTAGAGGAAAAACCATGGTGGCATTCAATCCATAATTTGAGTAATCAAATATAAGTGTTTTACAAATGGGGAATGCACATGTATTCATGCACACTGCCTATAGCTCATTGCCCATATAAAAAAGAAGACTCACTATCTTACAAAAGTTTTGGATTACATATAGAAGATTTAAATTGAGAAATTAGCATCTGCTAATGCCAAATTACATTTCTAGTTAATCTCATCAGTCACATTCTTGTCTTGCTTGGCATATTCTGCTCTTCTACTCTGTATGCTTTCATTCACATCACAAATTATTTTATGAACAAGTGAAACTATGCATAATAACTCTACTATACTTATGAATTTTGCATCATAATTCACACACTTAATTCAAATACCAAAGTGATATAAATGATCACTTATATATATCCACAAAAAAAAATTAATCACCCATATGTCGGCTTCAATAAAACATAAAATATTTTTCAATCATCGAATGAATCCACAAATTATTTTCAATGTGCACCATCCAAATTCTACCATAGCATCTAGTGAGGACCTAAAACAAAATCCTCAAACCTGAAAATACTTCAAAAAATATCACCTCGAACATCCGCAACACCACATTCACTTAGTCGACTTTCTAGCATTGTTAAACATAAAATCAATCAACTAGATCTCCTAACTCATACAAAAATTGATGCAATGCCACAAAACTCAAGAATAAGATATTCTAGATACCCAACGACCTTCCCTGATATCCACAACTCAAACTGATAAACTGGTAATGCAAATGGATTGACAGATTCAACTTCAGTCGGATACCCTATTCTTCACTCTGTCTCCCGGAATGGAAAAATACTGAAGTGCAGACCGGATCAATGAATTTGGTTGCCCTCAATGACAACACTAGAAGCCATAGTTTACAATCTCCCCCTTTGGAATTGATGGAAACACTTAGTGAAAAATGACTAAGTGTCAGAACCAACATACTGTAATCCTTCAAGACTTCAAAAAGTCATAACTGACACAACTCCCCCTGAATTTGATAAGGCATTTTTCACTGCTCTCTCTCCCCCTTTGACATCAATGAAAAACCAAAAAAAAATTCCTATATTAATCTCTTTTGGAGTGTAACCAAAAACTTCCTTATTCAAAAACTAGGTTGAAATTTTGAAGAAATACAACCGCTACTTGTGTTAGAAGTTTATTTTGTATTTTTCCATGCTTCTACTACAATCTCGGTGATTATGATCACACTTTTTTTTTCAGATGTCTAGTTGATAATCTTAATGAGGGATTCTGGAATGGTGATTGCTTCTTCTAATATCTCTCCTTTCCTTAGTATTTCAATCAATTGTTCCAGTCTGCATTCTGTTTATGCCCTTCACTTTCCAAGAGGTGTCAACAATCTTGTTTCTAGTGTTTTGAACATTTGTATTCTCTGTCTATAATTCTTGAATCCTTTTCTTAATTGCACCATCTTGATCTTGAAACATGTTAAAGTCTTGTCCAATATTGTTCATCATTTTTTCAATTTGTTTCAACTTTTCTTTGTACTTGTCGATTGCATGAGGCCATTGAAGATAGTAGTTTTAGATGTTGTCTGTTGCGTTTATGCATTGCCTTAGCTAGTTTATGTGCCTTTTTAGCTTGGTGAGAGATAATTTGTTCTACTTCTTCAGGTGTATATTTAATTCTTCTTCCTTGTTCTGAGACTCAGAGTCCATGATTTCCTTGATGCATTCAATCATATATTTTGGCAACATATTTTATAAACTCTTAGATAATTTAATATGGTTGTCCACAAGATGAACACTTAGTACATTTAAAATCATGTCCTGCTCATATGAAAGTTTGATAGACCATATGTTTGTGATTTTTTGCATTCCATCTTCCTCATGAATAAGTTGCAATATATCTTCTTTGGTTAAATCACCTTCTTCTTCACTTTCTTCTGTCATTTCCTTTTCTTGTTCTAGTTCGGCTGTTTCCAATTTTTTTCTTTGGGTGTCCTTAGTCTCCTTATCAGATTCCTCATTTGGTATATCTACAGTCACCTATTATTTTCCTTTCCCTTTAACTCTTGGAGTCTTGCATGTTGGAGGAGTACAAACATCAATTTATTTTTCTCTTTTCTTCTTTCTCTCCATCTCACTGGAGGAGGAACCAACTTCAAGTGCCCTTACTAGAAGGGGAATACCAATTGAGCCAAACTTTCCTAGAAAACCTTTAAAGAAACTTTCATATACTTGATCAAAGTTTTCGAAATTGTTAGAGTGTATGTAAATTTTCTTGCAAATTTTTTTCACTCTTTCCCATATTACCTTGTTGTTCAATGGTAAGCAATTCAAAAAATACATAACAAGACATATAACCAAACTACCAAACCTGAAAGGGTAATCTTTCATCTTTATCAATTTTATGTTCTCCATCAGTTGATCTTTCAATAATCTGCAAAGGTCAAAATCTTGATCTTCCATTATCATCTTGTGTGATATGTAAACAACACCTACCGAAGTTGCACCTTGTGTATTTCTGAAAAATATTTTGTAAGATACTCCTTGCACAATGTACCTTGTCATTGAATCTCCAGCTACTCCAATTAGGGTTTTGACTTCTTTATTTTTGATTGAATTCTTTCTTAGTACATCCCCAACTTTGCATAACCCAGTTATAGTTCCAATCACTTCTTTTGAGATATGGTATAGTTTATCTAGAGTTAGATTATCGTCATTCAATCTATCTAGAATAAAATTAACTATTTTTGCATTCTCGAAACAAGGGAATTCACTCCAAATATCCAAGCTTTTGTTTTTTCCTTCTTTCATCCATTTTAATTCATCGAGTGACACCATGTTTCTTATAGCTCTAACCTTCTCATAGCTATACTCATCTAGGTTTATCATTCCTTTGATTTGTTCTATTTTACCTTTTGTACTCATGTCTTGTTTCTATCAAATAATTTATTTAACCGCACACCAAATCAAATGGAAATTTCTCAATAAAACTAAAGTACCTGATGGATTAGGGTTTTGTCACCGAATTATCTTCACGCTTTCAAAATTTTGTTACAGAGTGCTCTCCTTCTTTTCTCTAATATAAAGTGGAAAATGAGGGTTCCAACTTGCTTTTTATAGTTCACACCTAACCTTTTGTTGTATTAAATGATTTTTCCCTAGGTGTTCTAGATACCTTATTTTCTTAGTCAGTGAAAGAAAAATTCTTCGGTGGACCTTCAATTGCTTGAATTTATTTATGATTTTTTTCCAAAGCATCTGTAAATCATTAATACAATTGTTGACAATCTTTCGCACTTTGGCACCAACTAAGGACAGGGGGAGAAAGGATTTTCTTGAAAAACTCCCCCTAGGCCAATGGCTTGAAATAAATTCTCGAAGGAATTACCAGAAGCAAGTTCTAGTGTTGGCTCATTTCTTACAATAGAGGGACTCTTCTTCACCCATGTCTTCTTCATCTGATATCTTATTACATCCACAGTCACTTTCCCTTTTCCTTTATCATATTTCTGCATATTTTTTCCTTTGTATGTCAGATCTCTTTTATCCATATTTTTGTATCTATAAAACCTTGCAATGTGACTATATTTGCTGCAATTGTAACACACAACATTTATTTGTCTAGACCAATTATTCCATTGATTTCTTCTTGATCTACACTATTTATCAATATGCCTAATTCTTCCACAAGTATAACATTTAACATTCCTTCTATTGATAAAGTTGTTTGACATATTTCTACATTCAATTGACTTATGACCAAACTTATTGCAATTGAAACACTGACCGTATAATGATGGATCACTCGATCTTATTTTACTTCTACATTGAGAAACCATATGACCAAATTTATTGGAAGAAAAATAATATCCATTAAAATTTTGGGTATTAGGTTGTCTTATCAGATACCTTTTTGCTTTGTTCATTTGATTTCCTTGCCTGAAAATCCTTTGTCTAGATTCAAAACTTTCTCCTTTCTCATATCCACCTCGCTTGTCATTTCCATTCTTTTGACCTTGAGTCTGCTCGTCAAGCTTAACTAAGCTAATATTTAACTTCTCCTTGTATTCATTTGTAGTAGGAAGTTCATCCATGAGAATAAAAATTTGTCTTTCAAGCTCTGCTTCATGGTTTCTAGATTGTTGCAGTTCAATCTCTAGCTGAATGAAGGCTCTATTAATTCTACTGCATTCATGAGATCTTTCTTTTTAAGGACTGAGCAAGATTCTCCTCATTCTTCTTTCTCTCTTCAATCTCCTTAGTTAGCTTCATCACCATAGATTCCATCTCATGCTTTAGAGTAGCATTGTCACTGGCAAGATTTTCACATTCTTCAATTATTTCCTTCAAGGTTTGATTCAGGTGAACATCATCATCAATAATTTTGCTTTGTTTTTCCTTAATCTGATCACAAATATCCTTTCTCTTCTCCCTAGACTTAATAGTCTGATCCCTCAATGTATGAATGAATTTCTCAGCATCCTTAAGATTTTCTTTCAATTCTTGGACTTTTTCCTTGGACTAATCAAGATCATCAAGTGCCACCAAAAGATGTTGTTGAAGACTACCTGAATCCATTCCATTCCAAGATCCACCTCAATCTATTAAACTTCTTCCAAGGAACTAGGCTTTGATACCAATTGTTGGAATCAGGGAACAGTGAGAGGGGGGTGAATCAATGTTCTATAAAATTTAACTTTATTAATATGATCTTTAAACCACTTACATCATTGAATCAAAAGAAAGATGCAAGCACATAAAGAAATCATCCAAAACACCATAACACTAGGTTTTTTATGTGGAAACCTTGTTAGAGGAAAAACCATGGTGGAGCTCAATCCATAATTTGGGTACTCAAATATAAGTGTTTTACAAATTGGGAATACACATGCATTCATGTGCACTGCCTAGAACTCACTACTCAGATACAAAAAGAAGACTCACTGTCTTACAAAATTTTTGGATTACATCCAAAATATTTGAACTAAGAAAATAGAATTTGTTAATGCCATATTATAGTTCCAGTTAAGCTCATCAGTCACATTCTTGTCCTTCTTGGCTGATTCTACTCTTCTACTATGTCTTCTTTCATTCGCATCACAAATATTTTTTATGCACAAGTGAAACTATGCATAATCACTGCACTGTCCTTCTGAATTTTGCATCATAATTCGCACAATTAGTTCACATCCCAAAGTGATATAAATGATCACTTATATATATCTGCAACAAAATATTTAATCACCCATATGTCAACTTCAATAAAACATAAAATATTTTCCAACTGTTGGCTTAATCCACAAATTATTTTCAATGCGCAACATCCAAAGTCGGCCACAACATAGTGGGGACCCAAAAAAAAATCCTCAAACCCAAAAATACTTCAACCATTTTTTTCTTGAACATATGCAACATTCCACATTCACTTAGTCGACCTTCTAGCACTATTAAACATAAAATCAATTGACAGGATCTCCTAACTCGTACACCAATTGATGCAATGACACAAAACTCAAGAATAAGATATTCCACATACCCAATGACCTTCCTAAGATCCACAACTCAAACTGATAAAATGGTAATGCAAATGGATTGACAGACTCAACTTCAGTCAGATACCCTGTTCTTCACTTCGTCTCCCGATATGGACAAATATTGAAGTGTGGACCAGATCAATGACAACACCGAAATCCATATGCCAACAACATGTTGAGAAATCCAAGTGTGTTTATCTTGTTGAAGATGCACGTACTTGAAAGATCATTGGTGTTTTCATTAGGTGTGGCCTACTTGGTGTGTACATGTTACATTTGGAATTTTCATCGACTTGAGGAAGCATGTGCAAGCTTCAAGATGTTATTTGGGTCCTAAATTAAATATGTATTTGGTCCCCTCTCATTCTTATCCACCACAAGAATGTTGAGTAGCCGACCTTGGAGAATGTTCCTGAGGTTGAAGATGGTATAAATACAAGTTAAGTTGTAGATAATTTAATATCCATCAATCATTTGATCTGAGAAAGAGAAGAGTATGCGAAAAAGTGCGAAAAGTAGAGTGTGGAAGAGTGAATTGTGCCAGTAGTACTTCATTGTATTCATAATATTTTGATCAAGTTGTGAAGTGTGTGGAACTCCTAATGCTGGATTTTTATCTATTTCTTTATATTTTTCTGTAGGCAATGAGTCTCTCTTTCTGGACAATTATTCCTAAGGCAATGAGCCCTTGATCTAGGTAGTGAGCCATCTGGTAGTGAGACTTTTGTATCCAGGATTGTATTACTACTGTATTGTGAGTTAATGCTCATTGTGGTTTTTCCCTCAGTAGGGTTTTCCACATAAATCTCATGTCTTTGGTGTTGCATTTTTGTTATCCGCATTTTCATGTTCATAATTAATAATATATTGAAGATAAATTGGAATTGATTAAGTTAAGAAGTAAATAATTTGATACAACTGATTCAACCCCCTCTTAGTTGTCTTGTGCATTTCAACAATATGATCATTCCTTGTCATTTGAGAGTTGCCAAATATTTTTGCAATATTGAGATCTTGAAGGTATGTCTCAGCTTCTCATATTCAGCCATGAGTTCCTTCTCATCCATCTTGAGCATATCTTCACTCCTCTCAATGAATTTGTATACCTCAAAAATTTCTTCCATGGTGACCTTCACAATTTTAATTCCATCATATGTTCTTACAATTCTTGTTATTGTGTCATAATTTGTAGCCACTTCCTTTAATAGGTCAAACTCCATATAGAAATTTGGTACTATTAGCTTCCCCGTATCCGAATTCTAGGGGTTTCCCAGAAGAATGCCATAGTTTCAATTACCAAATGAGCAATTAAATTATGCCCATCCAGTATATGTGTCAAGCAAATTTTTCCTTAGTCTTTTGATTTTCAGCTTTATGCATTTTGGCTTCAAGAGGATCTATGCACAAAATAAAATTTGGCTTCCACAGGTGCGCAATGCACCACGTGGTGGCTGCATAGGTTTTTTTTATCACTTTCCTTTCGGGAGAAGGTTGGGCCACATTTCAGTTCAACGGGGAATTTCTCAAGAATGATTTTCACAAATCTGAGAATACCCGCCTACTCAACACATCATCTCTTTGTTGTGAAGATGCTATGGTTTTAAGGATTTTCCTCTTTGGATTTTATTGGAGCGTACTTTTATTTTGTTTTCAAGAGGAGGATTTGATTCAATGTCGTGAAGCCACGTGATTGGTCAACAAGACTTTTGCCAGGCTGTTTTATAGGATCCAAGCATTTATGGACGACAATCTTGCTAAATATCTGAGGGATATTAATGCAATATTTGAGATTTGATGACCAAATATTGTTGCGATCTAATTAAAGATCTATGATTGGATTATGAGCTATCAAGTGCAAACATCTGGTAGTAATTACTTCTAGCTAGAGGTGGCGTTTATCTCTCCTTTCAGCTATAAATTTGAGGTGGAAAAAGAGGAAAAGGGTTCTTGAAGTTTTCCCTTTTGGAAAGAAATTATTTATTTTTTCTTAGTTATAGGAAGTACTTTCATTAAAGTTTGTAGAACACTACTTCACTCTGGAATGTTATGTCTTTTTTAACTCAAACTATTTTTGGATTGCAATATGACCTCTACTTTAAAGTTCATTTGATATTTAAGTATGAATTATTTGGGAGAAATATTTTCAACAGTGTATGATATGGCCTTTGTCAATGTTTCCTTCTTTGTATCTTTGTTCAGAATAGAACACTGTGTCTATCTTAATTCGAATAGTTTTGATTATTTGATTTTCATGTCGTAAGCTTATATGATAAAGTGATACCTTGTAGAAATTGGACTATGTCATTGGACTTCTTTGTTTCTTTAAGGGTTATTGTTTCTTCATGTTACGTTTTATTAAGAGTAAGGGTTTATGTAGATTTTTGAATGTTTTCTTTAAAATATTGGATGTTTTATGCTTGATCTGACCTTAACAACCATGTCTTGTGAGGAGATTCGAAAGACTACATTGTGTTTGTATCTAGCCTTTAATGTTCATTACCTTCCCAACAATGAAGAGTTGAGGCATTCTATGTCTATTATATCATTCATAGAAAATAATTTGGGTTTTGAAATGTTGTAAAAGGGTTGGCACATCACCACTTTTCATATTTTATGTTTACATTTATTTGTACCCTTTTCCCAAACTTAGAGAAGAGTCAAATTTCTATAAAAATCCTAAAGGTATTCAATGAGGCACAAATTGGTCCCCCACACATTGAATTTCCCATAAGGTTGTTGGAGAGATGTAATATTTTATGATCAAAATTTCTTTTTCTAGCATGCTCAATAGGACCCAAGTTTTATGAACGTTTGATTAGAAGTTTGAAGTTTTTCTTAAATCGGGACAAGGAAAGAGACTAGAAGTTTCATGCCCAGAGTCCAAAGAAGAGCTTCTTCAAAGGGCCATTTTTAGTAATCCTAGTTACCCTCTTCGGTACCTAGGAGAATAAAACTTACAATTTTTGTATTGCTTGTAAGAAGTAATACAGTGAGGAGTAAGAGCCCAGAATTCAGAGCCTTATCTACTCTGCTTGAAGGCCCAATTTTCCAAATAACAATATTGATTTACTTGATTCATAGGAATATTTTCTCCATGGCTCATGCACCCCCTCCCGCTCCTAGAAATTTTGTAACCTAGGATAGTGGTATTCCACTACATCCACCTACTCTCTTAGATGTCTGGCCCACCATACCCATGAATTCCCTCAAGGCTATCCCGAAATTCTCTTGGGAGGACTTAAAAACCCCTTTCAAACACCTCCAAGACATAGCAGAGGTATGTAGGGTGCACAATTGAACCACCAAAAATAATGATATAGGGAAAGACGATTCCCCAAATCGCCCCCCTAGGGATTTTCACCTAGGAGCTTGTTTAGAAGAATGACTCTATTTCACCTAATGATACATATGATTTTTGGGTGAGTTCATTCAAAGGAGTTAGGGGCTTAAAGTGATGTTTGCAGAATTTCCTAAATGCAATAAACTAAAAATGGAAACTAACTATGAATGTAAAACCTAAAGAACACAACTATGCCAGAAAACACATTATGATATGCAAATAAACTATGAAATGTAAACAAACAACTACAAAAATAAATAGAAATGAAGGGGTGCACCTAGAATCTTGTAGAGGATTGGAATGGGGAATTGAAATCCTATTGAATCTAGAATTTAAGCCTGTTGGGACACTTGTGCCATTTTGCGCGACCAAGTCCTTTTTAGGGCAAATTCTGGAAAACTACTATGAAGCCCATTTTGGCCAAAAGGGTATCCAAATCCACCAAAATCTTTGAGAAAATAGTTCAATAAAAATAGGTCACCATTTTTCATGACTTAGTCCTCTTTTGAATTTTTGAGAATTAAGGAGTGGAATCTAAAGCCCTTAGTCTGCACTTTCTACTCCTACAATCATCTAGTCCTGAAAGTGCAGAATCTAATCTTTGAGTGTCCTCCAAGTTTCACCTAGGGTTTCTCCAACCTTGAAGAGTGTGGATAAGTTGGTGAAGAATTTTCCACCTTGGTTCTTTGCCAAATTTGCACACAAGACTTGCAAATCACACAAAGAGGGGAAAATTGTTGATTGTTAAGGATTAGGGGTTTGCCTTAGTCAAACCCCTTTTAAGTAATCAAACCAAGAAGATGAAATAAATTAATGAAATGAAGCATGAAACAATTGAGTTTATCTTTCCTTGATGATAGATCTTGAGTTGTAGCAATGGAGATTCAACCCTTGGATGCTTCTTGAGATATGTCTTGTTGGCTTAGAATACTCAAACCCTAGCTTGCTTGAGAAGAGAGGTGAAGACGAGAAGATAGAAGAAAAATGAAGCTTAGAAGAAGAAAAATGAGGGGAATAACCCTTATTTATACAAGTTATGCCCTAATTTTCCTAAAATAACACCATACAGGCCGACCTTAGGGTTTTAGAGAGAAAATCCCAAAAGAATATTAGCTTAAATTTAAATTTTAAGCCACATGGGACTAGGTCACCCAAGGTGGCAACCTAGTCCACCTTGACATTTTTTATTGGTTATCGGGGGTTAAAGTGTGATTATTATTGTTTGTCAGGATTGTCTCACAAAACACACTTAATATAGGACCTATAAGTGCATTAATGGGTCAGTATAGCATAAGAAAGGTTTGATTAAGTGATGACAAGTCTAGGAAAGTGTGAAAATGTATTACAACACTTTGGCACAAGGCTTGGAAAGGGGGTAAAAAGAGGTTGAAAAGGGTCCAAAATCTATAGGGAAGGGTCCAAATGAGTGAAAAGTTTCAAAGGCTACACTTTTTGGTGACACATTTAATCAACACTTTAGTGAGAGGATGAACTTGCTTCAAACTCACACTAAAGTAGCCCAATAGAGATGGCAAATAATGGGAAAGAACAAGGAGGTGGTCAAGCCCCTATGGATTCAAGATTCAAAGTTAAGAAGACATCAATGAAAATGACACATTCAAGGGTGAATAATATGCAACAAGACAAGATGCATGATCATGCAATGACAACAACTAGAAGGAAATAAAAACAAGGTGGAGAAGATGTGCTCACTCTGGGGCCACAAAACATCAAGTTGTCTGTAGGGTGAGTTGTCCCAAATAACGTGAGAAACATACACACAGATAGTATGTACTCACACACACAAAGCTGGCTATGGGGAAAGTTGTGTCATTGGTTGGGCTTCCCGCTTAACCATACCAAATTTATACTCATGATAAATTTGATAAGGCACCACAAAAATAAATTTTATTTGAAAATGACGTAAGAAATGTTTAAATGGATTTTTTCTTTTGTTTATACAATGTCTCAACCTAGCGAACATCATGCACAATGTCACCAAGAGAGGAAAAATGCAAATGGACTCATCTTGTATCCAAGAGAGGAAGGACTCATCTTGTATGTGAAAGAGTAAAAATGCAAATGTCTCATCCTAAACCACATTGTACCTAATGTTTCCAAGAGAGGGAATCACAAGAAAAATAAAATCACACAATGAAAATGTGAGTGGTGATTTATGCCCCCAATTTAAAGGAATTTATACACACCATTCTGTGAGAAATTTCTTTAAAGTAGAAGAGGAGGAAGAGGTCATGAGAGCTTGTTTGGAAAACCCTATGCCGAGTCATATGCTTTGAATAAGCTTTGTCATGAAAAGGGGTGCATGTCACATGTGATTCAACTTAAGACATGTCATCCACATCCCAAGCTTTCTCTTATATGTTCATTAAAGGTTAACGATGAGCCAAAAGAGAAAATGATAAGTGACATATGAGAGAAGAGGCTACCTAACCTCTTGCCCCCACTTAGTGTAGGACAAGAGTGAGCCAAAAGGATAGAGTGAAATTCAAGGTTGAGTGAAAATTTGTATCAATTAGAGGAACTAGGTATCCCTATGGAAGGAAAAATATGAAACTCCTTAAGATGTTGAAATTTACAACTCACTGCCTTACACACATTAGTGTGATGACCATGGACTTGGTGGTAAGAACAAAAGGAATTTTTATTGGAACATTTTTTTGGAGTTATTGGAGGAAGGGATATCAAGTGATCTTAGAGGAGTCTCAACAAGATTCCCACTTGGTTGAGGGGAGAAGGTGTTCCTTTGGTTTGTAACAAAGGAGGGTCTTGCTTAGTATAGGATGTAATACCTACATAAGGAACTTGATATTGTGATATTGTGTATACTCATTGAGAGGAGTGTGTAAAATCCAAATCAGTAGTGGGTTGTGAGATGACATTAGCATTAAGTAAAGAGTCCTTTTTTAGTTGCAAAGGATCACTTTCTAAGGGTGGGTTAGAAGGGTGATAAGGGATAGTATTGATGTAGGATGAGGGTTTGATTATTTTGATGAATGGACAAAACCCAAGACCATGATGTGTTGTTTGTGTGTTAGGCTTGATAGGGGTGCAGATACCTTGTTCATGAGCACCACAACCTTTTACACTAGAGCCAAGTTGTTTAATGATCTCATAACCTTTTACATAAATATTTTTCAACACTTTTGGATCGGGTGAGGGTTATTTGTTGGTTTCATTGGTTAAGGTAGTTGATGTGGATGCTTTCGAAGGATCGACTGAGTCTTGTGTTGACAAGACTATATTTCCCATTTTAGATTCTTTGGTTGTGCTCTTGGAGTCTCATAGTAAAAGAGGGGTGAATTATAAGGAACCCCAATCATCGTCTGAGGATGTTGGTTGTACGGGTTCCACTTGTTTGGTAGGTATTGAAATGGTGAAGGGTTTGGATTGGTTTTTCTCAAGTTGTAAGTGTAGACACAAAAAACATACAGTTTGATCCTACACATCTGATCTTGATCTTACTAACATCGTTTCTTCCTAAATCATCTCCTTTACCAATTAAATTAATTAAATAATCTTTAATTGATTAAATTCATCATATTTTCTTTCTTAATTAAATAAATCAAATTTATCTGATTAAGTCATTCTCTACTATTAATTAAATAAATCATCCTCTAGTCTCTCTTTTAATTAAATAAGTCACTTTATTTAATTAAATCTCTAAGGTCATCTCTCTAAATTAAATAAACTAATCTTTATTCGATTTAATCTAACATCACCCTCTTTAATTAACTAAATCAATATTACTCTCAACTTTGATTTATTTAAATCCTAAATCTAAGTCAAAATTGTCAAATCATCTAATATCTACCTAAATTAATCAAATCATGATTAATCTAATCCCAATCACTCAAATCCTCTAGATTTTGCAACTTGCACCAATAAATCAACTTAATTGATTTATTAATTCATCTATTTTCCCTCAACTTGGCATCAAAAGGGTATATTCTTCAAATTTGAAAATCCCTCCAAAAGGCATGAGTACATCCAACAAGGCATTAAAGGCATCTTACATCTCTTTTTCTTTGAGCCAAGTGACATTTATTCCATTCCTCTCTCCCTTCAACTTGTCATTTCATCAAATTCAAATTTGAATCTAATAGCATTTATGTGCACATTCATCAAAATGTGTTCATTTCTCATCCAATCACATCTTGACAAGTGGCACAATTCCATTGGTCCATTTTAATCCCACATTCATCCTATTTCACATTCCACCTTCCTTATCTCATATAAATAGAGAGATTCTCTATTTATTTTAGGATCCACAATTTCATCCACAATCGATGCAAGCTTACTATACTCAATCTCACTCATAACTTCATCCATTTTATTTTGAATTTCATAGATTTGTATCAAGTTTATCAAGGTTATCATCACACTGCATCAAGGAGTCAAAAATATTCATCAAATCACACTAAGGAGTTGGGAAAGGGCCATTTCCTACACATAAATGGCACCAATTCCCCCATGGGAAGGAAATTTTTCTCATTAGAGTAGGATTTCATTGCTTTCATTATTTTTTTCTTCATTTTTTTTTCTATTTTGATGTTTCAATCTAATTTCATGGAGAATGTTTCTTCTTACTTGCATTTTGATCTAATATTGTGTTGGTTCTTTGTGTTTGTGTAGGTATAGAGACACCATTCACATTTTTGCACTGGAGGGAGGGCGAATCTAGAGAAATTCTTCACGTTTACATGGTTTTGGACTTTTTTTTTGTGTCTATAGGAAACACCATCACTATTAGTCCAGTGGCACCAAACTGCACCGCTATTAGTCCAGTGGCACTATATTGTGTTGCTTCTAAACTCCAAACTGCACCACTAGAATCTTCTCGCCTAGAAAAAATGAATTTCTAACTCTAATGCTAGTTTTCCAAATTTCAAACAGCGCCGCAATCATGGTCACTGTTTCTGTGCAGAACGCCTCTCTCAGTCATCAACAACGCTCTATTGCGCCGCTAACCTTCTCAAACTGTGTCGTACCCATGGATTGCGCCACTAGAGTAGGGTAAAAATAATATATCAATTTACTTTTAACATTTTTTTTTTCACTTTGATTGTTTTTGACTTCTAATTGGTTTTTCGGCCTCTGTTTTTACAATATTAACCAATTTTTGTGATGCAAGGACTTCCAGAGGTCATAAGTTTTGACTTGGATTTCTGTTTGGGCTTAAATTTTATAGGAGGTTTTGATATGAGGTCACATGTGGATTCCCAATTGACCTTGAGTCGGTTGGTGGCCATTTTGGCACTTTTTTAGGGCTTGAAACTTTCATCTTTGCCCTCAAAATGGGAATTTAGTGTTTTTTTCTAGTTTTTTAAAAGTTTTTTTTGTTAATAACTCGAAACTCATGTTTCAAATCTAGGATGTTAGTTAGCAATTCACCCTATCCTAGTTTAGGATGTTTTTGGGAAAAAATAGGACTCTCAAATTCATGCATGCGAAACTACCTAAAATGCCAAAATCTGATAATTGTTGAAATTTGCCAAAAAAGGGTTGGCTTGATCAAAAGTGAAGGAAGGAAAATGAATACTAAGGGTTCTCCATGTTATCATTAACTCATTGTATCAATTCATCATTTTAAACACTTTGGGGAGAAATTATAATCCCTATTCTAAGGAGTTTCTATATTCTTGCTTTTATGATTACTAAATTTCATTTGGGTTTAAAAAGAACAAAACAAAGGGCTAAAAAGAATCATAGGAAAAATCACTAAATTTAATTTTGGGACTTAATATATGAATAAAAAAATCTCACACTTCCAAATTGGTGCTGAAAAATAATTCATATCATTCCTTTGTGGTTAAAATGAACACGCATTATATTTATTTTGTAATCCCTTTCACAAGTTAATATCATCAAAAAGACATATGCACTTTTCTCGTGCTTTATAATGATCTTGAGAATCAAAAGTCCTTTTTGGTGATATTAAGTTTTGTAAGTGATTACCTCCATATTTCAGTCTTGCTGCCTAAAATTGATCAAATCTTGCGACTGTGAGTGGAGCATATCACGAGTGTTCTCTCTTTGTTTCTCAACAAAGATCAATCAAACTATGGATATGTTTGCTCACCTTTTTTTTAATCTTAGAGGGCCTACCTTGGTGGGAAAAATTAGTCACCCCAAGGGAACAACCCAATCGAGAACACGCTAAAGCCAAGCAACTTCCAATCGGTATCTAAGTATGGGTACTTGAGGAAATTTTGAGTATTATGAAGATCATTCTAACAAGAACGGAAAAAATGGTCTCTTGCCGCATGGATGGTCCCCCACGAATGAAATTCCCACATTAAAACCCCTTGTTTATAAAGGCCAAAATACGTATCTATTTGTTGATGAAAGAACATTCATTTTGAAGACATCCCACATTTTTACGGCTCTTTCTAGAGATGAGAAGTATGCCATGGGAGTTTCATGGGTACTGATGCTTGGCTGACCCGAGAAGCAAGTGCACTGTAAGGGGGAGCCTATGTTTCAGGCATCTAATCATTTGCTAAGATTAGGTCTAACTGGATTTATCCAAGTGGGAACTCAATAAATATTGCCTCTTTCATCCTAGGATTTTGCATCACTTTAAAATCAAAACACTTTACTTGGATCCAAAATGCTTAAAAAAACACATTCAACATGATCATCGAATTTCAAATGATTTAGGGGAAACAAATATATTTTACAAAATCTAAGTGGTCATGCTTGCCCTAGGGATTTCATCCTTAGAGGCTTCTAAGTATTTGGACTTAATCACAATCTATTCCCACTAGAGTCAACATTAGGAAACTATTGCCTTGATTTCCTCGATTCCCACATAATGGAATTTGTGGGATGAGAAGAAGTTAGGACATTATACATCTAGTTTAAAAAAATTAATCAAGCTTTTTTTTGTGATAAAAGGAAGTCATTAAGACAAGTTAAGAACAATTGAACCCCACACATGTGCTTGGTATCTTTTGGTTATATGGTTTTCCATGCAAACATTGGTCTTTTGCTTTGAAATACTCTTAGGGAAAGGCATGTTCTTCAATATCTTGGTCTAGTAAAAAAAGTCCTCTTAGGTTCATCTAGGATCAAATCAACCCTTTCATCCATCCCAAAACATCTATCATCTTCATCCCACAAACAACTTTAGAGCTTTGGAAACATCATTATCTAGACTTGGGTGCATCGTTAAACCAAATCAAAATCACTCTGTTTAGTTAGGTGTGTGTGGATAAATCCTTCCTCACATACTTAGTTAAATTATCACCCTTTTGAATGAGTTCATCCTAACATAACATCCAACATCTTGGGATCTACAAATTCATAATCCAAATCAAACCCAATCCAAATCCAAATCCTAAATCCTAAATTCTAGTATTCCTCCAAAGTTCCTAAAAGTTCAAAATCCAAGCAATTTTATTCAAAATCCAAGCAATTTTATTCAAAATCCAAGCAATATTTTGACAACTCCATGTATTGATCCAAGTCAAGGCAGCCCCATGCAAAATCAAAGTTTGCCTAAATCTAAGCAATGTGTTTCCCAATCACAACAATGTTCAATATCAACCAATAGTGCCAAATCTAAGCATCATACCAAATCAAAACATTGTTCAAAGTCAATTTATCCATGATCCCATACAAACACCACAAGGATGCACTCCAATCTACTTTAACAAAAAACAAATCAACTATATCAAAGGTGTCAAGATCAAAATCAAGATAAAATTGCTTCACTTTCCAAAATAGTTGATCCATTGAGCCAAGAGAAATCCCCACCCCAAAATAAATACACTCTTCCATTGGTGGAGCCATGTGATCAAAGAATTGGGTTGTGTCACCAACCACACCAAGAAAAATATCTCCAATGTCAAGAGGGTGGATATCAAGATCAAGAACATCAACAAAAAACTCAATCACCGCATCTCCAAAATCAATCCCCACAACGTCAATTTAAAGTATAAATCTCACAAGGTAACAAAAAAAAATACACAACACTTGGGGAGCCAATCGAATCGGTCATGCAACGGTTGATACAAGAAAAACTCATTAAAATTCTTTTTTATGTGAATTATCAAGAGGCCATGGTGAAACCACCCGGGTATAATGAGAAGCACCTTTGTGATTTTCACAAAATAAAGGGACACACAAAATCAAATTTTATTCGACTTAAAAATCTCGTCCAAGACCTTATTGATCAAAAAATAATAACTATTGGGGACAATGATCAGGATTCAACCATTAGTGATAGCAGTGACAATCTCTCCTCCACAATGGTTAAAAATGATGATCGAGATCTATCGATCAATGAGAACCTTGAAGATGTTTCTACCTCATCCGAAGATCAACTCAACATATATCAAGATTTGGGTATGTGCAAGATCATGATGGGCCAAAAAGTGGTGATATCTAAGTGATATGATGGCCCATGTTCCTGGAAACTTATTTTTTACCCATCATTGCTCATCTTTGCAAGTTTTGAGAGTCAAAAGTTCCAATCCATCTCCTATTCCTAAACACACAACACCATTCGCACCCCCATGCATGATATCCGATTATCACATTGACCGTGTGTTGGCAACGACCCTTCATCATAAGGATTCAAAAGGCACTCTATCACGATGTGCACACAGAGACAAGTTTAACCTTGGTATCAACAAAGCAAATCAAGAATCTCAAAAGTTGCATTCAAGTGCACGTATCTTGGGAAAGCAACTTCTTCAAGAAGGATATTGATGGAACATTATGATAGAAAAATATACATCGATGCCACCAAGTGGTTCAACATGAGCTTGAAATCTTTTAGAAAAAAAATCCAAAATAATCCAAAAATATAAAAATCCAAAAAAACTAGAAAAATGATTGAAAAATAGTAAAGATAAAAATCATCCTCTAGCAAAAACCACTATGGTGGCGCTTTGGGCAGGTACCATGATGAAAACCTGGAAAATATGCATCATGTGTAGAATTGAGCATCTACGTGTTTCATTTTAGGAGGAAGCATCTCATCCCATCCATAATAAATCCAACATTTCATCCATTCCATCCATAATAAATCCATTCATCCATGAACCATTTATCCAATCCATTTTTATCCATCTCCATCCATAGTCCAAATTATCTGGATCTTGACAAATTTTGGTGCACACTTTACACTTGCTTATGATAGACATGTTGACATGGGTCATTTTCATTGATCCTATCCTACCCAACCTTATCTAAGCCTTGAACCATTATCCAAATGAGCATCCTATGTTTGAACACCTTATCTTATCGCAAGATAATCCATATCCATCCATCCATTTATCCAAGAATCCACCCATGACCTTTCAAACATTTCTAGACACTAGGGGAAAATATTTGCATCTTGCTTCGGCAATAAATCTTGATCTATATCTTCAAACTTATGTGGTGACCCAAACATTGGCAGACATAAAATGAAATTGGTCAAAGAATTTGTGAGCCAAAAACCAAATCACTAGGACATGGCATATGTTGACAAGAAGATGTTCCTTATCAAGCTTTACCTATCATTGAACAATAATCCAAACAATCCATATCGGTCATATCTAACTTGCACTTCAACATCACATCAAATCATTCAAAACAACTTTTATTCCAAACCAAGCTTCAAAATATTGTTCAATCAAATCCAGTCAATCCATCATCATCTTGGGATATCCATCCTAATCCTCATGTTTCTTAACACTATCCTTGCATTCTTGTGTATCCTCAACAATGTTATCATCATCAATCCATCAATCTGATCAATCAATCCTAGCTTCGTTTTCAACAAAATACCAAAACAGATCACTGATATCATCATAGATATTCATACCCAAATCATATCAAAAATCCAAAAATAGGTCAAAAAAGTCAAAAAAAGTAAAACAAAATGGTATCCAAACTATGTTGTCCCTAAGATTAAACATAGGAAAGGCTAATATTTGATTGGCCTCTGAGACACAAAATCCAAAAACATTCATAAAATCTCATAAAACCAAAAAAATTGGAAAATTTGAAAATCAAAACATTTGTAAAACATCTGAAAATACCAAGAAACAATCTCAAAAAATTTCAAGAGCATCCAAATATTTGGAAAAATCGATCCATATCCATCTCTCTCTCACCCAAAATAACCAATCACTCATAATAAATCAGTCATCGCTTTCATCCTTTGATAAAACAATCGGAAGCAAGTCTAGTAGGTTAAAAGTTAAAGTTGAATCGTCAAAGTCTCAAGTCTAGGTCAGTAAGTCAACATGTTAATCAACTCAGAGTATCAATAGCTTATCATCCAATCAAATCTCATCATCATCTAATAAAAACATGTCCTAAGATGCATCCTCCCTATAATGGACATCAACATCAGGAAACACTATAGATTAGTCTTGGCTAGCGGTATGAAGAACATTAGCTTGTTAGTTTACTTTATCTGCTCTTTTGATTTATCTTATTGCTCTCATTCCAATGACCTCTCAATGATGTCTAAATAGGAAGATTTAGAGAGAAAGGAATTGGGAAATGATCATTATCTTTTTATCTATTGTGCTTGTTGGATATTCTTGTAAAATAACTTTGTCATGTGTACTTTGTTTAGGTGTAGGGAAGATGTTTTAGATGTATTCTTGACCACATATGAAGGCTTTCTTTTCTATGTTCTGGTCCAAGATGTTTAGAATATCTGAACTGCATTCTCAATGAGGTTTCATATGCCAGGTGTGAATAGGAATACTCCTATCTTATTGTCGAGTCAAACTCCATCACACTAGGTACAATGCCATCCCGTTTATTTATACCTTGATGCATCGTACCTATGTGTATTATCAAGCATAAGGTAAATGGCCCTTTTAAAATACCAATTCTTGATAAGCAATACATCATCATCATCATCATTTTCATTCATCATCATATCTAATAAAGTCTTAATGCTTCATGGACTTGTTGGATCCTCTTGTCATCATTATTTTCATCTTATTCTTCTACCTTTACTAGCATTTCTATCTAAAATTGGTGTGTTGTATCAAAATATACACAAGGCTACCCATGGTTGATGACTATCTATACACCATCAAAATTGTCTATGCCAAATATTTGATTTTTCTAAAGAATTATCTTTCATCCTCTAATCAATAGAACCACTGCTATCACATTTTATCGAGATCTCGATCAGAAAATAAAACATTTTGCTCAATTTATTGAGGGGATAGTATACCATTGTAATCCTTCTCGTCGAGGCAGCAGTGGAGCATATAAAATATAAAAAAAAAATTGAATTTTGATGTTGGTAGCTTATTCTTTGAACCAATGCAATAGGTGCATTGCTTCAAAGAGGGGAAAAATTTAGACAAGGAAAATATATAGTTTGATACTACATATCTGATCCTAATATTAATAACATTATTTCTTCCTAAATAATCTCTTTTACTAATTAATTTAATTAAATAATCTTTATTTGATTAAATTCATCACATTTCCTCTCTTAGTTAAATAAATCAAATTTATCTAATTAAGTCATTCTCTACTATTAATTAAATAAATCATCCTCTAGTCTCTCTTTTAATTAAATAATTCACTTTATTTAATTAAATCTCTAAGTTCATCTCTCTAAATTAAATAAATTAATCTTTATTTAATTTAATCTAGCATCACCCTTTTTAATTAAATAAATCAATCTTTATTTAATTAAATCTAAAATCATTATTCCTCTCAACTTTGATTTGTTTAAATCCTAAATCTAAGTCAAAATTGTCAAATCATCTAATTTATACCTAAATTAATCAAATCATGATTAATCCTAATCCTAATCACTCCAATCCTCTAGATTTTGCAACTTGCACCAATAAATCAATTTAATTGATTTATTAATTCATATATTTTCCCTCAACATGGCATCAAAAGAGAACATTCTTCAAATTTGAAAATCCCTCCAAAAGGGATGAGTACATCCAACAAGGCATCAAAGGCCTCTTACATGCCATTTTCCTTGAGCCAAGTGACATTTACTCCATTCCTCTTTCCCTCCAACTTGTCATTTCATCATATTCAAATTTGAATCTAATAGCATTTATGTGTACATTCATCAAAATGTGCTCATTCCTCCTCTAATCACATTTTGACAAGTGGCACAATTCCATTGGTCCATCTTTAATCCCACATTCATCCTATTTAAAATTTCTCCATCCTTATCTCCTATAAATATAGATCTTCTCTATTGATTTTAGGATCCTTAATTTCATCCATAATGCATGCAAGCTTACTATACTCAATTTCACTCATAACTTCATCCATTGCATTTTGAATTTCATAGTTTTGTATCGATTTTATTAATTTTATCAAGGTTATCATCACATTGCATCAATGGGTCAAGAATATTCATCAAATCACACTAAGGAGCTAGGAAAGGGCCATTTCCTATACCTAAATGACACCAATTCCCCCATGGGATTGAAATTTTGCTCATTAGAATAGGATTTTATTGCTTTCATTGTGTTGTTCTTCATTTATTTTCCTATTTTGATGTTTCAATCTAATTTCATGGGGAATGTTGCTTCTTACCTGCATTTTGATCTAATATTGTGTTGGTTCTTGGTGTTTGTGTAGGTATAGAGACACCATTCACCGTAAGACATTATAAGGCTCAAGATCAGCATCAAGAATGTACACTTTGTTGTTGTAGATATACTTCATCTTTTGATGAAGAGTGGAAGGCACTCCATTCATGGAATGAATCCATGGCCTACCTTAGACGACGTTAGATGAAACATCATTAGGCATAAAATTGATTAATGTGTGTAATGTGGCGACTCTAGCTGTAAGATGCAAAGTGATCACACCAAGCGGCTTTTGTCCTACACTATCAAACCCACTAATAGATAATCCGGTAGGTTGGATGGTTCATTTATCGATATGGATCCTATCCAATAGATTGAAACTACATAAATTAACTAGAGAGCCATTATAAACAAGGGTTCACTTGATCCCTATGCATTTGTATTGAGATATGATCATCAAAGCTTGAGCTTGTTTTTCACATCCAAAGGAGGGAGCTCACCTTGGTGGGAAACAATGTCAGCATTCAAGCCTTGAATCATAGTTGTTATGTCATTTTTTTATGCATTGGAAGGGACAATAATTTTTTGTAAGGAATTTTGCGTCATGTTGTAATAGTGAGGGGTGGCTTGAATAAGGTCCCATAAAGATATTTTGGCAGGAGTATTCCTTTATTAGTCAACGAGGTCATACTCCCTAAGGATTGAGTTTAAGCGAGGGGTATCAGGAAGAATGGGAGGGGATGAAGATAGGGAAGTGGAGGTTGTATTTTAGGATCATAGATTATTTCTTGCATAATGTGTACAAGAAATGATATTATGACTCGGTTGTTGTAACACATTAGTCTGAGGTGGGTAGAGGGTGAATTCGGGTTTAGGTTTGCTTGGAGGGGGATAGAGGATGAGTTGAGGTTGAATAATATTAACATTCCCTTGGGGAGGAGAGACAAAGTTATCCTTGTCTTTCAGCATGATATCCACCCTAGGAGGAGATATTTTAGGAGAACTACAAGCTACATGTTCTTGACATGCAAGGATTGGTTCTTCTAAAATGACTTCGTCACAAGTAGGGAAATGATCAATGATGGGATTAATAATGGTGGGAGGATGAGGAGAGGTTTCTATTTGATTTTAAAAGGTCTCATTCTCTTGTTCCATACCATCTACCCTAGTATGAGAGTTTGGAAGAGGTTCATCACATGCTTTATCACAAGGGGGATGCATCAAGAGAAGGACCACTAGGGTTATTGAATAGAATGTCCCAAAGGGTAGGAGCATGAGGGTAGGGAGGGTCAATAGTCTCATGACTTGTAATAGGGATATCTGCTAACACCAACCTATCCTCTTTGGATTGAGGAGGGGTATTAGAAGAATAAAAATTTTGAGCATCATGGTTAGGGAAACTAGGTAAGGTAGTTTTTAGAAATGCGTTTATGATTTCATCATCTTGTTGTTTAGTGTCTTTGGAAGGGGATGAGGAGAGGGACAATCAAGACCCTCAATTATTGTATCTTCTTGCACCAAGATACCTTCATCAATAATAGGAGAGGTATAGGGAGAAGCATAGGAATTATTGGTATGATTGTCAATGCTAACATCCTCATCAAGGGGTAATGCAATGTTAAGAATAGTGTCAATGGTTTGGTTATTAACATGTTCTTTAATGAATTTATTATTATAATATACATTGAACTCATAAGAAGGAATGTTGTATTTATGCAATCCATTTAAAACCAAATCAAGGCCACATCTTTTGAAAGAAAACATTGTAAGAGGAGAGAGGAAAGAGAATGCAATTCAATGATTTAAACTAAAGTGTTGAAGTGCAATTTTTAGATGGGAATAAAGGTAATTTTTTTATTACACTCTACAACAATCTGAAAAAGAAATGTAGTATATGGAAAATTCAAACTAAAAAATGCATGGAATGATCTAATTTGAGCTAGTTCTAATAAAATGCATGTAACAGAAACACAACCAGTTGATATAGATAGATAATGGCACAAAATAGAAGCTAGAAAATAGAGTTTTCAACTCCATAAAGGGCAATTTCAGAAGCCTGAAGGGACTAGGTTGCCCAAGGTGTTGACCTAGTCCTCCCAGTGATTTTTTTGAGAAATTTCAGAATATTTGGATGGGTATAGGTGGTTTCTATGTTGTACAAGATAGATCTAATAGGAAAATGCATAATTTCAAAAATGATTAATGTTTTGAGATGTCAAAATGAAAACTATATGCACTTTTCACTAATGCAAATTTCGAAAGCCTAGGATACAACGTCACTAATGCTACATTCAATACAAGTTAAGAATAGGAAAATGAAGGAATCTAAATCATATAAGATAGTGTAGTCACATTGGTTTCACCAAAATGAAGAACCAAAAATGATGATATAGGGAAAGAGGATTCCCTAAATAGGCCCTTAGGGTTTTTCACCTAGGAGCTTGTTTAGAAAAATGACTCTCTTTCACCTAATGACATTCTTTTTGGGTAAGTTCATTCAAAGTATTTATGGAATTAAAGTGATGTGTGTGGGATTTCGTGAATGCAATAAACTGAAAATATAAACTAACTATGAATGTAACACCTAAAGAATGCAACTATGCAGGAAAACACATTATGATATGCAAATGAACTTAGAAATGTAAACAAACAACTACAAAAATGAATAGAAATGAAGGGGTGCACCTAGAATATTGTAGAGAAATGGAATGGGGACTTGAAATGCTACTGAATCTAGAATTTAAACATGTTGGGAAACTTACGCCATTTTGGGCGACCTAGTCCTTTTTAGGGAAAATCATGGAAAACTGCTCTAAAGCTCATTTCACCCAAAAGGGTATCCAGATCTACCAAAATCTTTGAGAAATAGGTTAAGTGGGACTAGGTCACCATTTTTGGTGACTTAGTCCTCTTTTGAATTTCTAAGAATCAAAGAGTGGAATCTGAAGCCCTCGGTCTGCACTTTCTACTCCTCTAGGTATCTGGTCCTGAAAGTGGAGAATCTTATTTGTGAGTGTCTTGCAAGCTTCAACTAGGGTTTATCCAAAATTTAAGAGCTTGAAAAATTTGGTGAAGACTTTTCCACCTTTTTTCTTTGCCAAATCTACACACAAGATGAGCAAATCACACAAAGAGGGAAAACTTGTTGATTGTTAAGGATTAGGGATTTTCCTTAGTGAAACCCCTTTTGAGTAATCAAACCAAGAAGATGAAATAAAGTAATGAAATGAAGCATGAAACAATGGAATTTACCTTACCTTGATGATAGGTCTTGAATTATAGCAATGGAGATTCAGCCCTTGGATGCTTCTTGAGAGATGTCTTGCTAGCTTAGAATACTCAAACCCTAGTTTTTTTGAGAAGAGGGGCAAAGAGGAGAATATAGAAGAAAAATGAAGCTTAGAAGAAGAAAAATAAGGGAAATAACCCTTATTTATAAAAGTTATGCCTTAATTTTCCTAAAATAACACCATACAGGCCAACCTTAGGGTTTAAGAGACAAAATCCAGAAATATTATTAAGTTAAATTTAAATTTTAAGCCACATGGGACTAGGTCATGCAAGGTGGTGACCTAGTCCACCTGGGAATTTTTTATTGGTTGTCGGGGGTTAAAGTGTCATTATTATTGTTTTTTGGGATTGATCAACAAAACATACTTATTATAGGACCTATAAGTGCATTAAGGGGTCATTATAGCATAAGAAAGGGTTGATTAAGTGATGACAAGCCTAGGAAAGTGTGAAAATGTATTACAACACCTTACAACACTTTGGCACAAGGCTTTGATAAGGGGTAAAAAGAGGTTGAAAAGGGTCAAAAATCCATAGGCAAGGGTCCAAATGAGTGAAAAGTGTCAAAGGCTACACTTTTTGGCGACACAACAACAAAGTAGAGGAAAATATTTCTCTAAGATTGTTGGGAGCCTCCTTTTAAGTGAAGGCTCGAGATTGGTATTGATCCTTGACTTTCGATTCTATCGACTCATGGGATCAACTCAAAGAAAAAAAATTTGAACACTTTTCAAAGAAAGGAGATCACTCTTTATTGTGACATCAATTAATCACCATCAAAAGAGCCCTGCAAGAGGCCATGGGCGACTTCAACACCAAGTTTCACAAAACCTAGTAGATTATCCCTATGAGTTTCTAAACTCAAGTTGTGATTGTGTTTATGTTTTACCTGAAGGATTTCAATTTTGATATTGCAGTGATGATAACCTCTATGGGCGAAGATATCTTACCTAATGCATACGAGTTTGTTGTATGCACACAAAATAGTTTAATTGATGCAGGGAAGCTTCCACCATGACCTCTGATGCTTGTATTTATAGAAATTTTAGGCAAGCCTCAATAGGAGGCTTCTCTGAACACTTATATGGCACAAGTGATAGTTTTAGGTCCACCACAATCCATGTGCATGTATCCCACCACATAGCCAAGAATGTTAGGTTCTTCCTCTATAGAATCAGATATCAATGATATGAAAATCCTCATGTGATCCTTTGCTAATGAGTTAGTTATCATCAAGTGGAAACAAGTGGCCCCTCTGAAGCAAGATACTTAGAACCATCAAGGAGGAAGGCCATCCTATAAGAATAACACATACCAAGGACCCTTCATTCAGGGAGGTCAACAAGAAATTTTTGCAAACTAGATAGTTCCAATCACCATGTCATTGTAGATGGTCAAGGACAACCAGAGAAAAGAGTTAATCCTAGGCCAAAATAACCTAGTGGAAGATGTGAATGCATGGTGCTTCCCATGCAACGACAGTCATATACCCTGAAATTTCCCAAAGGGAAATATGCAACAAAATATAGCAGAGAAAAGAAAAAAGGCATGCTTCCAAATGTGGAAGGATATGAATCCTCTGAAATGGAAACTTCCCATTTTAGGGCGCAAATACAAGGAATATTTTTGGAGAAAGAGCTGGATATTCCACCTGATTAAGTGTTATTTTTATGGATGGAGGAAGAGGATGTGGTATTCACAAATGAATCTCTGATGACTAGTGATTCACAAGTGCACTTGGACTACAACATGAGATCCAAGAGAAGTTTCATGAGAGAGTACGTGAAACAAAATCCACCCTGTCCTCAGCCATGCCAACCACCTCCATAGGAAAAATAGCTCCCACGAAAGACTGTCTACCCAACTCAACTATAGAAAACTCCATCTTCCTACAAAGGATTTGGATAAGATGCCAAACCAATTCATGATGGATCATTTTCCTCCAAATTTGAGGGAGATTTTGTTGCTTAAATCTAAGGTTCAGCTAGTTGGAGTGCTCAAGATGGTGGAGTAGCTAAAGAAGGAACCTACTAATGTGTCCTTGTGGGATGTTATATTTATTCCCAAAAAAAATACATTACTTCGAGAAGCATTAAAAAATGAGGAATGAAGACCACAAAAGGATGCAACTCTACCAGGTGACCAAAGTAAAGATAAAGGACCCGCATTGGACCCTCAAGCTCCTAAATTTGTAGCTAATACAAATGATGTGGGTAATGAAAAAGAGAAAGAGGGAAGAAAGTCGAAGCCCACGCCTTTCTTTTTAAAATTGACCATGGGAGATAAAATTTTGCATAGTAATAAGATTGATTTGAAAGCTAGTACAATGGTCATGCCAAAGAAAGTGGTCGATGCCTTGATGTTTAAGTATGAGGCCCTTGAGAACGGAATCATGAAATTGGATAGAAAGAAGGTTCTAAATGCTGGTTGGATAAAAGATCTTTCTTTAACCCTCTTTTCATGCCCAAGTCAGAGAGTTTCAAAAGAAGTAGTGGTGATAGACATTCCCCCGATCTTCAAGGTGTGTCTTTCTAGAGATTTCACTGCAAATTTTGGTGAATACTTGTCACTCGAATGGTCCCATATGATATTGAGAACCAAGCATGGGGTGAAGATGAAGATCCTATTTGAATATTTGCACCCTAAACATATAGCGGACAATGCAGTATTATATTTTGAAGTAGCGCATACCTCCTTCTCAAACTAGGAGGGATATTTCATAGAGATGCTAGAGAACGAAGAAGAAACAAGTGATCATACCCCCAAAGTGGATGTCCTCCTCAACCCGTTCATTGAATCCAACTCATTTGAAAATTTTCATGGCACAGGACTAGGCACGTAGGTGATCTTCGATCATGATTTGATCTACTCGAAATTGATGAAGAATTGGGAGGAATATGATGATCTGACAGATAATCATCTATTGACCTTATACTTTGATGGTGCCAAATGCAAGGCTTGTTTTGGAGTAGGAGTCTAATTTTTGTCCCCAATAGGATCAGAGACCCTCAAGGCCTATCATTTTCAATTCCCATTCTCTAATAATGAAACGAAATATGAAGCCTTGACCACGATTTGATTGTTTTTGAGTGAATGGGCCTAAAGAGGTTGCATAAATTTAGAGATTCTAAGTTGATTGTGAGCTAGGTCCATGGGAAAGTAGCTACTAAAAATATAAGAATTAAGTCATATAGACATCAGATATGGGATTTTATTCAAGGATTTCTATCTCTTAATGTGCAAGTCATTCCTCGATCCCAAAATAGCATAGTTGATAAGATGGCATCAATTGGGTCATAATTTGAACCAATTCCTGATTCGACAACAAATAAGAATCAAATACATATCATTGTCTGAAAATCAATCCCTGAAAAAGATTAGAATTGGTAGGTGTTTGAAAATGACACTTAAATCGGCACCTTCATACAGAAGTCAGAAGGACTTTCTGAATATTCGTAGCCAGGAGCCCAACCTCTTGAAGAGTAGGATATCCAGTTAAAAGGGAATAAGATCCCTTAAGGATTAATCTCCCTTGAAAATATCTTCAATTGTGAAGATGTAAGAAACAAAAAACAAAGGTTCACCATGGACAAAAATGATTATGAAGAGATCGATGTCAAAAATGGTAGAAAGGTAAAAGTCAGAAGAAATGTTTCGTTGGAAGATAAGGAAAGGCTAAGGGATTTGTGTTCTAGCTATGAAAAATTTATAGCTTCGAACTATGATGATATTAGTGTTGGAAGAATGAATAAGAATGTCTAGCTATGTAGAATTTGTGTTGTCATTGATGTCACCATGTGGATTGAGTTGTCAGTTTGATCCGGTAGTCTAAACCAGTATGAAGAACCAGTTTACATCCTATGGTATTTTGGTCCGATATTTTAGGCTACAATCCTTCTCTGGTGATCATCGTTGCTCGTAGTTTTGGGAAATGGTTTATGGATATCGAAAGCTTTTAATTTCAGAATATTGTATGTTCAAGTGATCACACGACATGTTGGCATCATTCTATTGATTTAATTTTGTTATTAGGTCTATCCTTGGCCGACCTAATGTATAGTTAATGTTGTACTCAATTAATTTTGTCTTGTGGATGTATGTGCAACCTATCCTAGGTCTAAACTGACATGATATAGTGTGCTACGTGCTTGGATTAATTTTGGAGAAGTTTTGTACTAACTTGGAGCTAACAATTAGTCTCTTTGGTAGATAAAGATTTCATCTAATTAGGCTGACCTAATTTATGCTTGTGGATGTATCGGATATATATTGGATTGTTTTGAGATTGTTTAAGTGAATTGAATAAGAATTATGTTGTGAATGTGAAGTAGGGTGTGAATGTGAAGTGTGCAAAAATGATGAAGTGTTGTAAGTCTATTTATTGAGCCTCAAAGGAATTGAATCAAAACTTGTTAAGTTCACTCTTACTAGTTCATTCTGGTTGTGAAGCAACTTTTGTATCGTAATCCTTTTGTAGGCAGTGAGCCTCCTTGCTTGGTAAGTGAGTCCTCTTTGTAAGAAGTGAGCTTTTGTATTTGGCAGCGATCCTTTCTATCTAGTTTTGCATTACTATTGTATTGTGAGTTAATCCTCAGCATGGTTTTTCCCTCATTGGTTTTTCCATATAAATCTGATGTCTCTGGTACTTTATTTTTGTTATCTTCATTTCATGTTTATACTTAATAATAAATTAAAATGAATTTTGAATTGATTAAGATCATAAGTGAATGTGATTAGATACAATTGATTCACCCCCTTCTCAATTGTCTTGTGAAATTCAACAATTGGTATCAGAGCCTGGTTCCTCCAAAGAAGCCTAGCAACTTGAGGAAGATCCTATAGATTGAACAAATGGATGATAAATAAGAGCTCTGGGCTACTCTTGAAGATCTTGACAAGTCTGAAAATGAAAATAGAGATTTGAAAGAAAATCTTGATGAGGAATATGAATGCATCAAGAAATTAAAAGATCAATTGAATAAATTCAAATAAAGACATAGAGAAGTGAGTGAGAAATTGAAACAAGCAAATGAAAAGGTTACCAGATTGAAGGTGCTAGTGGAGGAAAAGAAAATAATTGAAAATTATGTGAATACAGTTGTGCAAAGGAAGACTAATGAATGCACTAGGCTTGAACAAGGAGTGGTGAACCTAAATGAAGATCTGGAGAAATAAAAACTCTGTGAAGATAGTTTCAAGTCAATATCCACCAAACTTGATGATTTGGTTGTAGGACAAAGACCTTCTAAAGACAAATGTGGTCTGGGAAATGAAGCCAATGAAGAAAAATATAAGAATGTGTAGACCTAAAATGTAGTGGAAAATCAAAAGACTCAAGATAAAGAAAAGCATAAAATAAATACAATAAATTTTTCTAGAAGATCGCCTATTAGACAACCAAATGCTCAAAGTTACCCATATTTCAAAGGTGTTTTATTTTCATGTAATAAATTTGGTCGTAGGGAAACTGAGTGTAGAAGTAGGATGAATCATTTTTTTGGATCCTTCTCTAGATAATGTTTTGCATGCAAGAAAGTTGGGCATATAGCTAGTGAATGCATAACTCAGATGATGAATTGGTTTAATGGAGGTAGAATGAATCAATCTTTTGTTGGATACTGATATACATGTAATAAGTTTGGACACAAAGAAAATCATTGTAGATCAAGGTTTATTGGAGGTCAAAAAACTCAAAGAACTATTGTCTGCTACAATTGCAACAAACTAGGACACATTTCAAGAGTATGCAGAAGTAAAAGGGGAAAGTAGTCTGATCAGGTAAAGAAGAATGAACCTATGAAGAGAATTGATGAGAATGAGGTTAAGTAAGAAATTAACAAGATATGGAGGAAGAAAGAAGATCCAGAGCTGACAAATGTGGCTCAAACAATTCCTCCGAGAATTAGACCTAGCATGGTATTAGGGGGATTATTAATAGAAAATTATTCGAACCCCCTGTATATATTGTAAGGAATGAATAGGCAAAGGTTATGCAAAAGGAACTAGAAGAAAATGTGTAGGCATGTTCATTTGTGGAGGAAATTAGGGTTTCTTAGTACAGTAAAGAAGAGTTTTTATCAGCTTTTTGAAATCTACCACATTTAATACGAAATAGGGTAGAAAAATGATGTATAAAGAAAAAATCATAAGTCATTTTTGATCACTTGTGCAATTGAAGATTTTGAAGAATGATTTGGAGTAATATTGAAGAAATATTGAAGCAATTTGGAGCGATTTTGAGGTAATATAGAGAAATCATTATGCATAATTAAGAATAAAAAACAAAAGCTTTCAAAATCATCTCTCTCAATTTACAAAAAAAAGGGGAAAAAGAAGAATTTTAGTTGAGCAAGAAATATTTTGAAGAAGATAAGTGCGATGATGGAATCTGTTGACAGAGGATCGAGTGGTGACATTTCGCTAAGGTTTAAGGGAGTAGAGTTGGAAGAGTTTAACCATCCAAAGATGAAGCAAATGGAACTAGGGTTGAAGACAAAAGAATTACAGAATTGAAGGCATTGAATCTAAGATGAATAGTATTGGAAATAGTTTTGATTTCTTCAAAGACAAAGATGGAAAATAGATAATAAGAGTTGGAGAGTTGCAAGAAGAGTTGTGACTATTCAGAGACAGAGAGAATATGTGGTTAGAACTTTCCCATTGGTCAAATTAATTGTTGATGTCTTAGTTGGATCATCTCTCTGGGATACTTTCTAATGCAAAATATTGTCAACGATAGTGCCTATCTCCGGACTAGTCATCCTCATTTATGCTATTGACTTTGTTGGATAGCATGTGTACCACAATGGGTTCTATAGTGCTATCTTGGAAGAGGATTCTTCCAACTATGAGAGAAAGGTAAAAGAAAAAATTTCATGTAAAAAGAGTTATTTTCACTTGAATTTTTGAAATGAGGAGTCAATTTCTTTATATATATATTATCACCATGTACATACTTTTACATCCTATTTTTTGTCACCCCTTTTCCTTGATGTCAAAGGGGGAGAGATTGCCATGTAGAAAGAGGAGTGTGAAGCTAAAGGATTAAGAATTGTGTAAAGGTGTGTGGAGGGTTATACACTGTTTTGCAATGGCTATGTGCAGGATCATCATGGAAAAAAAAGGCCCTTAAGTGGCAAAAAATTTAGAAAAATCAGAGTTAGGAAACTTGACGTAAAAAATTGAATAAGTTATCTACATTATTTCAGAAATATGTAAGAATAGAATCTATAGAAAATTGAATGTAGTTTCTAAACTACTAGGTTTATTTAAAAAAAATCTATTTGGTGAAAATTTCAAATTTCAATGTAGTAGCACTTAAATTTTAGGGTGAAAAATAAGAAGTAGGTGTCTGTCTAACCACCCTAACCACAGTAAAATAATAATATTTTTTTTATAAGATTTTAAATATAAGTAGAGGACTCATGTTTCGATGTGATGAATATTTTTTTGAATTTTTTTTCCAAGTAAATAATTAATTATTATTTTTTATTACAACTTTTAAAAAATATAAAAACTCGTATGTTTGACCACCTTAACTTGGTCAAAAGTTCATGAAATTCATTTTTTTTTTTCAAATCCTATAGTATGTGAAGCATTGAATGTGACACATTTTTTGGATTCAAAAAATGTGATACCATTTGAAAGCTATAGATGTTTTTCAATCAACCTATCAATGAGGACTTTAGTCGTAATTCAAATAGAAAATGAATGATAATTACTTATTAAATTCAAATTAAAGCATAATTTACATTGGTGGAAAGCTAAGTATCTCCTTTAAAAACCCTTTTCATTTCATCAATTTTGGGTAAAAAGAAATTCGTCAGCCACATACCCATCATATCACCACTTTTTGGCCCATCATGATCCTGAACATTCCCACATGTTGCCATCAATGACAAAGGGGGAGATTTTTGGAAGAATGAAGAAGAACATCCAGTTGTGTAGAATTTGTGTTGTTATTAATGTCAGCATGTTGATAGAGTGGTCAGTTTGATCTGGTACTATGAACCAGTATGAAGAACCAGTTTACATCCTCTAGTATTTTGGTTTGCAATCCTCTTCTAGGGATCATCATTTCTCGCGGTTTTAGGAAATGGTTTATGGATGTTCGAAGATTTAAATTTCATAATATTGTGTGTTCAAGTCATCATATGGCCATGTTGGAATCATTCTATTGATTGCATTTTGTTATTAGGTCTATCCCTGGCCAACCTAATGTATAGTTGATGTTGTAATGAATTAATTTTTATTGTGGATACATGTGCGACCTATCCTAGGTCCAAATCGACATGATATAGTGAGCTACATGCTTGGATTAATTTTGGAGAAGTTTTGTACTAACTTGGAGCCAATAGTAATTCTCTTTGGTAGATAAATATTTCATCTAATTAGGATGATCTAATTTATGCTTGCGGATGTCTCAAATATATATATTGGATTGTTTTGAGATTGTTGAAGAAAATTGAATAAGAAGTATGGTGTGAATGTGAAGTAGGGTGCGAATTTGAACTGAAGTGTGTCAAGATGATGAAGTGTTAAGTCAATTTATTGAGCCTCAAAGGAATTGAATCAAAACTTGTTAGGTGCACTCTTACCAATTGATTTTGGCTATGAAGCCACTTCTATATTGTAAACCTTTTGTAGGAAATGAACCTCCTTGCTTGGACAATGAGTCCTCTTTGTAAGTAGTGATCTTTTGTATCTAGTAGTGATCCTTTGTATCTATATTTTCATTACTATTATATTATGAGTTAATCCTCACCATGGTTTTTCCCTCATTCAGTTTTCCACATAAATCTGGTGTCTCTGGTATTTTCTTTTTGTTATCTACATTTCATGTTTATACTTAATAACAAAGTAGAGTAAATGTGGAATTGATTAAGATCGGAAGTGAATGTGATTAGATACAACTGATTCACCCCCCCCTCTTAGTTGTCATGTATAATTCAACACTTAGAGGATACGATCTTAGAATAATTTAGCATACCATTGACTTGGTGGAAGGATCAAATCTAGTTCGACAAAAGTAAAGTTCGATCAATTTGAAGGTCGAGGCATTGATGGCATAGGAGCTCACCAAATTGATTTAATCTTGAATCATTTACTTGATTAAGCACTCCCCTTGAGTGTCTAATTTGGTACTAGTTCAAAAGAAAAATGGTGACATTAGGCTTTGTGTTGATTTCTGAAATCTCAATAAAGATTCATTGAAAGACCACAACCTTTTACCATCAATGGAGTAGATCCTATAAACCATAGCCAGATCAGAGATGTTTACATTACTTGATGGTTTCTCATGGTAGAACCAGGTATATGTCAAGGAAGGTAACCAACATAAAACAATGTTTACCACCAAGTGGGGAATGTTCACATATGTAAAAAATCACTTCGGAATTTCAAATGTTGGTAAAAATTTTCAATGAGTGATGGATACTACTTTCAAAGGATTAATCAATTTCATCATTCTAATTCATTTGGATGACTTGGCAATCTTTTCAAAGTCAAAAGTTGATCGTTTTGATCATCTAGAATAGGTTTTCTAGAAGTTTCAATAGTTCAAGATTTCTTGAAATCCCAAAGATGTGTTTTCGAAGTACCCCAAGGTAAGTTACTTGGTTTTGTAGTATCCAAAGAGGAAATTTCAATAGATCTCGAAAGAGTGAGATCTATAATGGAGTTACCCCTCATAGTGAATAAAAAGGGCTACAATATTTTCTAGGGAAGATTAAATTTGTTAGCTAGTTCATTTTAGAATTTAGTGGTGTAGACATGAAAAACATACATTTGATCCTGATCTTACTAACATCGCTTCTTCCTAAATCACCCCCTTTACTAATAATTCTAATTAAATAATATTTATTTGATTAAATTCATCATATTTCCTCTCTTAATTAAATCCATCAACTTTATCTGATTAAGTTATCATCTTCTATTTCTTCATTTTGTTTAATCCTATTGTCCCTCTATTAATTAAATAATTTAGTTTATCTAATTAATCCCTAAAGTAATCTCATTTAAATTAAATAAATTAATCTTTATTTGGTTTAAATCTAACATCATTGCTCTTTAATTAAATAAATCAAATCTTTATTTAATTAAGACTTTAATCATTTTCTTCTCATTTTCATTTAAATCCTAAAATCTATGTCAAAATGGTCAAATCAGCTAATATCCCTTAAAATTAATCAAGTCTTGATTAATCTTAATCTTAATCCATCAAATCCTCTATTTTTTTCCACTTGATCATTAAAAATATTTATTTAATTTATTAAATCTTCAATTACTTTCAAAAAGGCATCAATGGTTGGAATATTCCCCAAATTTGAAAAATCCCTCCAAAAGGGTTTGTACATCCAACAAAGCATTCAAAATATCTTACATGTCCTTTTCTTGAGCCAAGTGATATTAACTTCACCGTTCACCTCATCCTTCAATCCATCTTTTGAATTTCAAATTCCCCCCTCTTTGCACGTTCTCCAAAATGTGCTCATCCTTAATCCTCTCACATGTTGACAAGTGGAACTTTATCATTGGATTATATTTAGTCCCACATCCTCCATGTTTTGTAATCCTCCATCATTCTCATTTATAAATAATAATAGCTTCTATTGATTTAGGGGAGACAATTTGAGGCAAAGTTGTTATCTACAAATTTTAAGCCAAGTTTATCCATTGTTCATCCAAGTCTCCATTTTTATCATTTCATAGCTAGGTAATGTAATAATTTCTCCAAGGGAGCATCAATCTTCATCAAATCATCACAAATATTACAAGGGATTTGGAAAGGGCCATTCTCCACATTAAAATGGCACCAATTTCCCCATCGGATTGAGAGTTTGTTTGCTTTGAATAGGATTTAATTGTTTTTATTTGCGTTCTTCATTTATTCCTTGTTCTTTGCATTTCAAATGAATTCAGAATCTTAGTTCTAACTTGCATTTGGATCTAATATTGAGTTTGTTTGTTGTGTTTGTGTAGGCCTAGGATTGGGGTTCACATTTTGGTGCTAGAAGGAGGGCGAAATTGAAGAATCTAACACATTTTTTGGTCAAATTCTATTGGTTTTTGTGTTTTTTGTGTTTCCAAGTCAAATAGCACCACTGGAAGAAATTGTGATGCATTTGCAGTCTCTCTTTTTCCAAATAGAACTACTTATTTCATGAGAGCATCTGTCAAATCCTCAAACAACACTGATGTTTGCATATGCGTCATTTTTTGGACACAAACAATTTCGTTGCCTTGAGTTCAAAGGGCATCACCTTTGATTTCATGCCTTTGCACTCAATCTTAAAATGGCCATATCTTTGTCATTTTTTGGTCTTTTCACGACTTTTTTTTTGAAACGGAGTTTTAAAGGATCATGGAGCATGGAATTCAAAAGAGAAGCATTATTACATCATTGTATGAAGTATTTTTGAACACTTTGGGAAGAAATTATAATCCCTTTTCTAAGGATTTTGCATCTTCTTTCTTTTTTAGGACTCAATAAATTTCATTTGGGCTTACAAAGAACCATAGGAAAATTTACTAGATTTCATTTTGGGACTTAAAAAATGAACAAGCAACTATCACACTTCAAAATTGGTGCTTAAAATAACCCATACTATTGCTTTATGGTTAAAACGAACTTGTGTTTTTCATGTTTGGTAATCTATTTCACAAAATAATATCAACAAAAAGATGTATGCACTTCTCTTGTGCTTTATACTGATCTTGAGAATCAAAAGTGCTTTTTGTGATATAAGGTTGTATAAGTGATTACCTCCATATTTCAAATTGGGTTCCTAAAATTGAACAAACCTTGCAAGTGCGAGTGGAGTATATCACGAGTGTTCTCTCTTTGTTTCTCAACAAAGATCGATCAAACTATGAATATTATTGCTCACTTTTGTTTATCTTAGAGGGCTTGCCTTAGAGGGAAAAATACTCACCCCAAGGGAATGAACCAAACGGTAACACGCTAGATGCCAAGTGACTTCGAGATGGTATATAAGTGTCGGTACTCGAGGAAAATTTGAGTATCACGAGGATCATTCCGACAAGAAGGGCAGCAATGGTCTCTTGCCGCATGGATGGTCTCCCACGAATGAAATGCCCGCATTAAAACCCCTTGTTTAGAAAGGCCAAAATCCTTAACTATTTGTTGGTGCAAGAATGGTCATTATAAAGCCAAACCACATTCTTACGACTTTTAGTAGAGATGAGAAGTATGCCATGGGAGATTCATGGTTATTGATTTGTGGCTGACCCGAGAAGTGAGTGCACTATAAAGGGGAGCCTATGAGGTCAAGCATCTAATCATCCTCTAAGAGTAAGCATAGCTAGATTTATCCAAGTGGGAACCCAACAAATATTGTTTTTTCATCCTGGGATTGTGCATGTTCTTGGAATCAAAAAATGCTTTTCTTGGATCTAAAACATTTGAAAAAAAACATTCAACATGATCATCAAATTTCAAACCCTTTAGAGGAAGAAAATACCTTTGAAAAAATCCAAGTTCTATTGCTTGTGCTACGGATTTATCCTTAGAGGCTTCTAAGTATTTGGAGTTATCACAATTATCTCTCACTAAAGTCAACATTAAGAAACTTTTCCTTGATTTCCTTGATTTCCACATAATGGACTTTGTGGGACAAGAAGAAGTTAGGACATTAGAAATTTAGTTTGAAAAGATAATTAAGAGAGTGTTTGTGGTAAAAATAACTCATTCAGAAAAGTTAAGAACAATTGAACCCCACAAATATGCTTGGTATCTTCTATTCATATGGTTTCCCACGCAAACATTGGTCTTTTGGTTTGAACTACTCTTAGAGAAAATCAGGTTCTTCAATATATTGGTCTAGTAAACATGTACTTCTTAGGTTCATTTAGGATCAAAATCAAACACTTCATCTATCTCAAACATCAATCAAATCTCCATCTCACAAAAAACTCTTAGAATCTTGGAAAAATCCTTCATGCTAGACTTTTCGAAAATCCTTTAAAACAAATAAAAAAATCATCTTGTTTGACTTAGTGTGTGTGGATGAATCCTTCCGAATACACTTAGCTAAATTATCACCTTGTGAACAAGTTTATCCCTTGATAACATCCAACATATTGGGGTTTGTGAGTTAATTATCCAAATCCAAATCCAAGTTAAACTCAAATCCAATCCAAATAAAAAAAATCCAAAAAGTCCTAAAGTCTAGCATCGATCCAAAATTCCTAAAAGTTTCAAAAACCTATATCATTCACCCCTTTCATATTTCATCTCATCATTGGTCCTAAACACCTTAGAGGTTCACTTTTGCAACAAGGTCAAAAAACAAGAGAAACACAAAATATAAACTTGATTCATATATCATGAGTGGTCTAAATCAACCAAGTGATCGAAGCCTTACAATGCCAATTGATTATCTAAAATCACATTTATACAATCCATACATGGGATCATTGTCTCCTACAAACCTCAATGGTACAACGAATGTGGGTATGTCCAATCTAAGTTGTGCACCACCTTTCCCTATGATAGATTTAAATAAAAGTCCAATCCTACAAATCTATCAACCAAACAATGAATGCATGAGTCTTATTCCAAACAACATTATCCCACCAAATCCATACATGCCAAATACAATTTTACCAAACATGAACATTTCAAATCCACACTTGGTGAAATTTGGGATAGATGCATTTGTAAATCAGACCAATGTTGTTCAAAATACAAGCAATATATTGACAACTCGATGTATTCATCTAAGTCAAGGTAATCCCATGTAAAATCAAAGTCACCTAAATCCAAGCAATCACAACAATGTTCAATATCAACCAATAATGCCAAATCTAAACATCATAACAAATCAGAACATTGTTCAAGACCAATACGTCCATGATTCCATGCAAACACCAAAATTATACATGCCAAATATGCTTGCTCAACAACCAAATCAATGATATCAATAATTTCAGGGTCAAATCTTGCAAAAAGAAATTGCTACACTCAAAAAACTCATTGATTCATATCACCAAGAGACATCTCCACCCCAAAATCGATACACTAAGATTCCATTAGTTAAACCATGTAATCAAAGCATTGAGTTGTCTCCACAACCATATCAAGAACAATATCACCAATATCAAGAGTTTGGATATCAACAACATCAACAATAAACCCAATCACCCCATCTCGAATATCAGTCATCACATCTCAAAAATCAATCACAGCTACCCATCAATGAGAATCTTGAAGATGTATCCATCTCCTCCTACAATAAAATCAACATATATCAAGAGTCACTCTTCAATCAAGATCAAAACCCACCAATGATACCCAACAATGATCCAATTCAAGAAATGTTAACATCATTTCATCTTATGGTCTAAAACATTGACAAAATCTCCACCATAACTGCTGAGGACAGTGATCAAAATCAATCCATCAATGAGCACTATGAAGATATGTCTACCCCATCCAATGATCAAATCAACATTAATCAAGAGACACTTTTCAGTGATCTATTTCAAGACGTGTTAACATTATTTGATCCTATTGACATAATCCATGATCCATCCACTAATGATCATGTTGACAATGTATCCACATCACCTAATGAGTTAGAGGAAATATACGAAGAATTAATTCCAAAGCATGATCAAGATCTTTCACCAAAGTCTAGCAATAGTTCTTTCCTAGAAATATTGACGTCCTTTGACCTCATGGGTATAGATACTGAAGGAATCCTCAAATCAGCATCTTATCCAAATCCACTCAAAGCTCAAGATGATATTGAGCCACATCCCATTCTTAATGAAGATATCCAAGAACCCTTTATAAGCAATTCATCCTTTGAAATTTATCCATTTCAAGAACTTGATCCAAAGCATGTCGAAATAAATTCCAATATTAATCAACATTAAGAATTTGTATCTCCAAGATACTACAATGATCTAATGGACACTCTCCTATCTATACAAGATATCAGAAATGATGATCATATCCATATAGCACATACTCCTCCATCTACCCATAAGATGAAAATCAAAAAATCATGAAAATAGCAAAAAAAAATCAAAATCAAAAAATCATGAAAATAGTAAAAATAAAAATCATCCTCCAGTGAAAACCATATGGGCGGAACTTTGGGCAAGAACCATGATGAAAACTTGGAAAAAATGCATCATGTGTAGAATCGAGCATCTACATGTGCCACTTTGGATGCAAGATTCTTATCACATCCATAAAAAAGCCAACATTCCATCCATCTTATCCATAATAAATCCATTCATACAAGAATCATTTACCTAATCCATTTTCATATATCTACATCCATTTTGCAAATAAAATTGATCTTGACAAATTTTGGTACACACTTTACACTTGCTTATAATAAACATCTTGACATGGGTTATTTTCATTGATCCTATCCTACCCAACGCTATCTGATCCATAAAGCATTATCCAAATGAGCATCCTCTATTCGAACACCTTATCTTCTCGCAAGATAATCCTTGACATACTTTGCATGCTTACCATATCCATCCATCCATACACCTATCCAAGAATCAACCCATGGAATTCCATACATTGCTAAACACTAGGGGCATATATTTACATCTTACTTCAGGAATAAATCTTGATCTATACCCTCCAACTTATGTGGCGATCCGAACATTGGCAGACATAAAATCAAATTGGTCAAAGCCTTTGTGAGCCAAAAAGCCAAATCACTAGACCAGGGCATATTTTGACAAGAATATATTCCTTACAAATCTTTATCTTTCATCAAACATCAATCCAAAAAATCAATATCAGTTGCATCTAACTTGCACTTTAGCATCACATCAAATCATCAAAATAATTTTGTTCCAAATCAAGGTTCAAAAGCCTGATCAATCGAAATCCAATAAATCCATTATCATCTTGGGATATCTTTCCCAATCCTTGTGTTTCTTAACACTATCCTTGCATTGTTGTGTATCCTCAACAATGTTATCATAATCAATCTTGATCAGCCATATCCAACCAATCCAACATCATCTCGAGATATCCTTCCTGATCCTTGTGTTGCTTAACAATATCCTTGCATTTTTGTGTATCCTCAACAATGTTATCATCATAAAATCCATCAATCTAATCAATCAACCCTAGCTTGGTTTTCAATAAAAATTCCAAAACATAGCAGTGATATCATCACATATCAAAATCCAAAAAAACCCAAAACACATCAAAATTCAAAAACATCCAAAACATATCAAAAATCCCAAAATGGTGCATCCATCTCCATATTTCTTTCACCCACAATAATCTCATTCATAATAAATAATTCATCATTTTCATCCTCTGGTAACTCAAATGGAAGCAAGTCTAGCCAGTTTAAAAGTGAGATCTCAATTTTCAAAGTCTCAAGTCTAGGTTAGTAAGTAAACAAGTTGGTCAACTCTTGGTATCAATAGCTTATCATCCTATCAAATCTCATCATCACCTAATCACAACATGTCCTAGGATGCATCCTTCCAACAGTGGACATCAACATTAGGCATCATCGTAGTTTAGTCTTGGCTAGCGATACAAAGAACATTAGCTTATTTGTTTACTTTATCTTGGTGTTTTTGAATTATCTTCTTTTGTGTTTATTCCAATGACCTCTCAATGATACCTAATCAAAATGGTTTAGAGAGAAAGGAATGGTGAAACGATCATTATCTTTTTTATCTACTATGCTTGTTGGATATTATTGTAAAATAAATTCGTCATGCGTGCTTTGTTTGGTATGTAGAGAGGTTGTTTTATATGTCTTGTTGACTATTACATAGGAAGGCTTTCTTTTCTATGTTTGGGTTTGAGATGTTTAGAATATTTGAACTACATCCTGAATAAGGTTATGTCCGTCAAGTGTGAACAAGAGTACTCGTATTTGATTGTCAAGTCAAAATCAGTCACATTGGGTACAACACCATCCTGGTTCTTTATACCTTGACGTGTCTTACCTATGTGTTTTATCAAACATAAGGTAAATGGCCCTTTTAAAATCCCAATTCTTGATAAGAAAATCATCATCATCATTCATCACCATATCTAATAAATTCTCCTAGATCATGGACTTGTTGGATCCTCTTTTCATCATTCTTTTCTTCTTATTTTACTAACATTTATATCCAAAATTGGTGTGTGGTATGAAAATATACACGAGGCTACCCATGGCCGATGACTATCTATACATCATCAAAATTGTCTACATAAATTATTTGATCTTTCTAAAGAATTATCTTTCATCCTCTGATCAATATAACCACTCCTCTCATATTTTATTGTGAGATCAACCCTCAAATCAAAATTTTCATCTGATCTCTTGAGGGGGCAATATACTAGCATAATCCTTCTCACTGGGGTAGTAGTCGGGCATCCGAAAAATCAATTTTTTTTAAATTTTCATCATAGCAGTTTATTCTTTGAACCAATGCAACAAGTGCATTTCTTCAAAGAGGGGAAAAATGTAGACATGAAAAATATACATTTGATCCTACACATCTGATCCTAATCTTACTAACATCTTTTCTTCCTAAATCACCCCCTTTACTAATTAATTTAATTAAATAATTTTTATTTGATTAAATTCATCATATTTCCTCTCTTAATTAAATAAATCAAATTTATCCGATTAAGTCATCATCTTCTATTAATTACATAAATCATTTTGTTTAATCTTATAGTCCCTCTATTAATTAAATAATTCAATTTATCTAATTAATCCCTAAACTAATCTCATTTAAATTAAATAAATTAATCTTTATTTGTTTTAAATCTAACATCATCCCTCTTTATTTAAATAAATCAAATCTTTATTTAATTAAGTCTTTAATCATTTTCATCTTATTTTAATTTAAATCAATCCTAAAATCTAAGTCAAAATGGTCAAATCAGCTAATCTCCCTTAAAATTAATCAAGTCTTGATTAATCTTTATCTTAATCCATCAAATCATCTACCTTTTACCACTTGCTCATGAAAATCATTTATTTGATTTATTAAATCTTCAATTACTTTCAAAAAGGCATCAATGGTTGGAATATTCCCCAAATTTGAAAAATCCCTCCAAAAGGGTTTGCACATCCAACAAAGCATTCAAAATATCTTCCATGTCCTTTTCTTGAGCCAAGCGATATGAACTTCACCTTTCACCTCATACTTCAAGCCATCTTTTGAATTTCAAATTTTCCCCTCTATGCACATTTTCCAAAATGTGCTCATCCTTCATCCTCTCACATGTTGACAAGTGGTGATTTATCATTGACTTATATTTAGGCCCACATCCTCCATGTTTTGCAATCCTCCATCATTCTCATCTATAAACAAGAAGCTCTTCTATTGATTTAGGGGACACAACTTGAGGCAACATCATTATCTACAAATTGGAAGCCAAGTTTATCCATTGCTCATCCAAGTCTCCATTTTTATCATTTCATAGCTAGGTTAGGTAGTAATTTCTCCAAGGCAGCATCAATCTTCATCAAATAATCACAAAGCTTACAAGGGGTTGGGAAAGGGCCATTTTCCACATCAAATGGCACCAATTCCCCCATGGGATTGAGAGTTTGTTTACTTTGAATAGGATTTAATCATTTTTATTTGCGTTCTTCATTTATTCCTTGTTCTTTGCATTTCAAATGAATTCTATGGGGAATCTTAGTTCTAACTTGCATTTGGATATAATATTGTGTTTGTTTTCTGTGTTTGTGGAGGTCTAGGATTGAGGTTCACAATTGGTATCACAAGACCTATCACATTGATTCTGAAGAGCTTAATGTTTAAATGGACCCCTGAGGGCAAAGCATCTTTTGAGAAAATAATGATAGCTATCTGTACTCCTCTGATGTTGGCTAACTGAGACTTTTATAAAGATTTATTGCTTTATGTATACAACGACCAGCATAGCATAGCTTCTATGCTCACTCAAAAGGATGAAGAGAATAACAGGGAGCATCCTATTATGTTTCACTTAAGAACCCTTAAGGGTTATGAAACTAGGTATAACTTTGTACAAAAGCAATATTTTTCCATTGTTAGAAGCCTAAAAAAGTTCTAACACTTGGTGTCAGAAAATAGAATTACCATCCTAGTTGCTCATCCTAGTGTACAAGAGTATATTATCAAAGGAGAGATAACCACGAAGAGGGCCAATTAGATCACTAATATCCTAGAGTATGATGTAGATATTCGACCAACTAAGCTAGTTTGGGGAAGCGGTCTCTGTGAGTACCTTGCATACCAATTGAGTTTCAAAGCTGAGAAGGAGATTGATCAGGTCTACTCAAATCATTTTGAGTCTGATGAGTCTTGGGTGGCGGATCAAACGTGATATATTTAAAAGGGGCACTACCCAACCAACCTCCCATTCCATAAAAGGAGATACTATCGATGAAAAGGCACTAGGTATGTATTAATTGAAGGGACTTTATTTAAGAGAAATTATGATGGTGTCTTGCTTTGATGTTTAGATAAGCATTAGGTGGAAAGGGTTGTTAAGGAATTCCATAGCAGTCCTGAGGGAGGACACTTCTTCGCCAAGACTACCTCCTTGAAAATAATGCCAATAGGATATTATTGGCCCTCTATGTTTTCAAAAGCACACCATCTAGTGCAGAAATGTTCTCAATGCCAATTATTTGTTAGAAAAAGAAAAAAAAACGCCTTGCCCTTAAGTCCAATTGTAAGGAAAGAGCCTTTTGCTCAATAGGATTTGGATTTTTTTGGAATGATAAATCTTATTTCCAATGTTGACCACAAATAGATGCTCATGGCAACTGATTACTTCTCAAGGTGGATAGAGGCCATCACCCTAAAAAATTCTACAATGGGCGAGATTGTCAATTTCCTCAAAGATTTGGTGACTAGATTTGGTTCACCAAAAGCTGTCATATTCGACAACGCTCAGGTCTTTGTAGGTTCAGGGATGTTATATTTTTCTATAAAAAATGAGATCTATCTCAAGACTTTGTCAAACTACTACCCACAAGGAAATGGGCTAGCAAAGTCAACTAATAAAAACCTAATTAGGTTAATCAAGCGCATCAGGTCTGAGCAACAGAGGGACTGACATAAGCACCTAGGAGATGCTTTGTGGGTGGATCAGATTACACCAAATTAGATCCTGAAGGAATCTTCCTATGAATTAGTATATGGAAAAGAGGTAGTGTTACCCATTTCCATTGAACTCCCCGCTTTGCAACTACTGAAAACCCTAGAAATAGAGGAAAGTAGCAGAATGGAAGTACAGGTAGTGGAGCTCCTCAAACTTGACAAAGATAGAGAAAAGGCCTTTGGAGCCATGATCGATTGCCAATAGACGATTAAGTGGTGGTTTGAAAAAAAAACTTGTGACCCAAATTTCAGGGAAGGAAGCCTAGTGCTAAAGTATGATGAGTGCATTGCAAAACTAGGGTACCATACCAAATTTGAAACGCTATGGAAGGGACCCTTCTGAATCAACGCATGTGAACAAAATAATGTGTATGAAATTGAAGATATGGAAGGAAACACTTTAGATATATCGGTGATTGGTATTTATCTAAAATTATTCCATTAAAGTATGTTGTTCTTTAAAAAATTTAAGATTTATGTACCATATGTAAAAATATTGTAAATATGCTTCAGTATTAAGAATAAGCCATGATAGAAGCATTGAAGAAGTAGAAAGGTATTGCATTATATATATATATTCATAAAAAATTTACAACTATAATATAACTTGAGGCTCAAATTTTAACTTGAAACTCTCTCAAGTAGAACCCAAAAAGAGTCCTAAAGAATAAGGAAGCAAAATGGAGGCAAAGTACAAAAAATGAAAATATTAGATCTCCATCCATAGTTACATGGGAAAGCTGCCCATAGTCAGTTTTTATTCTTCTTCTTCTTCTTTGACCAGGAAATGGGGGACACAACAACACACAACACATGGACCTCAGCTTCTAGTCTCTATGGTTGTATGCTAGAAACTTGAAATGCTTCCTAAAGTCTAGCCTAGCAATGTGTTCTATGCCATACTCTTGCAGGAAGTAAGTGGCAGAAGGTAGAGACAACGAGCGGTGACCTTCAAGGTCCATAGTGTGGAAGTTAGTTAGAAAGGATAACCAGGGCACGTTCATCCCATGATCAACGTTCCTACGGAGTTCCATTGCACTCAGAATGCTGACACCCAGGATAGTGACTTGCACAATGTCAACAAGAACTTCTAGAAAAGAGGCATCAAACATCCAATGGTATAGGTCAATAATCATGGGTTTGGCAATGTTCAAGTCCAAGAAGGAGGCCCTTAAGTGAGATATGACATTGCAGTTGCTTCTCATTTGGTTCTCATCCTTGATAAAGTCTTGGCTGACTACCCACTAGAATGAAATTACTCCAAGATGGTCACACTTCTTCACTAGATGCTTAATTCTATTAGCAGTAATCTCATCGATGAAGGCGTATTACAACTTTCATGGTAGCAGACGAACGAGAGTGCTCGGGATAAAAAACATACCTAAAAGAAGTAGAGCGAATTGAGAAATAGAGATAGAGAAAATTCTTACTAAACTTAAAAAGCTATATTTTGAATGAATATTGAATTAAGATGGTATAACTATTTATAAAAAAGAGGTGCTTGCAAACCCAATCAGTAGAAAGTCTATTTTTGGCCGGACCACAATGGGAAAAATATCAAAGAAACAAGAGGATAGGAGATAAATCATATAGAGGATCTAACATAAGGTCATAAAAATTAAATTTGGGCATTGGGAGTAAATTCTCACATAAGTCGGTCATCGACATGTGTCCTTTGCCATCATCTACACCAGTTATCTTACTTATGTCAAAATACATGGATTCACATGCTAAAATCTAAAAAATTAAATGGGCATGTCTTTTCAAAGGTACCTTGCATCATCTAAACATGTTTTTCATAACTAAAAGCATGCTCCCTAAGACAACAAGCTTAGTTGTGAAGAGAGGCGATAGAGAGAATGTACTAATTCCATTCTCACAGAGTTTTTTGCATTCCTGAGGGATACAAATCTCAAATCCACATGTATCTCCTTGTTGGTAGCATTCAATGGACTAGTGGTAACGATGTAGCCTTAACTACATGTACATGATAAGAGAATTAATTACACCAAAAGGTAGATTTTTCTAAAGTTGTAAAAGGAAAATGGCCATTTTCAATAAAAAAACTCTCTACAACTTCTTGAAGTAGCCATGGCGGATCCATCAACGTCTGGTAGAAAGGCTGGAGCTTCATCTAGAAGGCCTAGTTTTGCCAATATCTTTGGGCATAACTTGTTTGCCAATGCCCCAGTGCCTGAGTAGTGGCCTTTTGAATTTTGTAGAATGGTGCAAGTAGATAATATTTTTGATCCAAAATTGTTTGCTAACCCTAAGATCCTTAGGGAGGGGGAATTTAAAATTATTTTAGAGCATGGTGCATCTGAGGGGTTTTCCTCTTGGCTTTGGAATTGTTGGTTTCCATAGTTCATGTTTCCTACCAAACACTTGTGCTCAAAGCTAGTGGATGCATGTGCCAAAATATTTAACAGAGAGATGAGAGCCATTGTGTGAAATAGGATCAAAGTCACCATTTTTGCTGAAGCCATAGGGATATGATGTGTATCCCTACCACCTAGGGCATTGAACCATTTGTAGAGGAAAATATGGAATTTTTTTGGAAAGAAGAAAACTAGAAAGAAATTTTCTATGAGAGTGAGATGAAGGAAAGGTTGGCGAGAGGTCATTTTTCTTTTCCTTTTGGATGTAGAAAGTTCAAGAGCAACACATAGGATGCTTTCTCAATGTTGGCTTCACTTTTCAATTTTTATAATGATAAGGATGTTCATCCCTTCTAGATGGGCCTTGCCTTAATACTCAAAAGGGAGAGAGGTAAAAAATATTATGATTTTGTTGATGTAGTAGTTGAAAGCATGTTGGACCAATTGAGGAATTACCATACCAAGTATAAATTTAGGTATTCTTTTTTTCTTAGCTCACTTGATTTTGCATCAAAATTATAAGTTTTTGGAGAGAAATTTTCCATTGTCTAGGCTCAATGCAAATGGTTTATATCAGCCAGTTTCTTTTTGGACCTATGTAATGTCAAAAACATGCAATTATTATTAGTTTGTGGACCATTTGCTAAGACTGGTGTTTCAAGTATTATTGTCGCATCCTGTGGGCCATTTTTCTCTTGAGATTTTCCAATGGATGAAAATCCCGTCAAATTTGATGGATTATTTCCTAGGAGAATTTTTCACATTTATTTGTTGGAGAACCTTTCCAACTCCCTAAATTTGTAATAGATAGAGTTTTCACGTTGGAGGCATGCCCTTAGGAAACCCTTGCTGAAAACGCCTATGGCTCTGGAAGAAACAAGACAAAGTTATACCCACTTCCCCTTTGTATTGCCAACAGTTTGGTTACACTTCAGAAATGGAAGACAAAGGGAAAACTTATAAATCTGTTGGTGGACCTAGGCATAGTCCTCATATGTGACACGCCAACTACAATCCAAGAAGGCACTTCACTTTGAAACATGAGAATCGAGAGTCTCTAGAGTCTAGGAGGAATCTGACTCAGGAAAGGGTAGAAGTGTACATTAATTTATCCCATATACCAATTAGGCAACCAAAATGGTTGAGTTTCTATACACCATAGGCAGATTATCAAAGGAATCTCTCAATAAATAAATCCCTCAATGTGTAAATGAAGCGCCAGGGATGGTCAAAAAGAAAGAAGATAGATTTTTGGAGGTTCTAATAAGAGACAAGATGCCTAAATAAGCTGCTTCGAGAGTTTTGACCATATGATGAAAAGTTCAAGGATATTTATGATTGAGAGGCCGACACAGACAATAGAAATCTAGAAATTAGTCACGAGATTGAAGAGGAGCGACTTTGATGTCATACTTCCCGACCCCAGGAATCTGACAGAAGAAGAAGCTCAAAGTAAAAGGACTCACAAGCTAGATCCTCCATCATTGTCTGAAGCAATAGAAAGAGAGTCTTACGATCCCCAAGAAGGTTTTCTACAGTTGACGAGGGCCAAGCTTCAACGAGATCATCTACTAAAGGATCAGAATGTAACATTTTAGGTCATACAAACAAAAGGAAAGTCCAAGATGTGGGTGCACATGAGGTAGTAGTCAGGGGATAAGAAGAAGTGGAGTTCAGTCTACAAAATGTTTTGACTGTTGTGGTCCAGGTAAGTCTTGCTACCCCTGTTCTTCCTACCTCTATGTCTCTAGTTACTCCTTTTCCCCCATTTGTTTAAAGAGAATCCTCTAGCCACAAACCTTGAGATTTTAGTCCTTAACGAACCCCCTTCTATTTTTAATACACCCTATGATGTGCCCCTATGTGCCAAGTGAGCATCATCCACTTTGATTGTTGTTGATTCTTTAATCACCCTATCTAGGGCCCCTATCGAAAAAGTTGAATCATCCATGTTTCCCATTACTGCAAGTTCATCCTCATCTGAGAAAAAATCTCCAATTCCTCCCATTTCCCTCTTTACTCCAATTTTTTTTTCCTTGGCTCAATCTCAATTTGGCATCCCACTATTTTCCATGACTACACTCCCATTTTCCTCTTCGCATGCTCATACATCCAAATTCTCTCCTTTTGTTACTCTTTTAAGTCTTCCTCTCGGTGCTTCCATTGAAAACAAACATTGACACCCCACAAAGTCTTCAAGAGAATTTTTAAGCAACTAAGTAGGCCCGACAAGCCAGGAAGCTGAAATAGTTGTTAAAGAACATTGAATTGCTAGCCACCAAGAAGTTTGAAACTTGCTTCAATGAAGAGAAAAATTATCTGTAGATTACTACCATGAGGTCACTCATATCCTAACCCAAAGGAAAAATTCAGATGGATGACTATGACATCAGGTCCATGGGTCTAGATTTGAATGAAATTCACTCACACGTGACAAGGTGGATCTAGCTAAGACCACCCAAAATGTGGTATATGCGGATTATGAGAGGTTGGACTATAAATTGAAGAAGCACGAGGAATAATTAAAAATGTAAGGGAAATAGTGAATAGGCTATAGATAGAAATCAAAGCCAAAGATGTTGAAATGGCTCACATAAGGAAAATACAAGATCAACAAGAGAAAGAAACAAGGTTTCTCACAGAGGCCCAAGGTGAGTAGGTTCAACTATATGCTGAGATTAAAAAGTTGAATGGTTGCACCAAGATCTATGACCCTTCCTATAGTGAAAAGTCTCATATCCACATATTGGGAGTGAATCATAGTTATCCTTGCCATCCTCAAACCATCTCTATAGTTTTTGAAGGATGCTCAAGAATTAAATGAAAGGGTTGGCATGCTAGATGACCAAATTTTGTACGAGTATGCTCCCCGAGTAGTGGAGTCCTAAAGTTCTATTTTTAGGTTGTGTGGTCACTGATGAGGCTCTAAGAACTACAAGAATTTTAGATTGAAGGGTCACATCCAACAAAGCAAGAGAATTCACCCATTGTCACAAGATCAAAACAAAGAGTAAGGAACACCACACAGTGCTGAATAAGAGGCTCGACAAAATCAGCAATGATTTCGATGTCTTGCATAGCTTTAGATTTCCTCCCTTCCTTTCATCGAATGGAGATGTGCAATTAGTCAAGCAGATTATAGATGAAATCAGACATAAGGTCTCGAATTCTACAAAAATCCCAAGTTTGACAGCAATTCCCACCATCGATGACATTGAGCATGCGATCCTTACTCTTTCTCATCTCTATTATCACCTAGGATATATTTCGGCAATATGGGGACTTGTTTCCTTCAAAGGATTCTTAGAGTTAGATCAAGTCTACAAGGCTATCTATAATCTTGTCTGATCGACTGATGTGAATTGGGAGACACAAAATTCTACTTTCCTCAAACTCTAAGAATTTCTAAAGGTCTAGGTGTGTTCCTCCCCAAGAAAAGGCCCCCTATGAGTCACGAAAACTATGAAGCAAATTTTTCCTTAATATATTTATTTTTGGCTTTATGTTTTTTGGCTTCGAGAGGATCTACACACAAAATAAATATTAGTTATGAAAGGCATACAATGTGCCATGTGGTGGCTGGATGGGTTTTTTTTATCGCTTTCCTTTCAAGAGAAGCTTGGGCCAACTGTCGGTTCAGCAGGGATATTATCAAGAACGATTTTCACAAATATGAGAATACCTACACACTTGACACACCATCTCTTCTCTGTGAAGAAGTTGTGCTTTAAGGAGCTTTCTCTTTGTATTTTTTTAGAGTGGAATTTTCTTTGGTTTTCAAGAGGAATATTTCAGTCAGTGCCACCACGCCACATGATTGGTGAACAAAACTTTTACCAAGTTGTTTTCTAGGATCCGAGCATTTATGGAGGGAAATCTTACTAAATATCTGAGGGATATCAATGCAGTAGTTGAGAGTTGATGAGAGAATATTTCCATGACCTTATTTAAAGATCTATGAATGGATTGTGAGCTATCAAGTGTAGACATTTGGTAGTAATTACTTCTGGGTACAAGTGGCGTTGCTCTCTCCTTTCAGCTATAAATTCTAGGTGGCAATAAAGGAAAATGGTTCCTAAATTTTTCCCTTTCGAAAAGAAATTCTTTAGTTTTCTTTAGTTATAGGAAGTATTTTCATTAAATTTTGTAGAACACTACTTCACTTTGGCATGTTATATATGTTTTAACTCAAACTATTGTCGGATTGGAATCCAACCTCTATTTTAAATTTTACTTGATATTTAAGTATGAACTATTTGGGAGAAATATTTGAAACTGTGCATGATATGACCTCTGTCATTGTTTCCTTCTTTATATCTTCATTTAGAATAGAACACTATGTCTAGCTTAATTCGAATAGTTTGATTGTTTGATTTCCATGCTATAAGATTATATTATAAAGTGATAGCCTATAGAAATTGGACTATGTCATCGGACTTCTCTGTTTTCTTTAAGGGTTATTATTTCTTTGGGTTACGATGTATTAAGAGTAAGGGTTTATGTAGCTTTCTGAATGTTTTCTTTTAACTCTTGGAACTTTTATGCTTGATTCGACCTTAATGAACACTTCCTGTGGGGAGATTTGAAATAATGCACTATGCTTATATCTAGCTTTTGTTGTTCATTCTCTTCCCAACAATGAAGAGTTGTGGCATTCTATGTCTATTATATTATTCATAGAAAATAATTTGTGTTTTGAAATGTTGTAAAAGCATTGGCGGATTGTCACTTTTCATTTTTTATGTTTACATTTCTTTCTACCTTTCTCCCAAACTCAGAGAAGAGTCGACTTTCTATAAAAATCCTAGAGGTATTCAGTGAGTTGAAGATTTGTCTCCCACTCACTAAATTTCCCATAAGACTTTTGGAGAGGTGCAAGCTTTGATGATCAATAGTATATTAAACCTACATGTGCATAATTTTCAATACTTAAAAGGGAGCGCAACTAGGTTGATGAATGATAGGGGACATAAAACCTAGGCTTAGACCTTAGTCCAATGATGAAAAAATTAAATCCCAAACTTAGGATAAAATAAATTATTTAAAGGATTTATGGCGCACATGACATAAAGAAATATTTAAAATAATTCAATGGGAATCAATCAAGAACCTTTGGTTCAAGGGGCTGGTGAATAAACGGACTTGATTACATAAGTCATAACTAACGTGACTGCTAATGGGCAACAACAAGTCAACTATGAATTAGAATTCATGCAAAGAGACTAAGAATTAGAGTTTGTTAAAAGGGTATAAGGGGAAAATAAATCATAATACATGGAAATGACTAAAACCCTAAGCCATAAGACCAGTTCCAACCAAGAAAACAACCAAATTTTGCAAAATTTATCAATGGAACATAGAAATTTTTGGGGGTTGCATTAATGGATCTTGTTGGGGAGGTATATCCTTCCAAATCAAAGTGAGATCATAAAATCTCAAGGTTGAAGTAGACCAATATAGAGAACCCAAAATCAGGAAACTACTTGGACAAGGTAGCCAAAATTGACTAGACCCAACTAGAGAAACCAAACCTATATACAAGATATACAAAACATACATGTACATAGAAGAGAACATAGCTCTAGAGAATTATGGATTCAAGAACTATCCATGTATTGGTATTTCAAGAATTTCACCAGTTAAATCTTGTAGAAAATAAGATTCCTCATCATGAGTGTTGCTAATCAGATAAGGGCCTAGCCATAATGCATCAAACTTTCCATGTTTTCCCTTATCCTCAGATCTGGCATTCCACATCAACACCATGTCTCCTACTTTGAACTTCCTTGGAGATGTTTTCTTTTCATATAGGTTCTTGACCTATAACTATAACTTGGCATTCTTCTTTTGAACATCCCATCTCACCTCATCCACTTGCATCAATTCTATGTTGCATTTCATGAAACAAATATATCTTCATCATATTTTTGGATAAACTTGTACATCTTCATGAGGTTATTCTAGGAAACCTAGCTGCAATACCGTAGAATAAATAAAATGGATCATAACTAATGGCTTTCTTAACTGTTACCATATCAGCCCACCAAGCCAACTTCAACTTGGAGTCCCAAGCTCTCTTAATTTTCTCAATAATTTTTTTTATAATCTTCATCAAGCTTTTTTTGCTTGACTCTACCTGACCATTTTCTTTTGGGTGGTATGGTGAAGAATACGATATCTAGATTACGCGCTTAGAGTAAAATTATGTGAATTCTTCAAATCTAAAACACATTGCATTATCTGAGACAATCTTCTCAAGCACTGCAAACCTGGTCAACATTTTATCCATCAAAAAATTAATGACTACTTTACTTGTTTCTCTTTTCGTTTGAATTGCTTCCACCCATTTTATAAATTATTCCATAGCGACAAGGATCCAAGAGTGACCCCCATTGGATTTTTCAGATATCTCCCCAATGAAATCAACGCCCCATTGTTGGAATGGTGCTAGGCAACTAGTCTAATTGGAAAATTACCTGAGAACTTCAACTTCCAAAAAAATTTTGGCACACATCACATGATCTTACTATTTTGTGACCATCTTTGAATACTTTAGGCCACCAAAGTCCAACTCTTAATTGAACTTATGATTTTTGGTCCTAGCCATGTAATGTACACCACACACTCTAATATGCATCTCATTTAGTAGCTCAGAAGCTTTGGCTTCATCAACACATTTCAACATAACACCTTCCAGATTTATCCACCATAGTTCATTCTTGATAATAACACATTTGATAGCTTGTAACTTAAGAGTCCTTTTTTCATTGTCAGTTAATATTTTAGGGCATTGCATCTTCTATAATTAATAGATAATATTATTGTACTAGTCACAATCTTGCATATCACAAACATATGATCTATCAAACTCATCCTCAAGATTAATTTGATTAAGATATAAATTTTCTTTAGCCATTAGCTTGGATAACCCTTGACCTCTCACCAATTTGGTGATCTATATGTCAATATTAAATTCTTTTATTTTTTTTATCCATCTACATCTCCTCCCTGTGACTTCTTGTTGGGTGAATATTTCTTTAACAGATGCATTAGGAACATATGCCACAACTATAGTTCCCATGAGATATGACTTGAAATTCTTCATAGATTTAACTAGTGCATATGCTTGTTTCTCCATAAAGTCATATTTCAATTGTGCAGCTTGAATGTATTTTCTAAAAAATGTTGTAGGTTGTTCAAAACCCTCTTGATTATTTTGCAACAAAACTACAACAATAGTGTGGAATGATGTAAATGAGAAGGTTTGTAATGGCTTTAAAAAATCAAGAGTGCTTAAAATTGGGGCCTCCTTAATTTCTTGTTTGCTTGCTTGAAAATAATTACTTGGATCTGGATTCCATTCCACTTTCTCACCCTTTTTCAACATCTTCAATATAGGGCAAGTGATCTCTAAATTTTTTTTAACAAATATTCTCAAAAAGTAAATATGTTCAAAGAATGATTGAATTCCTTTCACATTTTTTAGTTGTGGAATTCTATTAATGGAGGCTACCCTCTCAGGGTCAATCCTCTCTCCTTCCTTTGATACAATATGTCCCAACATCTTACCTTCGGTAACCCCAAAGAAATATTTATTTAGGTTGAGTGAGATACTGTATTCAAGGGCCCTGATGAAGATCTTCTCCAAGTGCATACAATGATCCTATTATTTCTTAGAGTAAGCAGTTAAGTCATCCTCGTAGATTGACACAAAAAAATCAATAAAATTAGAAAAGGGTACATCCATAGCCCTCTAGAACATTGCACCTGCATTAGTCAAGCCAACTAGCATTCTGACATAGACAAAGGTGCCCCATGGAGTAGTGAATGTAGTATTATATTTCTTAGACTACTTCACTTTAAATTGGTTGTAGCTATAAAAACCATCCATCATTGGCAATAAGTCACAACCAATAACCTTTTGCAACATAGCTTCCATATTAGGCAATGGATAGTTATCTTTTAATGAGGATATACTGAGATTTCTAAAGTTAATGCATAATCTGATGCCCGCATTCTTTTTTCTAACTAGAACTAAATTAGACACACAAGATGAATGCCTACTTGTCTTAATTATGCCATCATCCCTTAGCTTCAATAGTTCCTCTTGCATTTTTTGTGTTAAGATGGGGTTGATAGGTCTTTGATTTTATCTAAAAGGCTTCACATCATCTTTTAGAGTAATTTCATGTTGAATAAATTCCTCCGTATATGCTTTCAAGTCATCATATGACCAAGCAAAGAGATGTTTGTACTTTCTCAATAAAGCAATCAATATTGCCTTGATTTTAGGCTTCATATCCTTGACCACAAAAACTTTTTTAGGAGAATTTTCAATTCCTAGGTTTACTTCCTCTAAATCCTCTGGATGGGTAGTAGTTGTCTTGGTATTTCTTTTGTCTTGATTATCAAAAAATCTCTCTAAGGATACAAGTCCTTTAGGAATCTTATTTTTCTTTAACTGATGACTTCATTACCAAATTTTATGTCCTTTCCATACACTATTTTAAAAAAGGCTCCAAAATCAATCTCCTGGTTGTCAAAATCATCTACACATTTCAAAAATATCAAGATGTCTTCATCATCCTTGAGGACTTTGTCAATTTTGTATATTTTCAAGGATTGAAGGCCTGATTTGCACCTCCGCATTAGAGATACCAGTAAAAGTTATATCATTAGGCCTGAGTGAAATATGTTCCAACAAATCTACCACTCTATTTTGGCCTCTCTCCATCCAATCAATTCCATATGCATCAAATTTCTCAATGAAATCCCAAACATCATTCCTATATTTTTTCAATCTCTTATTCTTTGATGCATATTTGGATCTAACTTGGGATATTACCAATTCTGAATCACCAATCACTTGCATTTTTTTTATCCCATTTTTTTTCGGCTAACTTTAACCATAGTAGAAAGGCCTCATATTCTACCACATTGTTTGTGCAAACAAAAGAAAAAGTGAAAGAAAATTTGAATGTGTTTGCACTAGGTTAAACTAACAATATTCTTGCACCAAATCCTTCTTTGGAACTTGCACCATCAAAATACATTTTCCAAAGATCATCATTGTTAGGAAATCTTACAATTTCATTCTCAATTGGTGCAAAATGCCTATCATTTTCTCTTGGTAACTCTTCTACCTTGAAATCACTGATGTCAATACAAACAAAGTGGATTGTATCATATTCAAGAGAATGTTCAATCATGGGTGGTACCTTTGATACTCTAACCATTTTGACATTGTTGACATCAATTGGGAAAGTGGAAAAGTAGATATAACATTGCATACTACAACCCATGGAGGCACTCCATTTTCTAGACAACAACATCCCATAGTTTGGTGGCATGTCTACCACTACAACACTCAATATATAAATTCCTTTTCTAGAAGTGTAACTAGTCTATATTGGAGTTCATTTATTACACCAGCCACAGGGACTTCCCTAGAATCTATAGCATAGAATTTACCATGGGAAATATCAATTTTCAATCTCATCGATTCCATAATCTTAACTAGCATAATATTGTTAGATTCTCTTGAATCAATCATACAATTCTTCAAAAAAATTCCATCAATAATTAGAGTTAGAAAAAAATGGACCTTTATTTATAGGACAGGTAGTTATCGAATTTCCTAAGAAAATCTAAGGGATTTCAATTATTAGTCCCTCAATAAATTTTTATTTCCTTTCTTTCTTACTCTCTTTGGGTGGAGTAGGCACCACTAATTCATTACAGGTTGTAAGAGAACCATTGATAAGGGATACTACCTTTTGTTTATGCTCATCAATTCTCATCATTTCAAGCAAAGGAAAAAACTTTGAATTGTGAAAGTAATTGAAATATATCAACGGGAGTATACTTAGGTAGATCAGTTAGAATCATACCTTTCTCAATGTCAATCTTCTTCTATTGCTCGATTTTCACTTCAATTTTAGGCTTGGCTTCCTTCTTCTCAAGATAAAAACTTGGCTTTTGCAATTTCACTTTCATAGAAGGCAAAATGACTTATCCATTATTCTTTGGTTTTTCAGCCTTCTTGGCCCAAATTTTATCTCCCTTACCTTCTTTAGTTTTTGCCCCACTGAATTTATTATCTTCCATTGATTCTTTTCCTTTTGCACTCTGCTCGTTCATAAAGAAACTAGCAGGCTTGCCTTCATCTCCATCCACCATTCCATTTCTCAGGTGGTATGCACTTCTTGCCTATGCTGCCAAGGCTACTATCAGTTTTGTAATTTCCTCATCTAACAGCCTTCTTAGAGACACCTCATCCTCATATGTTTCAAATGTGCACACTATTTCCATTCTCTTCATTAAAAAGAATCTATTGGTGATATGCATTTCTCTCTGCCTTTGGCCATCCACATCAAGCTTATGAGATTTCACATCACCTAAGCATTCATTATCCACAAAATTAGTCCTCTTCATGACCACATTAACTTCAAAATCATCATCATGGGACTAATCATAATCTTCTAGTACACCTTCTTCAACTTCCACTAATTCTGCAACTACATGTTGGTGAGGGTAGTGTGGCAACTAACAAACCATGAACCAAAGAGCTTCATCGGTGAAATTTGCATAATATTTCTATAAAGGATAATGTGTGACTTGATCTTGTTTATTTTTTTTATTATTTGGGATTGGCTTCCCATTCTTCTAGTTGGTTTTGTAAGGGTACTCTTGGATCCTTGGGGGATTTTTATTTTTATGGAAGTGTTTATTATTATTTCCAAGCCCCTTTTCATTTTTTCTATAGTATATTTGATGTCCTTGAGGGTATTCATCACATTATCCAATCTCTCATCATAAGTAGTATTTGAGCTAGAAGTCTTTTATTGTTTATCCCTAGGATTCTTCAAGAGCTTAACATCATCTCTTCTTCCCACCTTATTTGAAGCTCTTCTATTACTTTCAATGTGCAGAGCAATTTTGAAAGAACCCTCAAATTTTGAGGGTCTTTGTCTCTCAGGTGGTAAGCCATATTAAAATCAAATGCATTAAAATAAATTAACAAGACATAGTAGATCATTCATCCTCAAATTTCATGGCAATATATTTATATCCTTCTAGAAACTGATATTAAAATCAAGCACCATCTCATTTTTTCCTTTGGTGATATTATTGAATTCATTGAGCATAAAACTAGGGTTAGTCTTATCTCCATACTTTTCTCTAAAAACTCTCTTAAATTATTCCCATGAGCCAATGCCACCATCCGATAAACCTCTATACCAATCCATAGAACCCTCTATCAAATATTGCATGGACAATTTCATAACCACATCCTCATGTTCTACTTCATACTCATCAAGCATATTTATAAAAATCCTTAAGTGATTCTCCCCAAATATTGCATTATTTCTAGTAAAATTTCTCAACACAACCCTGATATCATTGTCAATTGGATTTGGGCATCTAGGAATCCCATCAAAAAATAATTTCCCATACCTTTCTAATTGCATAGGACACCTATGAAACTTATTGTATCTATCATCATGTTTTTTTCTAGCTTCAACAACTCCTCTCTTGTGGTCAACATTCCTATTAGTGAATTGATTGTGCGTACGATCATCACTACTTGTGTTCAAAGACTTGGAATCGGGAGTGGATTGATCTATATGTCAAGAAGTCTTCCCATCAACTTTGGGTGTAGGATTTTTTGTGGAATGAGAGTGGTCTTGTGAAGTAGATGCTATGACACAATATACTAAACATGAAGTCTTGAAGAAATCAATGGGTTATCCCACAATGCTGGTTTATAATTTCTAGGAGATTATGATTTTTGCTCAAATCACATATTTTTAGAAAATATAATGATTTAAGCCTTAAAAAATTATATTTGAAGGATTCCAATTGAAGAGGGTTTTATCAAACCACCTTAGATCAAACCCCCTTTGATAAAACCTAGCTAGTTTTAAATTATACCTATAACAAAGTCCCCTTTACATTTATCAAAATGCTGATAAAAAATCACTTTTGATTAAACTTTTGGGGGATCAAATAAATTCATTTAAAATTTATTTTGTGTAAGTATGCAGTACTTATTATAAGCTTCCCAAAAAGTATAATTTTAAATAGATTTAATTTTCTTATTATATTTATTTTTTATTTCTTGTGAATGTAGGTTTTTCACCAAAAATCAAGCTCTCTATTCTGTACATCTAGAAAAAGAGAAAATTATCAAAAAAATTTTTTGAAAAATATCAGTACACTAGATATTGAGATCCCTAATCCAACAACAAATATTGAATTTTGATACATAATACTTTTTTTATGTTGTATACAACCCTCCTATGTCTGAATTGTAATTGGTTTGACTTCAAAACTTGATTAAGGAAAAAAATATTCAATAAAACACTATGAAACCAAATGAAAGCACTAGATATTGTAGTTACAAATCTAAATTCAAAAAAATTAGAATTTTATCCTTCATGGAAAAAATATTGTTGTATATGGTGAGCATCACTCCTTAAAAATGGTGTTTACTGAAAAAACTAGTTTTTGAAGGAGATGGAAAAGGAAGTACAATTTGATTCCAAAAATTTTGAAAATAAATAAATTAGAATGTATAGATAAAATGCCACAAATCACTAGTTTGCATCATCTTCAAATTCCTCACAATTTAGCCACTATAAGTGCCCGAAAGTGAAGATTTAGTTAGAAAAGATAAGTTCAGTGTCTAGTTTGGCCAAAAATTATAAACTAGTATTGTAGGATAGCCCCAATATTTCTCTTCATCTCAACATTAGTTGCCATAATTTGCATCTTTTCTAATTCCTTAATTGATCTACTTCAAACTCAAATTTAGGGGGTAGTGAAGGCTTTTCAAATGTGTATTTTTTATTGATAGTCAAAATTTTCCTTGGATGCTTGCCTTTATCAACTAGTGGGTTGGACAAATTTTCTATAGGGTGTGGAGAAATAGTATTGGTGACTGTGGATTTAATCTAGGTATTGGTACTAGTATCTTTTACAGGATCAGGTTAACTCTTCTTCTCAAGGATCTTAGATACCATAGCACTTGTGGTAACTGGTTCAGGCTTAGCTTGGTTTAAGAGTCTCATATGATCCAATTTCCTTATTAGTGTTTCTCTTTAAATAATGGTATTCCTAATCTTTTCTTCTCTTTCCTTTTCCTTGTTTCTCCTTATCTTAGGCTGAATTTGAACCTCTCTTCCAAGAGAATTAATATCTCCAAAAACCTCCAAAGGGTCTAGGAGATTAATTTCTGAACCTAAAGACTCTTCCAGATCTATTAGATTTTGGGTGTCATCATTGGATCCAGTTAGCAAGTTAGGTGGTCAAGGAGAATATCCATTAGGTTTAGGAGGGAGAATAACACCAACAATAGCAATATTGGTAGTAGCAACATTATGTTGATGGCTCCTACTTCTACCTCTATTTTGTCTGGGTCTAGATCTATGGATATTGGTAACAGTCTTATTCTCATAGTCCTCTTCCTCTTCATAGGCTAGCCCTAACAGATTCTGATAGCTTTCACATGACTGCTACAATTTCTTGAAGGAATTTGATTTTTAGGGATAGGGTGGGGAGTACACTTGTATTTGTTTCCTTTTGTACCAAGGATTTCTTGGGAGTCTTTTCAAGATCGCCTTCTAGCTTTTCTTTTGGATGCTTCTTCATGTGAGCTTTGGTTTTCCCAATCTTTCTTCTACAATTCCTCTTCTTGAATACCTTCTTAATTTCTTCAAATAATGCACACTGGTGTAGAGACTTTAGAGTCACCACCCAAAATGATAGGGAATTGTAAATAATGATAGAAAATATATGGATCTTGAAATAATTGTAAGGATTTGGAAATACAGAGAACTCTTGAGCCAATCCTCAACACTCTAGGTGGAAGATTCACCTAAACACACAAGGACTTGACATAAATTAATGCAAGTGACCTTTGAATGATAAATGGCAAGAGAATTTAATAAGCTTTAGCAACATTTGATAAATATTTGCAAAAACTTACACCCCATTGTAAATGTATAAGACTAATTTAAATGCTTGGACAAAGCATATTGGGACATGATTTTTTTCACAATTAGTCCCCAATATAGTCTCCAATATGTTGGCTATTTTTTAAGAATCAAGCTATTCTTTGTGGAGGCCTATAGAATTTCCAATTCCAATCCTTAGAAACTTGAAGGGATTGGCCAATGAACGAGTGAAATTAGAAATGCTTTCCTCTTGCACTTTGGGCTCTATAAGACCTAGGAGGGTGATCCCACAATGTAGCTAGAGACTTATGCACTTCATGAATAGATACACTACAAATAATAGATGGATTCCCATATAATAGCTCAAATAAAGGGAATATATCAAGAATTTAGCTACTCCTTTGAAACACTCAACATTTAGAGCATTAGAAGTTTGTTTATAAATTTGATTTGTTGTTGAACAACCAAGAAGATTTATCATGAATGCACAACATAGACTAGTGCCTTAACCTAGGAAATTATCCTAAAGATTTGACACTGCATTACAACATCACATTCATTATATCCCAAACCATAACTTCTTATAAAAATATTGATACTCAAATTACATGAACCTATCACTTCATCCAAGAAATTTCATTAATTCTTTGAATTAAAAACAAGGACAAAACCACAATCCATTGGAAATCAATAAATATTAACAAAATAATCCTTGATCATTCTATTAATAATTCATGAAATGAGTACAACATTAGATAAATGGCTTTGAATTTTCACCATTTTATATTCAATTGCTAATACTGTTATCAAAAATTACAAATGCATATTGATAGGACACAAAACCCTAAGACAAAACTCTAAAATATTCTTTGTATTCTCGGTACAAAAATTCTCTTTGTGATCAATCAATAACCAACTTGTATATCTAGCCTTAAATTCCTTCTTATATAAATGAAGGAGAAAATAAGCTTTGGGCCAAAATGTACACATCTCCTATATTAGACCATTACAACATATATTCCCTTTTGCAATTATATTTGCAATTCAACTAGAGGGAAATGTCACGTGGGGAAAAAATCATTTGTATTAGTTGATGAAGATCTAGCCCCACCTTCCAAAAGGCACATTTTAGCTCTTATAGTAATATATCCACGTGCTTTCAAAATCTGTTCCACATGTACACCATTCTTAAATGAAGGAAAAGCATGAAAAAAAGAAAGAGAAGTAGGACAAATATCCTCCATGTCTGCATCCTTGTCATCAATTTCAAACTAGAGAAAATATAATATTTTGAAATTAGTTTATCAAAGGCCTAATCTGTATTGGTTCTAGGCCATGTATTGTATTCTTCCATTCATTACTCTCCATTATTACAAACTTAAGAACAAAATTATACCAACCATCCCCACAATAGTAGCTTAGTCCTCCAGGACATCAAGATACTTGTCCTTACATTATTGTAATTCCTCTTCTAAGGGCCAATTGAATGTAATAATACTATCATTGGGTATGTTAAGGATTGTGATGGGCCAAAAAGTGGTGATATCTAAGTGATATGATGACCCATGTGGTTGACGACTTTTTTTTTACCCAAAATTGATGAAATGAAAAGGGTTTTTAAAGGAGATTCTTAGTCTTCCACCAATATAAATTATGCTTTACTTTGAATTTAATAAATAATTATTATTCATTTTCTATTTGAATTACAACTAAATTCATGATTGATAGGCTGATTAAAAAACATCTATAACTCTCAAACAGTATCACATTTTTTGAATTTGAAACATGTGTCACATTCTATGCTTCACATACTATAGGATTAAAAAAAAATGAATTTCATGAAGTTTTGACCAAGTTAAGGTTGTTAGACATACGGTATTTATATTTTTAAGAACTTGTAATGAAAAATCATAATTAATTATTTACTTAGAAAAAAATTACAAAAAAATATACATCACATTGGGACATGAGTCCTCTACTTATATCTAAAATCTTATAATTTTTTTTTATCATTTTATTGTGGTTAGGGTGGTCAGATAAACACCTACTTCTTATTTTTTCCCTAAAATTGAAGTACTACTGTAGACATGCAAAACTAACATCATGCATCCAATTCTTCTATTAATCAATTAAAACAATTTATTTGTTAATTCCCTAGCTTCATCATATTTAATTAAATAAATCAAATTATTTAATTAATTCCTTAAGTTCTTCTCATTTGATTCAATAAATCAAACTAATTTAAATCAAATATCAAACTCCTAAAATCCTCCAAGTTAATTAATCTGAATTAATTAACCTCTAATCATAATCACCCATTCTCTAGATTTTGACTCAACTTGAGTCAAATCTAAACTCTTAACTAACCCACCCACTTGTACCAATAAATCATTTATTTGATTTATTAATTCTTCTAATTACTTTCGAAAGGGCATCAAGATGGAATATTTTGTCAATTTGAATCTTCCCTCCAAAGGACTTGTCCCTTCCAACAAAGCATTAAATTCTCTTATATGTCTCTTACATGTCTCTTGCACAAGTCAGACTTGGAATTAAATTCACCTTTCATCCCCCCTAAACATGTCATTTCATGAAAAATTCAAATTTGAAATTGGCACATTCGGCAAGACTTGCACATTCCTCACCCTTTCACACCTTGACAAGTGGCATCTTGTCATTGGCTTGTGAATGATCCCACATTCATCAAAATCTCTAAATCTTTCAATGTTGAATCTATAAAATCAAGGCACAACAACACTTTTCCATGCAAATTTACTCTCTATGTGAGAACTAATTTTGCTCATCACAAATTTTATCATCTTGGAAATCTTGCTTATCAGGGGGGTGGGAAAGGGATTTCTTTCCAAATTTTCAAGAGGCACCACTCCCACTATGGAATAGGTTTACTTCATGTTTTATGTATTTTGATCATGCTTGTCATTTGTTTGCATTTTGAATCATGATGTATTATTTCATAGGGATATTAGATGTTTACCTGGTTTTACAATACTAATTAACCATTTGCAGATTTTGATGTCCACAAAATGGTGCTAGAAGGAGGGTTGGTTCATGTTTCTTTGAAAGAAAAAAAACCACCTCTCTAACATGTTGCTTACATTCCCAGATTTGGTATCTTAGCTGAAATAGCTTCCATTGGTATCTTAGCTGAACTAGATTCCATTGGTGTCTTGGGTGCAAAGTCATTTTAAGAGTCTTATTCTGTTTTCTTCTTTTGGTAGTTCACAGTTTGTAGTTTGAAATGTCAAATTTGAAAATATTATTAAATTTCTTCTGACAGTTCCAGAGGTCAGTATGTTTGAAGCAAATTTCTTTGAATTTGAAGACCATCCCCTGCCTATGTTTTCATTTTCTAAGATACAATTTATTTCTCTTTGAATGTGTTCGTGGTTAGTACGTTTGAAGTAGATTTGTTTGAATTTGAAGACCATCGGTTGCTTTCCTTCGCAGAGATACAATTTATTTTTCTTTGAATGAATTTGTGTTTTCTCTATTAGCATTTTTCTTTTAGAACCAAATGATCTAAAGAAATCAAATCATAGTTTGAAGCTGTTGTCGATGTTTGAACTTTGATGAGATACAGTTTATTTCTCTCTGAATGTGTTTGTGGTTCTACTATCAACTTTTCCTTTTTAACAAGTAATCTAAATAGATCAAATCATAATCTCAACAGACATTGGTATAGCTTTATTCAGTGTACTATTTCTTACAGTTCTGAAGGTCAGTATGTTTGAAGTCGATTTCTTTGAAATTGAAGACCATACACGGTCTATGTTTGCCTTTGCTGAGATATAGTTCATTTCTCTTTGAATATGTTTGTGGTTCCTCTACTAGCTATTCATTTTTTTTCTATATCAAACAAGAAATCTAAACAGATAAAACCATAATATGTACAGGCCTTGCTATCGCTTTGTTCTCTGTACTATCTTTTACAGATCTAGATATCAATACATTCGAAGTAGATTTCTTTGAAAACCATCCACTACCGGTGTTTGCATTGCTGTGATACAATTTATTCCTTCCTGAAGAGATATCTTTTGACATCTTCTTGACTTGTGCAATTAAGAGAGACTCTTATGAGATTGGGTCTTTGATTCTATTCAATGCACCTATCTCCTTCTGAGAGTTAATACTAGGAGAAGGACAAAGCACATGCCTATTCTATTTTAAACGGTAGGAACCAAAAGTGGGTGCATAATAATGTTGTTTAAAACCCAATTAATGCAGCTACAAAGAATGTCTAATAGAATCCCTTATGTTGTTTCTATGCTTATTTGATCTCCATATCCCAGTGCACTATGCACAGTTATGTTGCACCTTCCAACCGCACTAACTTAAAATTTTCTAAAGCCTTTTCAATAAATTATTTTTGCACATGTGGTAGTTAGATTACATCAGTTTTTAAAGAATTTTTCAAATGCATTCGCTAGATTCTTTTGTGATATAATTTGGAATTGTTTTGGCTAACGTCTATGTCAGCATGAAATAGGTACAAATATTACTATGTAAAGGAGGATGTCTTTATTGTTGTTCCTTTCATATGACACTTTTCATTTCAAATTTGTCTTAAATGGTATTTTGTACTTCAATTTAAAAGTCAGTTGTGCGCCAGCTTGGAGATATTCTTGTTTTTATAAAAATCTTGTCTCATTACAGTGCATTAGAATTTATTTTATTACAACTGTCATTTTGGATGAGTGGTAGATACTCAAGAGATTTCATTTATTTAGCAGGTATCTATGTGAAACTCAGCGAAAGAATAAATTTGAGCCATTGTAGCAAAGGTGAATACAAATACTTTCCTTCTTTCACTGACTTCTTGCCTATAGTCATTACATTCTATGAGATCATATCTCATAATAGCCTATAGTCATTACATTCTATGAGATCATATCTCATAATAGCATGTGCTTCACTTTAGTTGGAATGTATTGATCATTGTCAAAGGTTGGGGAATTTGTCTTTTACACATGCCAATTGCCTTAGCTTGAAAGTCCCTAAAGCCTTTTCAAATAGATTCATTTATTGTTGCATCAAAATCTTTGTTTCTTTTGGACACTATACTTACAAATTTGGGTAATTGAAGCATTTTTTTGAGACCTCACATGTCATACTAATGCGATTTAAGTGCAGGTTTAAGTGTATTCTGTACTTAATAAATTGTAAAATATGTTGGTTGTGGCTCTATGAATTAATGATGCATGAAAGCCAAACAAGCCTTCTTGGATTGAATTCAAAATATCTGTGACCATCTGCACCAAGGAATCCCAAATAATAAGTTTTCTATTTATCAATTTTGTTTGGATTTATTCATCATGTTTGATTCCTCAAAATATCATAAATCCTATTTCTAATAACATTGGACCTTTTATAGGTTAACATCAAGGTTGACATCAGGGTTGGCATTAGAAGTTGAGCATCTGAATTAAACAAAGGAACAAGGTTGACATTGGAGGCTAAAATCGAAGGTTGACCTCAAAATCAAGTGAAAACGAAGGTGAATGGAGTTGGAGACCTTTTTGAAATCAAGATTTGAAAAAATCATTTTTTAATGCTTGTTTTAACAATTTAGAGCTTCCATTTTTTACTCTCATTTTTTGTTTTAGCTCAACTCACTTTTCAATTTGGCCTTAAAATCAATCACTGATTTGATATTTTGAAAGTTGGTTAAAAATAACCTTAGACATTTAGAAGATTTTGATTTGGGTTAAAATTGGACAAGGAAAAATTCACATCTCATTTTGGTGCTTTAAAAACAAATCAAAATCACTGCTTTTGAGGTCTAAAATGAACAAGTGCTTGTCATGTTTTGTAATCTTTTTCACAAACTTAATATCATTTAAAAGGTGTATGCACTTCTCTCGTGCTTCATGGTGATCTTGAGAATCAAAAATTTTTTGGTGATATTAAATTGATTAAAATATTGCCTTCACACTTTCATTTTGGATCCTAAAATTGAACAAACTTGTTTAGTCTGAGAAAAAAAGGCATTGCGAGTGTTCTCTCTTTGTTCACGCAAGAAAAGATGATCGAACTAGGAATGCACTTACTTGCTATTGTGCACCTTTAGAGGGCCTTCCTTGTGGGAAACATTACTCACCCAAGGGAACAACCCAACCGGGAACACGCTAAAGCCAAGCGACTTCCAACCGGTATATAAGTGTGGATTCTTGAGGAAAGTTCAAGAATCGTGAGGATTATTCTGATGATATGGACAGAAATGGACTCTCGCCAATGTTGGATAATCCCCAATGAACATAATGCTCAAATTAAAACCATTTGTTTAGAAAGAGGCCAAATCCTTGTCTATTTTGTTGGTGTGAAATGTCATGTCCTTTGAAGTTGCCCCACGTTATACATGTGGTTTTGTTGTAGAGATGGAAAGTATGCCATGGGAGATTCATGGGTACTAATGCTTGGCTCACCTGAGAAGTGTGTGCTGTGGAGGAGACCTAGTATGGTCAAGCATTTATCCATCAGCACAAAATGCTCACAACTGGATTCGTCCAAGTGGGAACCCAACACAATATTGTCTCATCATCCTAGGGTTGTAAAAAGTGCTTGGAAGTGGAAAACACATTGCTTGGTTCTCAAATTTTTTTGCAAAATGAACATTCACAAAGAATTTTGAATTTTAAACCCCTTGTAGGAAACAAATACCTTTGATGGATTTAGGCACTCTTGCTTTCCCTAGGGATCATATCCTTAGAGGTTTCTAAGTGCTTGGATTCTATCATCATTTTTTTTCAACAAGGTTAAACATAGGAAACTTTTAACCTATTTTCCTTGATTTCAACACAATGGACCTTGTGGGATGAGAAATAAAGTGGGACATTAGACATATAGTTTGAAACATAAGCAAGCAAGTGCCTTTGGTAAAAAGAATACACTTAGACAAGATAAAAAACAAATTGGATTACACATGTGTTTTCTAACATGATTTACCGCAAGATCAAAAACCCAAAACCAAAGAAGCTAAGTCCAAAAGCTCATGAGGAGTGTCTTGAGAGACTTTTTGAATTTAGAGAAAGATTGGTTTACAAATTTTACAAAAAAGCTTCAAGAAACAATCCTGAGTTGTATGCATTCTATTATCAATAGAATCCCAAACTTTTTGAAAGGTTTGCTTTCCTCCCATAGGAGGTATAGCGTGTTCTTCAACACCGAGGTCTTCTAAGAAGAAGTGTTATCTAGGTAAAGTATAGGATCAAATTCAATCACTTTCATCCATCTCTCAACCATCAAAATTAGTCAAAAATCACCTCACCAACAACTCTTGGAAACTTTGTAAACATCTTTTATGCTAAAATTTTAGGTGACATAAAAACCACTTTGTTTGACTTAACACACCTAGTCAAACCATCATCTTATACACGAATTTTCTCTAGGATAACACAACTTCCTAGGGTTTATGAGTTCATCTTGTTTGGCTTAACACACTTAGCCAAATTATCAAATCATCACCTCATTTGACTTAACACACTTAGTCAAACCATCCTCTTATGAACAAGCCCACTCTAGGATAACACAAATTCCTAGGGTTTTACAAGTTAATTTATCATATTTTGTTTGAATTAACACATTTAGTCAAACTATCAATCCAATCACGATCAATCAAAGTCCTTAAAATTTTAGCATTTCCTTCAAAGTTTCTTTAAGAGTTCCATTCATCCGTATCACTCATCTTTCATTTATCTCATACTCTACATCGCTTTGATCCTTCAATTATCCTAGTTCTTTGATTCTTTTAACCTAAGGTTTAGACCGATCTAAAGAATTAGTGGTTCATCTCTTACATTCTTGAAAACCGATCTTTATTTTATGGTTCAAACTCAATCTCAACACAAGAGGGATATGGAATATAAACTTGATACATACATCATGAGTCAACCAAACTATCCAAGTCTCACAATATCAATTGATTATCAAAACTCACATTTATGCATGGCATCATTATCTCCTCCAAAATTCAATGATACGAATGTGAGTATGCCCAATCTATAGTTCGGAACACTTTTCCCAATGATAGATTTAAATCCAAGTCCAAATCTGCAAATCTATCAACCAAACACTCAATGCATGAGTTTTCCAAACAACATTATCCCACAAAATCCATACATGCCAAATACAATTTTGTTGAACATGAACATTTAAAATCCACACTTGGTAAACTTTGGTGTAGACATGTTTGCAAATCCGATTAATGTTGTTCAAAATCCAAGCAATATGTTGACGACTCTAGGTATTGATCCAAGTGAAGGTAACTCCATGCAAAAGAAAAGTTACCTAAATCAAGGCAATATGATTCTCAACCACAACAATGTTCAAATTCAACCTATAGTGCCAAATCAAAACATCATACCAAATCATCCCATTTTTCCATCGATATCACAACAGCAGGTGGCAACCATCCAAGAAATCCCAACAATTAACACCATTCCCAATCCACCACCACCACCACCAAAAAACAACACGGTCAATTCATTCTCCATCATGTTGCAAGCCGCACAACAATTTTCCCGCCAAAAGGCACTCCAAGCCCAAAAAGCTGCACAAGTTGCACAAGCGACTCAAGTAGCCTGACAAACTCAAGCTCAAGGTCAAACCCAACACCAAGCCCGACAGGGGCAAGAAGAATTCTGGGCACTATTACAAGCAATCCATCAACAAGTGCATCAACAAGTAGCTCAACAACAAGCCCAACAAAAATAATTGTTGGCACAACAACGATATGACCAACAAAAAACATTGTTGGCTCAGTGACAAACACAGGCATTACTCGCTCAACAAAGCTTACAACAGATTCCCACCACAATGGTTGAAATCAAAAATCAAGATCTATCCATTGATGAACACCTTGAAAAATTTTCCACCTCGACCAACAATCAAATCAACACACACCAAGAACCACTTTTCAATCATGATCAAAACTCACCAACGATGCCCAACAATGATCCAATTCAAGAAATGTCAACATCATTTGATCTTATGGTTGAAAACATTGAAAATCTATCCACTACAGTTTTTGAAAACAATGTTCAAGATCTCTCCATTAATGAGCATATTGAAGATGTTTCTATCCTATGTGATGATCAACTCACCATACATCAAGAGCCATTTTTTAGTCATAATCAAGACCCCTCCTACAAAGATCTATTTGAAGGAGTGTTGATGTTATTTTATCCTATTGACATAAACCAAGATCCATCAATCAATGATCATATTTAAAATGTCTCTACATCACCTAATGAATTAGAGGACATATCTTAGTAATTTACTCCAAAGCATGATCAAAATCTATCACCAAGGTCTAGCAATGTTCCTTCCCAAGACATATTGACATCCTTTTATCTCATGGTTATAGATATTGAAGGAATCCCTAGCTCAAAATTTGATCCAAATCCACTCAAAGCTCAAGAAAGTATTGAGCCAATTCCCAATGACGATGTCCAAGAACCCACTATAAGAAATCCATCCTTTGAAATTGACCCAGGTCAAGAACTTGATCCAAAGCATGTTGAAAATAGTTCTAAAATCACTCAAGATCGAGAATTCGTATCTCCAAGATACTACAATAATCTAGTGGGCACTCTCCTATCTATACAAGATGCTGCAAATAATGATCATATCCATATAGCACATATTCCTCCATCTACCCATAAGATGCTTTCTTTCAATGGAAACGTGGATGATCTTCATTCAAAACAAGAGTCTTATACTCTTGACATCATTACCAAGGAACAATAGTCTCTTACTCTTAACATTTATACACATGGTCAAGATATGGATAAATGCAGAGACATATAAGAAATGGGCAATGAAGAAGGTTTCTACAGAAGTTGTGAATTACAAACATCATGTGAAAGCATACCAAGAATGAATCATGAGGAATACTTTTACAAGGATAGTGAGTCATCAAAACTTCTTGAAGAAGCAATACAATATGATATCTCACAAGATCAAGACAAAGATATCAATCAGGCATTCATCCCACATGTGGCGGATCCTATCACTTATAAAGTTGGATCTTTGACCTTTCTTAGGGCAAGCTACCTCATCAATAAAGAAGCTATCACTTTTGAAGATCCACCATAGAGAAGAGAAGGATTGGCACCTTGTTTCCAAGGTAAATCATATCCTATTGCACATAAATATTTTGAGCAGATGAATTATGAGGGCAAAGGATTAGGTTTAAATGAACAAGGTATCCTAGAACCAATGCAGATTATTGGTAATCCTAAGCATAAAGGCCTTGGTTATTCGACAATCAAGGGATCTCAACATATCATTGACACCTATATAAAAATGGGGGCAACTTCATCTCAAGAAAACGTCAGCGTAGGGAGCACGAAGAATCCTTATGATGAAACCAATGTCAATACTGTGACCCGCCATGTCACAAATCTTCATCCACCCATCACCCCATCCATGAATTGAGACCAACAACAAAAGAAAGAGTTGAATCAAAACACAAATATTTCTATCAAATAAAAATAAGTACTAAAGTGTGAAGGACAAATCAAATACACTTGGATACCAAAGAATACAAAGAAAGATTATCCCTATCAAACTCCATCAGTCAAAGAAACTATGGGGCAAAATAAAAAAGGGAAAATTATCCATCAAAGATGTTCACAAAATAAAAATCAGGCTTCTCAAGTGACATACAAAGTGTATCAAGCAGTTTGTCCTAATTCCATGCACACTTCCATATCCACCCATCATTTCTCATCTTCCAAAGTTTGGAGAGTCAAAGGTCCAAAACTTTCGACCAAACCATCTTTTATTCCTAAACACACTCTACCATCCACTCTTCCACGCATGATATCCAATTCTCACATTGAAAATGTGTTGGCAATGACCCTTCATCATAAGGATTCAGAAGGCACTCTATCACGATGTGCACACAAAGACAGAGTCAACTCCAGTATCAACGAAGCAAAATAAATTTCTCAAAAGTTTATTTCAAGTGCACGTATCTTGGCAAGGCAACTTATTCAAGCAGGATACTGATGGCATGTTATGATAGAAGCATCAACATCAGCTTAAAATCTCTTAGAAAATATAAAAAAAATAAAAAAATAAAAAAATCCAAAAAAAATAGAAAAAGGATTGAAAACAGTAAAAAGAAAAATCATCCTCTAGTGAAAACCATTTCGGTGGCGCTTTGGATAGGTACCATGATGAAAACCTGGAAAATAGGCATCATGTGTAGAATTGAGCATCTGCATGCATCGTTTCAAGAGAAAGCATCTTATCACATCCATAATAAAGCCAACATTTTGACCATATCATCCGTTCATATCCAACCCATTACCATCTATCTGCATTATCTTGATAAAAGTTTGGGGGCACACTTTACACTTTCTTGTGGTAAACATCTTGACATGGGTCATTTTCATTGATCCTGTCCTACCCAATTTTGTTTAAACCTTGAAGCATTATCCGAATGAGAATCCTCTATTTGAACACCCTTATGTTATCGCAAGATGATCCATATCCATTCATCCACCCATCTATCCAAGAATCCACCCATGGTCGTTCAAACATTGCTAGACACTAGGGGCAAATATTTGCATCTTGCTTTGAGAATAAATCTTGATATATATCCTCCTACTTATGTGGCGATCCGAACATTGGAAAAAATAAAATAAAATTGGTCAAGCATTTGTGAGCCAAAAATCCAAATCCTTAGCCCATGGCATATTTTGGCAAGAAGACGTTCACTATCAAGCTTTATCTTTCATCTTTTATCAACCCAAACAATTCATATCAGTTGCATTTAATGTGCACGTTAGTATCACATCAAATCATCAAATCAATTTTGTTCCAAATCAAGCTTCATCAATCTTGATCAATCAAATTCAATCAACTATCATCTTGTGCACAAGTTTACTCTAGGATAATACAACTTCCTTGGGTTTACAAGTTCATTATCATCTTGATTGGCTTAACACACTTAGCCAAATTATCCAATCCAAAACCACCTCATTTGACTTGACACACTTGGTAAAACTACCCTCTTGTATGAGTTTACTCTAGGATAACACAACTTCCTAGAGTTTACAAGTGCATTATCACTTTTGTTTTACTTAACACACTTAGTCAAACTAATCAATCCATCAATCTGATCAATGAACCTTAGCTTGGTTTTCAACAAAATCTCAAAACAGTGCACTGATATCATCTCATATCCATATCCAAATTGTCAAAAATCCATCAAAAATTTAAAAACATTCAAAAAATTCATCAAAAAATCCAAAAAAATCCAAATCATCAAAAATCCAAAACCATGTCGAAATATCATAAAATCTTCAAAAAATTCATCATTGAGTCTTCTCAGTCTTTCACCTTGTCCGAACTACATCGTCTCTGAGCTTGAACATAGGCAAGGTTGATCTTTGATCATCCCCCAAGACATTTAGGTCAGTCCTTAGGCATCCGTCGCATTGGCAATCTGTTTGCCCATCTATCTCATCTTTGAGTCAAGTACGTCATTAGTCAAACTACGTGGTCTCTGTGTGTATAACGTAGGCAAGCCTAATCTATGCATTAGATCCCGAGACCCCTAGGATAGGTCTTTAAGTTATTCTCTTCATAATAAATCTCGAAAATACTAAAAATATTTGTAAAAAATCTCAAAATTCCAAAAACAACCTCAAAACATCTAAAAAAACCCAAAATGGTGCATCTGTTTCATCTCGCTTTCACCCATGATTATCATCACTCATAATAAGAAAGTGATCATCGCCTTCACCCTTTGGTAATTCAGTCAGAAGCAAGTCTAGCAGGTTCAAAAGTGAACACTCTAATCGTCAGACTCTTGAAAGTCTAAGTCCGTAAGCAAGCAAGTTGGTCAACTCAGAATATCAATAGCTTATCACCCAAATTAGTCCCATCAAAACCCTGATCACTACATGTCCTAGGATGAATCCTTCCCACAATGGACATAAGAATCAGGTACCCCACAGTAGTTTAGCCTTGGCTAGCGGTACGAAGAACATTAGCTTATATATTTACTTTATCTTGGTCTTGTTTAGACTTATCTTATTTTGTGCTCATTCCAAGGACCTCTCGATGATGCCTAAAAGAAACAAGTTTAGAGAGACATGAATGGGGAAATGATCATTATCTTTTTGTCTACTATGCTTATTGGATGTTCTTTTAAAATAACTTGGTGAATAATTTCTTTGTTGGGTCTATCCTACTAAGGTTTTTTTATGTCAAGTGTGAACAAGAGCACTCCTATCTAATTGTCAAGTCAAATTCCATCACACTAGGTGCAACACCATCTTGGTTCTTTATACCTTGATGCATTGCACCTATGTGTGTTATCAAACATAAGGAAAGTTATGCTCTATATCTCTCCCATCCCTAGATAAGCAATACATCATGATTGTTCATCATCATTTCTAATAAATTTTTCTTGTTGAACTTCTGCATCTTGGATTCAAGGGCTGATCCCTTTCATTCTTCTATCCTCTTTCACGCTAACAATGCATCCATCTTGCATCCATCTCGCATCTTTCATAATCACATCATATCATCATAGGACAACATCATCCATCGCATTTATCTCACATGCATTACATCATCATTCAAGTTATTTAGGATAATATAAATTTGTTATTATAAGCATCTTCCAACATCTCATTTACATCATCATTATCATATACATCATATAGTCATAGCCATTCAGACATTCATTTTGAACCTCTTTATCACGAGATCGACCTCAAATAGAATCTTTTCTCTCGATCTCTTGAGGGGGCAATGCACTAACATACTTATTTTCACTGGGGCATTCGAAAAAATCAAAATTTTTTTAATTTCGATGTCAGCGAAATCATTCTTTTAACCAGTGCAACAAGTACATTGCTTCAAAGAGGGGCAAAATGTAGAAATGCAAAACTAACATCATGCATCCAATTCTTCTATTAATCAATTAAAATAATTTATTGATTAATTCCCTAGCTTCATCATATTATATTAAATAAATCAAAATGTTTAATTAAGTCCTTAAGTTCTTCTCATTTGATTCAATAAATCAAACTGATTTAAATCAAATATCAAACTCCTAAAATCCTCCAAGTTAATTAATCTGAATTAATTAACCTTTAATCATAATCACCCATTCTCTAGCTTTTGACTCAACTTGAGTCAAATCTAAACTCTTAACTAACCCACCCACTTGCACCAATAAATCATTTCTCTGATTTATTAATTCTTCTAATTACTTTCAAAAGGGCATCAAGATGGAATATTCTATGAATTTGAATCTTCCCTCCAAAGGACTTGTCCCTTCCAACAAAGCATTAAATGATCTTATATGTCTCTTACATGTTTCTTGCACAAGTCAAACCTGGTATTAAATGCACCTTTCATCCCCCCTAAACATGTCATTTCATGCAAAATTCAAATTTGAAATTGGCACATTGGCCAAGACTTGCACATTCCTCACCCTCTCACACCTTGACAAGTGGCATCTTGTCATTGGCTTGTGAATAATCCCACATTCATCAAAATATTTCAATCTTGAATCTATAAAAGCAAGGCACAAAAACACAAATAACACAATACTTTTCCATGCAAAGTTACTCTCTATGTGAGAACTAATTTTGCTCATCACAACATTTTATCTTGGAAATCTTACTTATCAAGGGGCTGGGAAAGGGCTTTCTTTCCACATTTTCAAGAGGCACCACTCCCACTATGGAATAGGTTTACTTCATGTTTTATGTTCTTTGATCATTCTTGTCATTTGTTTGCATTTCGAATCATGATGTATTATTTAATAGGGATATTAGATGTTTTCTTGGTTTTGCAATACTAATTAACCATTTGCAGATTTTGATGTCCACAACTACTACATTGAAATTTCAAATTTTCACCAAATAGATTTAAAAAAAAAAAAAAACCTAGTAGTCTAGAAACTACATTCAATTTTCTACAAATTCTAATCTTACATATTTTTGAAATAATATAGATAACTTATTCAAATTTTTACATCAAGTTGCCCAACTCTGATTTTCTAAATTTTATTGCCACTTTAGGGCCTGTTTTCTCCATGATGATCCTGCACATACCCCATTTTTTTATCTATATGGAGTGTATTTGGTGAAAACTTTATTTAATTTTTTGTCAAACTCCTCCAGGTCAATTCTTGCATGAGTAAGCATGTCCATGTTATTATTCGTCATTCTCATAGAAGTTCCCTCACAAATCAGGGCTACATGCTTTGCAATCACATCATTGGCTTGCCTTTTCCAATCGTAGAAAGATTTGATTTCACCATTCTTCTTCAAGATATTAGGAAGGAGACCAAGATTCATCTCATCAAAGTTCTTAACCAACTCATTTATTTTAGCATCCAAAGGCTCAAGGTTTTCCTAAAATTCCTTAATTCCATTTACAGTTTTGAGGGTGGGTTGGATGTTGTCAAGATTTTTCACATTATGCTTCGATCCCATAACCATTAGCCTCAAATATTAGAGTCTTAGGATCCATTTCTCCATAAGTTAGATTTCCACTTCTTTGTCTCTATCAAAATTTCTTACAAAATCCACCATGGGACAATATTTAGCATGGATTCTAATTAATCTCTTGTCATTTCTGCTGTTGAGATGCTCTAGCACTAATGTTACAATTTTTAAATTACTGAAAAAAATCATCTTGTCAAGTTGGTTGCACTTATTTTCATATTCCTTTAGCTTCTCAAGTAGGTCTTCTTTGCCAATTTCTTCTGTCTATTGTGTACCTGATGTGCTTGGCTCTTCAACTAATATGGGAACATTTCCCATGTTATATGGCACAATTGCCATTAAAACATTTGTAGGAGTATGTGGAGCTTGTGCTTGTGGTGAGATGGGAGAAGCAAAATTTGTTTGCATTGGTCCACTAGGTTACAAATTTTACATATTTTCTTTCAATAATGCCATTTTAGTCTATAATTCTATTAATTTTTGTTGGCTCTTGCCATACTAAATCAATAAATCATTGTACATTTTTCTAAAATTTTCCTTTTCTACTATCACCGATTCCACTATTGCCTTTGTAAACTGTCCAAAATTCATTGACATAGTGGTAGCTTCAATAGCAGAGGTATCAAGTACCCTCTTTATGCTCAATTCCCCTCTATAGCCTTCAAAAGGTTCTACAACTTCTGGTTTTTTATTATTAGGGGCTAGAGCCCAAATAGATAATGTATCACACTACTCACTAAATGTAGATCCTTGCAGTGAAATTGTTGCTTCCTCCTTAGAATTGTATAGAGGCCTATCGTACATATTTATTGTGTTAAAGGCTATCACAAAGCATAGGTCCCATTCTAGTAGAAGCAGAATACGACTTTTTCTCACCAATTCTCTGCCCTCTTATGTAGTTATTCCTTGGAAACTTTCTTTCATTTCTTTTACAACTTGGGCCTAAATAATTTGATCAAGAAATTTTTCATGGAGGCTCCTCTTCATTGCAATATTATTAACATATTCATCTTTCTTTTCTCTCCAATAAAAATAAAAAAAGTTTGAGGACTTGACAAATGATTCTGTTGGGTCTCAAAAGCGCAGGTTTGAACCACGAGAGGTTGCCAAGCTCTTACTACACTTTTGGTCAACGTACAAGGCCAATTGATGCAATTGTACCTTCTTCTCTTTAGGTTCTACTAGACCAAGGCGGGTGAACCTAATGAAGGATGCAGATTGAAATGTGTTTCCTGATGCAACAATCTACTCACAGAGGAAAAGGTAGTGGATAGATGAAAATATCCACAACTACTCCTACTCCTACTGCACAAATGAAAGGATTTGAATAAATTGTTTATGGTAAATTCTATCTCTGGGTTGAGGAAAATCAGTGCCTTCTATCCATATGGGCAACAGAGTCATAAATAGAAAATGATATGTGTTTTCCCTCTCTGATTTAAGTCTAGTTGTTAGGCACTCTGAAAATGAAAGCTAATGACTGGTACACAAATTCATTTATTTATGTCTTGCATTAATGGTGCTGGAAAGTTTCTTGTCCTAGTTCTTCTCTAACAACCCAAAAGAAATCCTCAAATTATAGTGACTTACTTGAAGGGATTTAATTATGACTTACAGACACCAACAAATAAAATCAAACAAAATGTGAATTCAACTGATAAATCAAATATTATACTTGATATAATGATTTAAATAACTAAAGGATCTCAAGTTGGAGAAAACAAGATAAAAGAATGAAAGGTATTGCAACTCAACAACTGAAACAAGAAGGTTTTCACTAGTTAAAAAAATTAATCTCCATTGCTTTGTTTCCAGAAAGAGTTTTCATTGATTACATTCCTAGTCAGAAAAAATCTGACTCTTCGTCCTCTAACCCTTGAATTTTTTTCCTCCCCTCTGCAACTGATTTTTTTGAAATATTTATATAGAATTCTTCAAGGGTCGTGACCCTTCATATTACAGTTACATTTGTTTGAATTTTCTACAACAGAGATTTAAAATATTTAATTATGTTGCCTCTCGACAAATTAAATATTTTTACAATAGTCGAGCTTTAATTTTAATCTAATACTTTACTCGCCTTTAATATTTCAATCCCATAGCCTTTTATTATTCCTTCCATTCAACAATGGTCAACCTTTGATTGTGCCCACCTACCATCTCATACTATAACCCCTTACTGCCACCACCGCAGTCTCCTCCTTACCCTCCCGCGGTACTGCGATGGTCGTTCTACAAACTGCTAACTGTTTTCTTGTTTTCCTTCACTGTTACTGCATTACCGCAATCTTTCTTTTAACAGCTACAGTACTGCGGTGTGACTGCTAGCCACTTCCCTTCTGTTACCACACTACCGTGGTCACTGGACTGACTACCAATAGTACCGTGGTAGCCGCTAGCTATTACCTATGTCATTGACCATTGACTATGCCATCGTTAGTGACTGATCACTAACTACTAAATTTTACTGCAGTCACCATGGTCTCCACTCAAACCCCTTGCAGTACTGCGGTGAGCCTCCTGCCTACTTGCTTGACTAGTCAATGACTGCCCACCACACTACCACGGTCTATGTTTAGACCATGCATGGTGGCACGGTAAACGTTTTATACTTACCTGCTAACCGCTTCTACCATACCACAGGCCCCTTTGTGGGAGATCGGGGTAAAGCAGTAAAGGCCTATGGAGTGCATATTAAGGGAGCAGTAAGGATTTGAAAAGCATGATAAAATGGACAGGGAATAAAATGAATAATTTTTATGAAAAGAAAGGCAAATAAAATAAAATCCCTTAGGGTATTTATGGATTTTTATGGAAATTCCTGGAAAAACCTTAGGGTTTTAAATGGAAATTTATGGAAATTCCTGGAAAAACCTTAGGGTTTTAAATGGAAATTTTGAGTTCTAACAGTGGCACCTATTGGGGATGAGTGATTGTGCAATCATTGCAAGAATCCAGAGTATCTGTGGTAGAGCAGACCAAGCTAATGATAGAAAATGATATGAAAATGAAGGCAATAGCAGATGGAGGGAATGAACAGATCATGGAGAAAGGAAAAACCCTAGACTACTGTGCATGGAAAATAAATTTTTAAAGAGGCATTCCTAAGAATTGTCCATGCACTAGAAATCCTTAATCCTCTGTACCTGCTTTGGTTCAAAAAATCAAACCACAAGGAATGGCCCTAGGCCACCCCGAAAAGAAAAACTTGCACTTTCGTTTGTCATAGAGTTTGTTTTGATTAGAGATCATCAGGTTTCTTTTGAAACTATCCTTTTCACCTGCCCTGCAACATGCACTACCATTGAAAACCTTCAAGAAATCATTGTATTCAATTTGATTCATATTCATCTCATCGGTCTACATTTCATCATTCTTATTACCATATAAAAAATATTTATCATCCTCAGCATACAAAGTGTAACCACAATCAACAAAACTTTCATAGGCATGCTCACTGTCATATGTTGTTGAATGTGCTTGCAACTGCACTGGGACCTGAAAATCCGAATATTGCTTATGGCAATCTACAAATTCAATCTCATCAAGATCTTTTGAAATAATCAAATCAAAATTACTTCCCATTTCCTCTTTATCACCAGTTGGCATTAACATAGACCTCTGATCCATACAATCATCCTCAAACATACTTGAATCAACCAATGTTGAACACTCATCATCATGCAAACCAACATCATTTTCATGTAGACATAAATGATTCAATTTACATACCTCTTCCTGGACACAAACAAATTCATGATCAACTTCAAATTTTTCATCACTGTGAGAGATGCTCATGGAAACATTTGAATCACTACACACAGTATCTTCACTGTCAAAGCATATACAGGCTGGGACCAAAGTTTTGGAATCATCTTCATGTGCATACTTCTAGTACTCAAGATTGAGTAAATCTAAAACTTGCTCACTGCTGAGTGAACATGTTTTTGCTTCCATATCTTCTACCATGTCTCCAACTTCCTCTTGATCTTCATAATAGCTGCAACAATCATCCTGTTGAAGATCAATATCCACTATTTCAACTTCACAATTTGACTCACAATATGTTATGCCAGAGATACTCTCCATATCTTCATTGTTGGACAGCATGATATGATTTTTTATTTCAGCTTCTGAAGCATTGTTGATGTACTTACCAGATGATGTGTCCCTGCCATCTTCCAAATCTAAAAAATGGTCATTAGAAATCTCAATTGCACATTTATCCTCCATTGGCTACATTATTTGATCATTCATGATATTACTATTAAATTCGTTGTTGCCAATGTCCATATACCTTGTCTCAAGCATGTAATCAATAAATTTATTTGTTGCATCCAAAGCATACTGCTTTGATGATTCTGGCCAATAAACTGATTCATGCTCTGATGTTCTTAAAAATTGTTCAACAAATATGGGTCTTGTGGGCCTTTGATGAGAAAGTAATTGCATACAAATGTCTACCATCCTATTGTACAGAGAGTTTACATCTTCTCCCTTATATCTCCTTATATCAAAAAAGGCATCCACAAGATTTTTGCCTCTCTCTTCTATTTGAATATACTCATCAAAAATACTTTGTTTTGAATAGAGTACATTACCTTTATTATCAAAATTCTTAGTTGCATCATGTGGTACTTGTGGTGTCCAAGATCTCCTAGAATTTGTATCTTTATTCTAACTGTATGATGACTTGTTTGTTGATGTAATTTGAGCACCTTTGACTCCCAATTGCAGTAGTTGTTGGTTCACTTGAATCATCTGTTGGTCTAATTGCAGCCTTTCTTGTCTCAACTCCTTCAACTCCCTTATTGACTGTTGTCTCCTTTCTTCTTCTACCATCCTGACAAAATGGTACTGCTTCACAACACTCATGCATTATTTATCAAATGAAAAATAGAGTCGCGACCTACTTTTCCAAAAGTAGGAAAATTAAATGGATTGCTTTGGTTTGCGCCAATAGAATCTCCAAAAATTTGTAAAAATTTGCTGACTCTATAAATGGAAAGGCTTAAAACTTTTTGGAATTGGTCCCTAGTAGAGTCACCAAACTATTGGGTCTCAAAAGCATAGGTTTGAACCACGATAGGTTGCCAAGCTCTTACTACACTTCTGGTCAACGTATAAGGCCAATTGATGCAATTGTACCTTCTTCTCTTTAGGTTCTGCTAGACCAAGGTGCATGAACCTAACGAATGATGTAGATTGAAATGTGTTTCCTAATGCAACAATCTACCCACAAAGGCAAAGGTAGTGGATAGATGAAAATATCCACAACTACTCCTACTCCTACTGCACAAATGAAAGGATTTGAATAAATTGTTTATGGTAAATTCTATCTCTGGGTTGAGGCAAATCAGTGCCTTCTATCCACATTGGCAACGGAGTCATAAACAAAAAATGATATGTGTTTTCTCTCTCTGATTTAACTCTAGTTGTTAGGCACTCTGAAAATGAAATCTAATGACTGGCACAAAACTTCATTTATTTGTGTCTTGCATTAATGGTGCTGGAAAGTTTCTTGTCCTAGTTCTTCTTTAACCACACAAAAGAAATCCTAAAATTACAGTGACTTACTTGAAGGGATTTAATTATGACTTACAGACACCAACAAATAAAATCACACAAAATGGGAATTCATCCTGATAAATCAAAGATTATACTTGATATAATGATTTAAATAACTAAAGGATCTCCAGTTGGAGAAAACCAAATAAAAGAATAAAATGTATTTCAACTCAACAACTGAAACATGAAGGTTTTCACTAGTTAAAAACATTAATCTCCATTGCTCTGTTTCTAGAAAGATTTTTCATTGTTTACATTCCTAGTCAGAAAAAATCTGACTCTTCGTCCTCTAACCCCTGAATTTTTTTCCTCCCCTCTGCAACTGATTTTTCTGAAATATTTATACAGAATACTTCAAGGGTCATGACCCTTCATATTAGAGTTACATCCATTTGAATTTTCTACAACAGAGATTTAAAATATTTAATTATGTTGCCTCTCGGCAAATTAAATATTTTTACAATAGTCGAGCTTTGATTTTAATCTAATACTTTACTTGCCTTTAATATTTCACTCCCGTAGCCTTTTATTATTCCTACCATTCAACAATGGTCAACCTTTGATCGGGCCCACCTACCATCTCATACTATCAACACTTACCACCACCATTGCGGTCTCCTCCTTACCCTCCCGCGGTACTGTGGTGGTCGTTCTACAAACTGCTATCTGTTTTCCCGTTTGCCTTCACTGTTACCGCATTACCGTGGTCTTTATTTTAACGGCTATGGTACTACACTGTGACCACTAGCCACTTCCCTTCCATTGCCATGCTACCGCGGTCACTGGCCTGACTGCCAATGGTACCATGGTAGCTGCTAGCTATTACCTCTATCACTGAACGTTGACTACGCTGTCGTTATTTACTGATCACTAATCGCTAACTGTTACCACAGTCACCACGGTCTCCACTCAAACCCCCTACGGTACCGTGGTGAGCCTCCTGCCTACCTTCTTGACCAGTCAATGACTGCCCACCGCGCTACCATGGTCTATGTTTAGACTGTGCGCGGTGGCATGGTAAGCGTTTTATACTTACTTGCTAATTGCTACCGCCATATCGCAGGCCCCTTTGTGGGAGGCCTCGGTAAAGCGGTAAAGGCCTATGCAGTGCATATTAAGGGAGCGATAAGGATTTGAAAAGCATGATAAAATGGATGGGGAATAAAATGAATAATTGTTTTGAAAAGAAAGGAAAATAAAATAAAATCCCTTACAGTATTTATGGATTTTTATGGAAATTTTGAGTTCTAACGGATTCATCATCCATGAAATGTTTACAAGCCCCCTATCGCACATCATCTTTGTTATATTCATGCCTATGAGGTCTACCTTGCTCAATTTAAGGCCTAATTGTTGATGTATCATCTCCCTAGGGGGAGAAGGTGTACCTTGTTGCATATCTTCTTTAGTGACTAGTATCTCCTCATCATAACCATCATCATAATCCACTAGGCCACTTGAATCAACATTTTGTCTCTTAGGAGGTGGCTACCTTGGTGGTGATGCTTGCCTAGGTGGTGAATCAATGTCAACAATCATAGGACCAGTGGACCTAGGAGGGGATGGTGGTGGCATTTAATGTATTGGTGAAGGGACTTTTGTTCCTGGGTGATCGCACAATATTGGTTTATAATTTTTGGCCAAACTGGACACTAAACTGATTTTTTCTAACTAAATCTTCACTTTCGGACTGCGAGAAATTTGAAGATGATACAAACTAGTGATTTTTGAAATTTTGTCTGTAGATTATAAATATATTTATTTCAAAAAATTTGGAATCAGAATGTGCACTTGTTTTTCCATTTCCTTCGAAAACTAGTTTTTTTGAGTAAACACCATTTTTTAAGGAGTCACGCTCATCGTATAAAACATAATTTTTTTTCCACGAAGGATAAAATTCAAAATTTTTTGAATTTATATTTGTAACTATGATATCTATTGCTTCCAATTGGTTTCATAGTGTTTTACTTAATATTTTTTCCTTCATCAAGTTTCAAAGTGAAACCAATTACAATTCAGACATAGGTAGACCGTATAACACAACATTTTTTGTATGTATCAAAATTTTTAAATTTTTTTTGTGAATCAAGGATTTCAATATCTGGTGCACTCATTTTTTTTATTTTTATTTTTATAATATTCTATTTTTCCACATGTGTAGAACTAAGAGCTTGATTTTTTGTGAAAAACCTACATTCACAAGAAATAAAAAAAAAATATAATAATAAAAATAAATTTATTTAAAATTATACTCTTTGGGAAGCTTACAATCAGGACTACATACTTACAAAAAATAAATTATAAATGAACTTATTTGATCCCAAAAAGGTAAATAAAAAGTGGTTTTTTATTAGTATTTTGATAGGTGTAAAGGAGACTCTGTCATAGGTATGGTTTAATAGTAGCAGGGTTCTATCAAAGGGGGTCTGATCTAAGGTGGTTTGATCAAGCCCTCTTCAATTGGAATCCTTAAAATGGAACTTTTAAGGCTTAAATCATTATATTTTCTAAAAATATGTGATTTAATAAAAAATTAGAATCTCCCAAAAATTGTAAACCAACATTGTGGGATCACCCCTCCTCTTGTTGAGAAGAGGCTAACACTTTTTGTTTCTCCTTCACCTATCATCCATCCTTTTGAACCCAATTTTCCTCTTAGGGGGTTGGTAGGTTTTCCTTTCTTCCATCATATGGGCTTCCCCCTAACCTGGTTTCTCTCCTTCAATTGCCTTCTTCTTGTCCTAAATTAATCTTTCACCTTTCAACTATCCAAAAAATTTCTCAACATTCTAAAAACCATACTCAATTCTTTGCATTTCATTTGGAATGTTTGCAAGGGCCAAGAGTTGTGGGTCCTTAGATTGAAACCCCCTCTCAAATTTATTGAATGGAATCCATTTAATCTTTTTGTCATTTTGTATTTGAAAGTCAAAAATATTTCTTATCACATCTTCTAGGAACTAGAAGTTGTAGATGAATTTTGAACTTATAATTTTTTCTTTTAGTCATGCCATGAATCCCCCAGGATCATGGTTTCTTACTCTTACCCTTCATTTCCAAAGGTTTGAGTACATCATTAATTTTTCTCCATCCTCCTTTTATAATGAGAAAATCAGAGAAGCAAGTGTATACAGGGAAAAAGTTCTCTTACCCTGATCCTTCAAATGGTTGTTCTCCACATCACCCAATTGCCACATTATGTCTACAAAACCAACTCTTTATGGCACATCCTTTTGTCATATACAAGGTGAGACACTTATGCCATACACCCTCAAGGTTGTGTAGCTTGGGTAAGGGATCGCATATCCCCAATCGTAATCAATATTTAAATTCGGCCTTCCATCATTAGGCCTCAAAAATTAATACAAAACCATAGGAATTCTTGGCATGTTCATAATAAATACCCTTCTTATCTTGCAGGAAAAATCATTTTCAAACACCACATAACTGGATTTTCTACACTTCCAATCAAGGGGTGTGGTCCAACATTGGACACGCAGATGCATATCACCTTTCTTTTTCTCCAATGTCATATCCTTACATAAATATGTAGCTCCCTTGAAAAAAAACATATGCATGAACAAAGAGTACTAGTAGAATCTGAGCCCATACTCACTTTTCTTTGTTTAATTAGGCCCTCATGAATCTTCTCAACCAAGTATGACCGATAGTCATTAAGTGTGCAACATGTAGGGTGTTGGATGTGTGCAACCATATACATCTCAGCCATGGGCATTTCTATAGTTGGGTCATGACCTATGACTTGACACAAAGAATATAATGTTCTTTGGAAGTAAGAAACAAAGTAATTGATGGAGAATGGATCCCTATCTGATGGGCCTAATATGATCCTTCATTTTCCTTTGAGATTTTCCAAATAGTTTTGTAATACTAAGATCTTGAAAGTATGTCCCACCTTCTCATATTTAACCCTGAGTGTCTTACCATCAATCTTGACCATATCTTCACTCCACTTAGTCAATTTGAATACCTTAGTAATTTCTTCCTTGGTGATCTTCACAATTTCAATTCCATCACATTTTCTTATAGTTCTTGTGATGAGGTCATAATTTGTAGCCACTGCCTTTAATAGGTCAACATCCATATAGACATTTGGTACTATCTATTTCCTAATATCAAAATTCTAGGGGTTTCCCAAAGGAATGGCACATTTTTGGTTACCAAACCAAAAATTAAGTTGTGCCCATGCAGTGTATGGTAATGTGGCATCCTTAATCATACATTGTTTTTATATAAGCCCTTCTATAATTTGTGTACATTGGAATAATAATTGACCCTTACATTTCTTAGTGCTAGAAGGTTTTAATTGTTCAGTTAGGTCTTGAACCAAATTGCTAGCTGGAGGCTTTGAACTAGAAGGTTGGCCCTTTGATGTAGATGTTTTCACTGTAGGTTCCATGATTATAGGGTTTGTGCAAACTAGTGTTTCCTTTTATAAAAATATAATTTTTACAACTATGTTATGGATTTGATGCATGGAAAACAAGACTGGACAAGCTAGCCATTTGAATTCAACATCAAACCTTAAAATAAATGCAACAAATCAGAAACCGTATTGATAGAACAATAGAACAAGGAAATTTTGGAAAATTCTAAGATAATTACAAAGAAATTTCTTGATTTCATTATTGTTTTGCAATCACTTGGAAAACCCTAATTTTGGTCATCAAATGAGCTTGAAAATTACAATAAGAACTCCTTCGACATGTTGAATTCTTTAACAATTCACAACTCTGTGTTAAAATAGGCTTTCATGGCTTTAAAGCACATTAAATTGGTAGTTTGACATTATATCCGACATTACTATAAACTCGCATGAACCAAAATGACACACTTTCCATCAAACTCAACTTTGAATTTTATCCATTATTGTAAATTGTGATGGCTTGACAAATGATCCAGATTACATCAAGGAATTTTGAAAAATTTGATTGTAGAGTTCTTCTCCCATCGAGCAACTAGAATGTATGCCATGTGGAATTTTCCTCCAAGTCACCTAGAGACTCCACCATCTTCTCAAGGGTTGAGAAAGGCTACGTGTCATTCTTCACACTTCCCCTTTGGGTCACTAATGGATTTGACCCCAATTTCTGACGGTCATTCGTCTGAATTTTGACGATCTATTGTCGATCGACTGACGAATCGCACAAATCAGTGCCATCACTCAATTTTTGTCTATATCTCGATGGAAAATAAAATATCACCCTCCTGATGCCAGCTCGTCGGAACAACGATGCCCATTTCGTCGATCGAGCGATGAGCAGTGGCTAGACCGTGGGTGGAATACCATTGCCGAAGCGTCAGAATAGCATCATACATTCGTTGGAATGAGGATGGAAGTGTCATCGGTCTAGCAATGAAAAATTTTTGGAGCATGAGCGGCATACCTTTGCTAAAGCATCGGAGCAATGAAATATAGTCATCGGTCGAGCAACGAACAATACCCAGAGCATATGTGGCATACTGTAGCTGAAGCATCGGAGCATCGACATACATTCGTCTAGATGGAGACAACTGTATTTTCGGTCTACCGATGAATAGTACTTGGAGCACATGCGGCATACCATCACTGAAGGGTCAGAGCAGCAACATATATTTGTCGATCTAGTGACAAACATTGCCCAAAGCACGTGCAACATAAGAGTGTCGAACGCATGACACAATAGGCAAGTCATTACGGCAAAATTTTTTCACACTCGCGACGAAATAGGCAAGTCATTATGACAAAATATCGAGTACATAGCAAGATCGTTGGGTTTTTTTGCAGTTCGTCGCAATTTCGACGAAACAATGCAGTTTTTTTTTTTTTTAAACTATTCGTTGAAATGTAGGCATATCAGGGTGACTCTAGACGATATATAAAAGTAGTAGGAGGCTCCAAAGTGCATCCATAGGGATAATGACAAGACATAAGGATAGGTCAATCAAAGAGAGAAAGTTGATGTGCCAAGATGATGAGCATTTAATAAGGGTAGTAAAAGACAAGATGGATTGTCATTAATGCTCAGATTGGAAGACTTCATTATGAAAAGTTAGATCACAATATGATTAACCCTATTTGGACAAATGCATTGACATTAGTGTCAAGAGTTAAGAGGCCATTCAACTTTTCATTTCAATAAATTATTGTATGCATTGAGTGAGTGTTTACAAGGTAGAAAAAGGGCAGCCATATGACTATTTAAAATATCAAACAACATGTCAGTTGTTGTATTTAGTTAGGCTTACAAAGGCAGGGATTTATCATTTTTTGCATACATCTGTAGTCCAAGCTCTAGGCCTGCATTACTTGGTTACTATATATGAGAAATGTGCAATGAATAATTGTAGAATATGGAGGCTATGGATGATATTATGATGGCCACATTTGATGTTGATCAACAATTGGAGGAAAATATAATACCTATGATTAGTCATGAGATCAAGGGGACTGTCATGGACAACAAGCACAACCTACAAACTAGATTCTAATTTCGCTAAAAAAGAAAAAATCAAACTAGTGAATATTAAACTACACACTAGAATCTAAATTTGTGAAAAATGACCAATTTGGTGAGAAATAGTACCTGTAGTGCATCTTGGATACTTAGCTAGTGTATTAAAAAATAGGATTGCAAACCAAAAATTATTCTCACTCTAGAAATTCAATAGAAAAATACAAAATGTTATCCTGGATACTTGGCTCTTAGACAATCAATAAAACAATATGACCATGATTATGAATGGTTTTACCTAGTCCCACTCTTGATCTCCATGTTTGAGAGGATTCTCTTTAAGACCCCATGAATCCAATTTGATCCATTGCTTCCAAAAGAGATATTAATGTGTATACAAGGAGCCACATTTAGACAAACTGGTTGTTGATTTATTCTCAGTAATTTAGAGACTACAAAAAGAAGATACCTGATGGGGATCATGTGGGCTTCATAGAGAAAGCACTATAATATGGCTTCGAGCAGCAATGAAAAACTTTGGATTATCTTCACAGTAAATCCTAACAGCATGACATTGAAATTTGCTTAGGTACTGGGTCCTCTCCCCTAGATTAAATTAAGGAAAAAATTATTGTAAACAAAATATGTATAAAATAATATGAATGTAAAGGAAAATGGATATTAGAAAAACATAAATGTAAATAAAAGTAGTGTGAGTAGAAAATGAATCTAAATTGGTCTTGAACAAATAAAATCATACCCAATTAGGATTAAGTTATACTAGCCTTGTAATCATTGCCATTGTCAATCTTGAAGGTTACTTTGATGCCTTCTGCAAAAAATATTTTGCCATGAGGCAAGAGAAGGCGGGAAAACCAAGTGTATATTGATGACTTCCTGACAATCAAAAAGAAAGAAGCAACCAATCAACCCTATTAGAATAGAATAATCTTATGAATTGATTTTATTTGTTTTACTGGCTAATGGATAGTGGACCTAGTTCTCTTGAATTGAGATACTACTAAGATGTGTTGACTGGTGATTTTAGACTACCGATATTCTGCTTCAATCTCTATAAGTTACTTTTGTCTTAAATATATTTAAGATAACTCTGCAAAAAATTTCCCTGATCTCTTAGAAATAATGCAGATTAATTTGTTAATACTTCTCCATTTTGATATTTTCTTTCAAAAATTCATAGAAAGATATGTAATGCCATATTTGAAACTTACATATTTTAATTTTATTAGTTTTGTAATTATAGTATATGATTCCAACAATTGTGAAATGCATAGGAAATATGTTGGATGAATGAAGTAAACTATGCAATTGGTAGGTGTAAATCCAAATTCCTTAACCCTTTCCAACATCCTTCTTTCCTATTTTAAAACATGTGCTTTGGAACAAGGAATGAAAATCCATGTAAGTATAATCAACAGGAGATTTTTGTGATCAGATATTATATTACAATAAGTTGAATGAATGTAAGTAGAGATATTTTAGCATACCTGCAGATGGTACAAAATTTCATGGTTAAGTGGAAGCCTCCCATCAACAAAAAGATCCAAATATCAATGTATCTATCTCATTTGAGCCTCTAAACCCTTCAGAGCTATCAAATTTTCCACTAACCTGTTATGCACAAAAGTCAAATTTTAGAGACCACTAAAATAAAATTAAATATCATTACATTATGATCCAAATCCATACACAACACAATGTTCATAGTGAAAAGTTAGCACTTTCTTTCATCTTTGCATATTGATTTGATGCATCAAACAATGCATTTCTTATATTGAAAAGTGCATTTCTTACCTTATTAAGCTTCTCTTTGTTTTGAGAATAGTTTAATATTCTCTACTTAACAGGGCCAACCACATGAAGGTGGAAGCTCATTTGGCCCCCCCCTCCCCCCCACCCTCACATCACTCTCAATTCCCCATACCCGATCATATAACATTAATCATTCATTCATCGATTAATAACATAAAACATTCATTCACTTATCCATTAATAAAATATAACATTCATTCATTAACATATAACATTTATTCATTAACATATTCACATTCATTCATTAACATATAACATTCATTTTTTTTAGTTTTTACATATTATCAAAAATATGGTTGTCAACTTGTCATAATATGATTACAATCACTTTTTTTTTTGTTTCTTTTTTGCAGCTAAATAAAGTTGAAGTGGAGTATCATTTTCAAAATCATTTCTCCCCCCTTCAGTTGTTCTGAGCTTTGCTTGTGATCTTAATGTATGCCTAGTCGTGTACTCACAATGTGGACGCGGCTGCAAGGGGGGGTCTGCTGCATTAGCATAGAAATGTTAAATTGATATGTTTTATTATTATTGTTACACGTATTTCATTAATTAAAAGAACATCAAAGTGGTGCTCTTTACCTGAATTGACCACATCATGTTCCTGATATTGTCTTATAGCCTCATGTTGAACATGTTGAACACCCTCTAAATCCTAATCTGGAGTTGAAACACGAAAGATTACATTAATTAATACACCAATTTCAATTAAATATGTTTAAAAGAATATTAGAGTGGTCCTCTTTACCTAATGGAGCCACATTATGTTCGTGATCTTATCTAGCCTGATCATGCTCAACATGTTGATCACACTCTACATGCTCTAAAATTAAAACATGAAAGGTTACATTGATTAATACACGAAATGCAATTAAAGATGTTTAATTGTATTAATCCATACTGTGTTTTGTATAGCACATGAATACATCCAGTATCGGGATGCACACCATGGCCTTCATCAGCAGGTTGCGCTCCACCCTCACTAGGCTGCATTCCAGTGTCATGTGTAGTATTATCATTGCTTATCTGTGTAAAATAAATAGGCACATTATTATGGTAGAAATTAATATTGAACAGATTGTACAAGTATACAATTTGAAATAAACTTATTGAGTTCATTTACCTGCGTGTTGGATGCAGTGGAAGATTGTGTTTTCCCAGTCGTGACTCTTAGTTGTTCAGGCAGGGCTCTATAGCCTTGGTGGAAGGCAATCTTCAGGTCCTCTTCTGTGGGAACTCTATTGAAATCAAAGCCCTGCATTTTTGCATGTGATCATGAATTTTGCTTCCATGGTGTGATAAAACAAAAATTGTTTACAATTTATTATTTGGATGCAATATTTCATTTATTGATACTTACAAATCATGCGGTTGTTTTCATATAACCACCAAAGCCAAGTTTGTGATGCCCGTGTTTTTCTAGTCTTGCCTTTGTTGCCTTCGATGTATTGGGCAACCTATGAAAAAATTGAAATACGTTAGATTATGTAAAAAGAAAGAGTAATCAGTAGATAATTAAAATGTTGATAGTATCTCATATCTTGCTTGGCCCAGTGGTGTCTTTCCTTTCTTCTTTTCAGCCTTCTCCTTTCCATCCGACACCAAGTCCTTCCACTCCCTTTCTGGAATCATGGGGGGACACTCGTACTTTTTGTTCTTCTCTAAATGTGACCTATATTGGTCCATCACATACTTTAGATAGGTACCAGCTTTTCTAAGGACCTTGGTTCGGTTGAATGTTTTATCACCGAACAACACAACTAAACGGTTAATGAGCTCATCCTGTAAATCTTAATTTTGGGCATTTAATCATGTACGTATGGTGGACCCGAAGAGCTCCAATGTAATATCACTTAGATGTTTATAAAAAACATCATTTTCTACAAAATGATCATGGGATCATTAGTCTATAAAGAGTGATCAATAAGTAAATTTCAATTGGATTATATATAATAATAATTAAAACATTTTAAAGTACCTGGAACCTTCTCTATCTTTATGGGAAGGAAATCCTCGGTCACCACAAATGTGACCAGCAATGTTCAGGTACTAGTAATACTGGAAGATCCAGGAAATGCTACTAAAACATCACTAGTACTAGCAGCCTTTATATCAATAGGTACTGACACATGTGGTGGCATGTGTTCACTGCCAGAAGCTGGACTACCAAATGCCTGCATGGTATGTGTTACTGACATTTCAGTCGACAATATAGGCACGGATGATGGGGCTGGATAAAGTGTTGTATACACAAGAAGATCAGGATTGACAATTGTACCATCCCCTACTTCCCAGGAAACACTTGCAGTACCTTGATCATGGCCTGCAACATGATGAGGATGCAAATAATCCTGTAAAAAAAACACAAATTTTAGTTCATGACATAAAAGAGTACAAAATATAAAACCATGAATAAACTTATGTTATAATTAAAGATCTCATGACAACTTACTTGCAAGTTTTGTGCTCTCTCAGACAATAGTTGAACCCTTTCTCTTATCTCATCTATTAGAGGCACTATGAATACCAACTTAAGGATTTCTTGATTGCATTTTTTTTGGGTCTTCCTCATCATATCCGCAGGGTTTGTGGAAAATGTGATGTCATCATCACATAATAGTGACTCCACCTCCATATGGATGTTCTCCTATACTATTGGTGCCTTTCCCTAATCAACCGACTGCAACAAGAATATTAAAAACATTATTGAAATTAACCCAATAAACTCATGAAAAAAATAATAATAAAACATTTTTCTTGTATCTAATTTGTACAATTATAATGAGGTAAACCTGTCGGATAGAAGCGCCTGAAGATGAATCATGATCTGCGCTCTGGGTCGGAGCCTTCCTTGTATGATCAATGTCCTGCTGTGGCAAAAATTAAATATAAAAAACATTATTGAAATGAAACCATTAGACTTACAAAAAAAAAAACATAGTAATAAAATGGTATATTGGAGTCATTAATTGGAGGTTGGGTAAAATGGTATATAGTACATACCACCCCCATAGTAATTGTCTTTGTATCTAAGCGATTCCAATTGTAATCAATTAGCAACTCTTCCCTTGCAGTTATTGATTTTATCACACATACGAATACATGATTTCCCTCTCACGCCTCGAATATATAATTGGGTTTCTTATTTGTTGACCCAGGTCGTGTACTATTTATAAACCCTACAATATTCCTTGATGCTTTTGGCCTCCCGTCAATGTACCTAGCCACTCCTTTATTTTGATCCTTATCTTTTAGTTGTATATAATTTGCTGATAGTGCATACCTACACATACTTTGTTTATATCGAACTAGCTGCATCTAGTCTTTGTAACTGTAACAGGGTCCAACATACTCCATCAACTCAATAACTTTGTCGTAACAAATTTTTATGCCATCCATGCAAAATAGGCCCAAACCATGTAATGACGATGGTGCTATGTGATATATCCTCTCGTTGACACAAAGATCAATGTTTATTGGAGGAAGTTCCTTGGGTACCCATCGTTTTCATAGATGTTTGTACCTTAAGGGCATCTCGATGTCACCTATGCTCTCATCATCATAAGAACATGACCCCCCTTCAACAAGAAAAAATTCAATCCGTTTACAAAATTTTCTTCTAATCTTTTGACCTCTAGTTGGTCTCCCTCTTTAAGACCTACTACATGTCTCACTTTCCTCTTCTCTTCCTGAATTTCCCTCGCTCGAGGAAGACAAATCTAACAAATACCTATTTGGTGGTACCTGCACTCATAAGGATGTTGGATGAAGTTCTTTCATGGTGATGTGATCCAAAGGTGACATTATGATTAATCTATCATTTCATCGCTAGAATTTGACAGGTTATAAGGTAATCAAGTCTTGATAGATTGCAAGTTATTGTTACTACCATCCAAATGTGTCCATCACAAATCAAATCTACTTAACGTTTTAACTCCCAAACTTTGTAACAAGTGTTAAATGTGACTATGGTCCACCAGTTACACAACCAAGGCATCAAATGTATTCTCTAATTGTAATCAAAGGAATTTTTCTCTTCATTCAAGTAAATAAAGTTGAAGGGAAACACCACCAAGTGGTTTATTGGACACCTACATGACTAACAATAACAGCAAATTTATATTTAATTTCCATATGTCTAAGTGGTTAACGGGGAGGGAGTGTGTACTAGGCCTGGTAAAGTCATCATAAGTTTATCAATGTTCTAATTCTCTATGACAAGGTTTTAACATCTTCAAATAGTGAAATTTAGTGCCCATAGTAATTTGAAACAACAACATTTTGATTATGTATGATGGTAGGATTTGATAACTTAAAATAATTGGCTACTCAACAAACTTAAAGTTAAAAGAAACTTTTTCAGTTTAAGGGGTTAGCAGTTTCTTTCATCTTTTCATATTGGTTTGATGCTTCAAACGATGCATTTTGTATCCCACATTTATCATATTGTATTCCCATCCCATTGCAATTGTTGTAGGAGTTGATACCAAAATTTCATATCAGATACCACGTTCTTGAAGCAATTTTTTGTGTTTTTACAATTTTTTTGAAGTTCTTTTGTGTTGTATGGATCCATACAAGCTTGAAATGCTCTGAGATCATTGGTGTAGATAAATATATGTGTTCCCTTTCATTTGCATTTGTTTTCAAGTTATCAGTCACTTTTTTGTGTGATTAAACAATCAAATACAAGGACTACCCTGTTGTGCTTGTGTAAGGGTTTGAGGGCTAAATAGAAATGACATCCACCAATCCACCCACTATCTTGGAATTGTAACTCGGTGGATTGCTGTGCATCATGGTGGATTTGCTGGAGTTTCAAATCTTGTTCTTTGAATTCCATTTATGTTTTTCCCTTGTTGTGGCTTGTTACATTGTTTGGGAGGAACCTAAGGTTGGGTATGTTTTACCTTGGCTTTCATAAAAATCCTAATGTTCCATGTAAAATCTTGGTTGATATATATTAGGACGTTACCTTTTTGGAGTGGGTTTAAAATGACTTATGTCTCATTTTTTCGTCTAGGCCAGGCCCCTTTTTATAAATTGAGTTAAATATTTTGCCTAAATTTATTACTTCCTAGGTTTAGGTTGGCCCGTGCCCTATGTTACTGATATTAGCCCAAACCTAAGGAGAGGGTTAGTAATCAAAAGACCTTTTGAAACTTCAACTACATAAGCTACAAACCTGACTGAAAATGTGGCCAAATTGGCCCAAAAGACAGCTGAAAGAGAAGAAACCTAGAAGAAAATTTTTATGGAGAAGTATAACACCATTATTGGAGAGTATAGTAGAATGCAACAAAGGAATGTTGAGCTACAAACTGAGGTAGACAGGTTGAAGTACAAACATGTGGGGGATTCTTCTAGAGCTCTTGGTACCCTGGCCATACATTCCACATCAAGATTAGTACCTCCAACTTCTCCAATTGTTTATACTCTTGGGTCCCCCATCCAAACTCCTGCTCCTAGTCCTTCATTAGAGCCAGTTGAAGAGGAGGTTGAGTACTCTATAGATCCCACCAAATAGAAAATGCTTAATAAGATTAGAGAGCTACAAGAAGCTCTAAAAGCAAGTGAGAAGGGAGCAATTTCCAAGCAAACTGAAGTAGTAGACACAGTTTTTAGGCATTTGAATTAGGGAGTTGATGGTAGATTACCATCAATTTATTCTTTATATTCTTTATTCTGAGATTCAATAAGAAACATTACTAGGGATCGAGAATTAGTTTTGCCTTTAGTTGAGAAGTGGATCCCTAGGGCCAATGACCTAGATGTTATGTATAAGGCCTCTAGATTTGATGCAGACAATAGGCCCCAATCATTAACGCCTACTCAAGTTTTTGTAAAATCACTGCAAGGTTTTCAAGCCTTACCTAATGATTTGAGTAGGAATATTAAGGAACTGGTAAATAATTTTGATGACTGGAGTGGCACATCTTTGCCAGATTTACAAGGACTGCTCTGTTTTGCCTATGTAAGAGTTTGTGGGGTAAATAGAAATGCCATCCACCAATCCACCCATTGTCTTGGAATTATAACTCGGTGGATTGGTGTGCATCATGGTATGATAGAGGTTCATTTCATTTAGGGGTCTTTTAAAGAAAGAAACTTGGCATTGAACTGATGCCCTAGGGCTGACAGGGGCAATTTTCTTCTGAATTTGTGGTTGTTAAGTCAGGGTTTATGAATTTGATGGATATCTTGGTAGAGTCATGGTGACACTATTTTATGGTCCAATCTCTACTTCAAAAAAAAATATCTCTAACAAATCTAAGAGCTATAATGGGATGGCATTAAAGGAACCTTTATATGAAGGATATTCTAATGAAGGGCCTTTGAATTAAGGTCTTCATTTGAAGGTCCTTCATGCCAAGGTTCCTTTTATAAAGCATTTTGGACATGAAATATTTAAAATAAAATATACCTTCATTTGAAAGTCTTGACATGGCATCATTTTTGAATGAAGGTTATTCATTCAAAGGTCATGACAACATCACCTTCAAATGAAGGTTCTTCATTAACTGGTATTTTGTAATTTTGAATGTGTGATAATAATTTAGGGTTGAAAATAAATCCATTTGAGCCTTTTATAAATGAAAGGACATTTGATGCAATCATATGCCTTGTCAAACTTTTAACTTAATAGTAAGGGCACCATGAGTAGTTTGTTGGGACCATTCAACAATCTCTGATGCAAGGATTGAATTGTCTAGGATGTATCTACTATCAAGAAAGCCAATTTTTTTACTTCTATGTATATAACTCAAGCAATAGGCTTAATTGTGATGGCAATGATATTGACAAGGATTTTCTAATCTAGGTGTTGAGGAGCATAATTGGCCACCATCCTAGGAAAGATTCTTCATTCTCACTTTTAGGTGTTAAAATTTAACAATATGTATATTGATGAAAGAGCCCAAAGAGCCTTTCCCCATGTTATCCAAGTACACATAGCAACGGTCTTCTCTTATATAGTTGGACATGATTTCAAGAACTTAGCTAGGAATTAATCATTTAACCTAAGGTTTTCTCATAATGCCATCATTGGAAAAGTATGATCAAATTCTTCTATTATGAAGAATTGGTCTATGTGCCTCTAGTAATCACTATAAAAATGTGAAAGACTAAGCTATTTTATTTTTTTTGTATTATCTTATACCATTTTACGAGAATGGGGGGGCCAATGTATGAGAAGATCTTTGGAAACTAGGCATGAAAATTGCAAGTTAAAGAGAATGGGGGTGCCAAACTTACTGTACTCCTTGTCCCTTGGTCATCAATTTTCCCTGAGTGCCCTCAACCTCATCCTCAGTGCTAGTATTGACCTTGTTTTAGCTCCAAAATATTCGTCGGTGCTGGTATTGACCTTGTTTTCAATCCTCCAAACTCTTCCTTAGTGCTGGTATTGACCTTTCACTTGTCCAATTTGACGAGCTACAACCTGGTTTAGTTAGGTTTTAGAGTATGTTAATTATATTTAAAATTATGGCGCCATTGAGAGTAATGAATATAAAGCAAGCAAAGCCTATTATGGTGCCATTTAGAGTAGTGAATATAAAGTAAGCCAAGCCTATTATAGGGGATGAGGGAAATAATAAAACTCCTAGGATACTTTGTGAAACCATTTTCCTTGGTTAAAGGGAGGCCATAAAATATTCCTTTGGATTTTTTCAATCTTCAAATATGAGGATTTTCAAGGTTGTTAGCAACATGAGTAATGGAAACGTGTGCAACAAGAATTTTTGAACAAATGGAATCTCCTTGCCAAAGAAAGGGGCTTCATAATTTAATATGATATTTTTTCTCAGCTCTAGAAATGATATGTTTCCTTAAAGAGGAAGGAGATACTTAAAAGGTAAAAGAGATGCTTAGGAATCTCAACACTTCCTTATGATTAACCCCCTTCTATCCATAGGAATTGAACCAATTGGGCTTGGCTAAGAATGATTTCCTATAACATTGAGTTTTATGCCACTATATATTTGACTTTAAAGCTTTCCAAAATATATCTAGGCATTGAATATCCTAAATAATGTCACATTTGTCCTCCAAGAGAGTGAGAAAGGATTCATTAGAAAAATGACCATTGAATAGTTGGGCTAGTGATGACAACATTGATAGTGAGATGGGTGGTCATAAAGGTTGCCTACAAGATATATTTGGAAAAAAAAAGGATAGAAGCCATTGATTGGAGTAGTGAATATTGACATTGGTGTTTCCTTGTCCAACAAAGGGTCACTATGAGAAATGGTGTTGGATTTGGCATTGGCATTTACTCTTTTCTTCTAACAAAAATGGTGATAGGCTAGATGTGTCTAATACTAGAAATATTCTCCCCTTCCTCCCATGAAAACTTTTATGGGAGAAGAAACACATGATACTTTGAATTGTAATGAAGATTCAATGAAAAATAAACTACTCCCTCTACTATCATACATGTTTTTGGGTTTATTATTTCATTCTTCACGCTTGGAAAATTTCTCATTTGGAAATGGATTAAACAAGTTAAAAAAATTTGGCATGGATATGATCTTATGAATTGGAACCTAAAGGCTATGTTGTCAAAGGAAGATTTCCCATTTCTAACACTTTTTTTGTTGACGTGAGTTTAGTAATACTATGGCTCGTTGCACCATAGAATTTGTTAGAGGTTTCCTAATATGACATCTCTATATGATCCTTGCTTAATTAGTTGTTGGCTTTTATCTTTTCCTTTTTCTATTATTGATTTATTATATGATTGCATAGATGATATTTTTAATGTCATTGGGCCATAACATTCTATGCGAAGTTGCTTTACTTCTCAAAGCATTACCAATAACCTTATTAATGAAAATAATGAAATTGTCATTTAATGGGTGCTTGGGGAAGGGTATTGAGTTTTACCCTAGTGATAATTATTGGTGTCTATGTATCATATTGCTTTGGCTCAAGAGGGGTATTGTTATCCCTTGTGATTATGTTTGATGAAGTCTTCAAATGGATGCTATTTCCTTCAACCAGATTGATGTCATTAAATAGTCTTGTTATGAACCCTTGCAGGTTGCTTGGATAATGTTAGTACTGGTAATTCTGGTCCTTCTAATTATTATTCCCAAGCTTCCATAAATATGCATTTACTTAAAAATAACTATATAGTCACTTCAATCAAGTCACTTATGGTTGGGAAGTTTCTCCAAGGTATGATCATATGAACAGGTTAGTTTTGCATGATAGTGAATAAGCCTCAAATTTTTGCAAAGCCTATTCTCTTAGGTGAATGCTTGTGTTTTCTTCCTACTAAGTTCCAAATGTATATTTCTTAGTTTAATATTCTTTTCAAGGGTTTAGATACTACAGGGGATATATGATGCCACACTAAACTCACATCCCCTAAGGAGGTGAGAAATAATGCCATACTACGACATTTTTTTAACAGGGTAGAATTGCTCCCTACTTTGAGTCCCTATGTTGCTCTGGTCAAGTCCTTTCAAAATAATTTTCTACTTCATAAAAGGATAAAAAGGTTATTCTGGGTGGTGTTAGATTTCTTGTTTCAAAGGAAACCATTAGAGCTACTACTAGGTTGAATATTGAAGGTAGGAAGGTCATTAATAGGGGAAAATGATGGACACGAAAACCATCAACCAAATTTTGAAAAGGGGAGAACTCATCGAATTATAGAATGGTTTTGAATGATGAGTTTAGTAGAGTGCCAATTAAGTACTTCAATGTTGAAGGTAGTTTTAAATGTGCTTTTCATTACCATTTCTTGCATGACCATCTTAAACATAATAAGATTGCTTGTTTTCCTTATTTTGTCATAAGTTCTCTTAAGTGTTTAGGTAAGGAGGTCTTAATGGATAAATTTGGGATGACTCTACACAAGGGGTTAATTTTTAGACTCCATAAGTCCACCTTGCTATGTTCTCTTAGAATAATGTTAGCTCTCTTATTTCAAAGTCTAATCTATTCCCTACCCCTATTCTTATCAAAGTGAAAGGTGGGAATCTTAGTGATTTGCATGATCCCTCTCCTTCTAAGGGTAAGAATAAACCTATCAAACATTACTCATTCCTTGTCAAGCAAAAAATTACATTTGATGATGTTCCTAGTAAAGTGGTGGAGGGAAATCTTGAGCTTGGTAAAGTTGTGGCTGATTATGATGACTTAGGTTGCCCTAATCCTTTTGCCATTGGTTCTCTATTGAAATTTTCCTCTCATATCCATGTGGAAATTCCTAGTGATGTTGACATCTCCAAGACTAAGAGTAAAAACCCTAAATTTGAGTCCTCACTTGTGGGGAACAATGACTAAGGTTCTTATTGTTGCTACTGTTAACAATAAGATTGCTATAGGAAAACCTTTTAAGGGGAACCTTGTAAGAAGATATAATAGGTTGGTGGCCATAATTTCTACTACCCCTAGCACTACACCCAACGTACAATTAGTTGTTTCTAATTAACAACAAAGGCTTTGTTGATCACAAGGACAATGACTGCATCAATAGTGGGAACAAAGAGTTCAGTCACTCTCAAGACTTCATGTAAGAGGAAGATGTTTCTCTTTCCAATGATTTTGGTGTGAACCTTTTTCATAAATGAATGTTCTTTATGACACTAAGTCTTCTAAAATAGGGGATGATTGAATTTAGTCCCTAGAAATGATATGGTGGCCATGGATGATGTCAAGGGTAAAGGAATTTAGGTGGAAAATAATTTGGATCTTGTGCATTTATGTTCTCATTGTGGCCATAACACCAATTCTAATTCTATTAATTATTTGGAGAAAATTCTAGAAACTTTGGAGGAAAGAGTCAATAATGTGCTTAATTTTAGTAATAAGGTGATCCATATGTTACTTCTATGCCTCTACTCCAAAATGTTGTGTGGGAGTTCTAGAAAAGAAGGTTGAAGGGTAATCTTGCTAGTCTTGTTTTAAAGAAGGATAGAAAGAAATACCTTAAGGATGATATTTTTTCTTTCCTTTTTGAAGATTAGGGATATGTGACTCCCCAAAAGACATGCTACAACTTGTAGTTTTTTCTTGCTCTTTCTTAGTTATTTATGTGCTACTTTTCTTTGTTCTTCTATTAATTATTTATAGTTAGTTATTTTTTGGTTTTTCTTTTCATATCCTCTGGGCTTGCTATGTAACAAGGTTGGGACCTTGGTTTCCCAATTTATATATAAAAAATAACCAAGTCGATTTATCCTTTGCAATTATTGTGATAAAGTGAGGATTTGGCATAGTTGAATAAGACACCTCACTATTTATTGCTAGATCTGTTGTATTTTCTTAAGATATATTAGAAATAATTTATCCATGTGTAACACAATAGTTTACAAATATGGATGATGCCTAGGTTAACTAAGATTTTCACTTGGAATCTGAAGTAGACCTTTAAGAATTAAATTTCGAATCTAATAGACTATGTCAAGGTTAAATTAACCACATCGAAGATAAGTATATTCCTTTTAAACTACCTTATAAGCTAAAATGAAGTGGCCACCATCGGCAATCATTTTCATTCATAGTAGTCAGGATCAACTGATGGATGATCGATGATCATTAAAAGATCATTCCAACATCTAGCTCCCTCGACGACATGTCTGGGAACTAACCCATGTTGGCCCTGTTACTGCATTCACAGGGTTTGGTATGTTGGGTTCACCACAAAACCCCTCACTTCATAGCTCGGGAAAAATGAGACTTCCTCGCTCCTAAGACTATGATGAACACCCGAGTCACTATGGGACTTGATGCGGGAGCTACTTCTTTTCTCTCTTGGAAGGAATAGTACTAGAAAACCCTTTCCATTTGGTGTTCGGCTATGGACTCTCGATGCAACCTGGTTGCATCCCTATGGTGCTCCTTTCCTTGAACAGCCATACCTCCCTATATAAGTTATTAGTCCAAATACTAGACATCGGTAGGATGACACTATACTCTGGGCTGCCTCCCCCATTTTTGACTTCTCATCACTAGTAATAACCCATACATAGGGACCTTCGACCCTTGATTTGTAGACTCTTCCTAGCTTGGCTAACATCTTGATGAGTCCAACTCACCTTGTAGAGTTGGCTTACCCTTGCAACCTACCTTAACTTGCCATGACTTGGCATGACTTGGCACATCTTTATGCTCCACGCTGCTATGCCCATGCTACCCCAGGTAACTCGGCTTCAAAATTAGAAACATGTAGATATGCTTGAATATAAAATATTTAATTAAATTGATAAGTATGAATTTGTATAGAAGGAACTATAATAGAATTGAATAAAAAATATTGTAATGTAAAGTTATCAAATTTAGCAATTTTGATCCAGAACTCACCTCCAAAACTTTGGTTACTATTTTTTGGGAATGCTCGTTGAAGCTTGGAATCTATGTTTTCAAGCAACCTCTCCCCAAAGAAACTCATTTCATCTATAAATATGTATCTAACATGTGATATTTCTTCTTGGAAAGTTGTAAGTCTTGTCCCTTCTAGTTCATTGAAATCTCTTATTGGAATTCTTCACTTTGAATGAATGGTTGAAGCACCAATGTTGAATGTTGCAACTCCAGTAGGCGTGAATAGAAGTAGAGGAGATTGTTTGGGAGAAGAATTATTTTCTAGTGCTAGGTTATGTGTTAGGTTATATAGTGTTTGAGCCTAGCCTTAAACACTACAATTAGGGCTAGGTTAGGTTATGTGTTTTCTTTAGGGTTAGGTTTGGGATTAGGTTTATGGTTATGGTTAGAATTTAGGGTAATCTCTAAATTAAAGTTTAAGTCATAGTTGATTATTTTCCCACAAAAGGAAATTAGATCCATTTTTTCTCATGTTCATTATATCCAACTATGGCTTAATCTTAAATTTAGACCTTTTCTTGAAACCTAACATCATATCCCTAGTCTAACCATAACCCTAACGCTAATTATAAGACTGACTCATACCCTGACCTTAACCCTAGCCCTTACACTAAACCTAATCCTAACCCTTACTTGGAAACTAAACCATCATTTTCTCATTAATGTAACCCTGACCATAACTTTAACCCTAACACTATTTCTCAAAACCATAATCTTAACCATAACCCAAATCCTTTTTATCACAACCCTAAACATAAACATAACTAACCCTAAACCCTAAACCATGATCCTAATTCTAATCTAACCCTAACACTAACCTTAACTTACACCCTAACCTTAACCCTAATTGTAACCCTAAACTAAAGACAAATGCTACACCCTAAACTATAATCCAAATCTTAAACCTATCCCTAACCCTAATCATAACCTAGCCCTTTTTATTGAAACCTTAACCTTGACCCTAACCCTCACCTTTATCCTATTTTTATAACCCTAACCACAACCAAAACTCTAACCCCAACCCTAACCCTAATTACCTAACCCTAAATATTTTTTCTTTTATTAATTAGTTGCATTCACTCTAATAACCCTAAACCTATCCGTAAACCTAACCCTAGCCCTATCCCTGGCCCTAATCCTAACCCCAACTCTAAGCCAAATATAAAAACAACCCTTAATCATAACAATAACCCTAAAACTTAATTCCAAATATAACCCTAATACTATAATCCCTAGTTGTAATCCTAAACCCTAACCATATTTTCATATCTAATCCCAACTATAACCAAAACTCTAAATCTAACTCTAACCCTATTTTCATATTATGTTTTCCTTATGATTGGTTGACTCTTATACTAAATCTGAGTGTTGTTTTTGTTTTATCAAGAGTAGATTAATATTTTTTTAATTTTTTATATGAAGATCAAAATTACATGCACATAGAATGAGCCATAGTTTAGTTACAACACTTGGTCTCTTCAAAATAATCATAGAATATTAGGGAGAGGAAGGAATGCACACCAAACTACAAAATAGGGGTAGCTGTGGCTTTTTTATTTTTCTTTATATAGTCTACTTGTTTCCTATAGGGATAAATATATAATCACTATACAAATGAAAAATGGTTGATTATTTACTAAATATTGTTTTGTGTGTTTTGAAATGGAAGATATCTATGTTGGAAAACAAGGATAGACAACTGAGAGGGGGGGTGAATAAGTTGTTACAAAATTGAAACTTATTTAACCTTATTAACCTTTAATTCATAATTAACAATGAAACATTGAATCAAAAACACACATAGCACCAAGATTTTTGTGTACAAACCTTGTTAGGGGAAAAACCATGGTGGAGGTTAATCCACAATTTATACCCTGCTAAAAGTATAAAAGAAATGAATAAGGAATGCACATGCATTCAGGAACATTACCTAGAGCTCACTGCTCAAAGGGAAGGATCAATGCCTTACATAAGGTAATCAAATTAAAACCATCTGATGAGGTTGAACTGAGAAATTGGCTTCTTCAAAAGCCTGATGATAGTTTCAGTTAGGCACATAAATACTTCTTCATACTTTGCATAAAATTATTCACACTTTTCTTTGGATTCGAATGATCTAATATTTATTCACACATATCTCGCATACACTTCACATACATTATCTCTAAATGAATAAAAAAATCGCTCTTATATAACCACTTCATGACTTTACATTAACAACTTTGTCCACCAAAAATAAATAATAGATGAATACAAACTCTCGGCCCAATTCATGAAAAAATCTCAATGCGCACCAACCTAAATCGGTCACAACATAATGAAGACCTAAAGCAACATCCTCAAACATGCCAAGCATTCAAAAATTAATCCACAAGGATCTACAACATGCTACCACCATCATGTCAACCAAGAACATGAAAACTTGAACATGGAAAGGAAAAATCTTTGATCACGAGCACACTAATCAACGTGGATGTACCACAATGATAGAGTATGAGATCAAGAAATGTCAATGAACATCTCAAGAGCATACACAAAAATTAAATTCACCAGAATTACATTCTCTTCTTTCAGAAACACCAACTATAGCAACAAAATAACTTTAGGAACACAAAAACTCATAACTTGCTCCAATCTTGATGCACACCTCTAAAAATTCCAAAGGATATACTAGATAGGCTCAGCAAAAAACCCTTTAATACACTACTTCAGAATACCAACGTACAAAAATTTTCACCACTCTGATCTTCACACCTTCATAGACTATCTACAACATATTTATTCTAATTTTCTCAATAACCTCGATATATACAACCTTTAAGACATTAATGCTAATAGTGTTGACATCAATGACAACCACATATCATGAGCAACACAACCACAACATCCAACAATCTACATCTCTATAAAAATTGGTATATGCTAACAGTTAACTTATTATCTTATTTATAGCATTTCCTTAGCTTTTTATACTAAAAAAATCAAGGTAGAGGGTAAAATGATTCTTTGAATTGGATACTACATAAAAATTTATGTGTTATAGTCATTGCTTCCATTGTTTGCATTTTCCCATTAGGATGCATATTTTTTACAATCTATAGTCTTTTAATGTCTTTCCAAAATTAATATTATTAATAATTTCAAACTTTTATAAACATGTATGGAAAATAAGTACATAAATAAGAAATATATTGTAATAGTCTCTTCAACAAAGGATAAAAAAATCATGTGGACTGTACAAGGATTATGGCGGGACTTAAAATTTACTACCCGTGTGGTATTAATGAGGGAGATCAATAATAATCCTTCCTCATGGATCTTGCACGATCAAATTAAAGGCCCCTGAGGGTACTACGAGGTCTACGAAAGGGTGACACATGGCCTAGTTCTTGAAGCGACAGGGCTAGGTGGGACCCGTTGTCCAGTTGCAACCTCCTGTTTTCTTGGGTTGTGATTGGGCACAGTTCTCCCAGGGCGTTGATGTGGATTTTCAAACAATTGTTGACTCAATTTGAGTCACCCAACTTTCCATGTCCGATCCGCATTAATGGTTCAATTTTTCTTGGGTTCCTATTCATTCGTGTTGGGAGTTCTTGCTCTCTAAAAGTTGTTCTCATTAATGGCACGGATTTTTTTAGTGGATCCTCGCCTAAATTTCCTATGTGCGAACATTGTTCTCCTGATAAATGTAATGATGGGTTGTATGCCATGCCTTCACAAGCCAGGAATAATTTTTGATGGCTACATCAGCCACTAAAATGCTCAAATGCTTGTGCTGCATTCGAGCAATTAATATTCTCGCACCAATTAACTCTATAAATGCTCATTGTGTTATCTGGTATTATCATCGTATTTTGAGTTGTCTTGTTTGTAGGTGGTTGAGTCTCTCCTGTATTTTGTGAGTTGTTCTTTGCAATGGACCATTTGGCTGTGCGCAGAAGGACCAGACTCGGGGTGACAAATTTGCAACCTGATGGGGTACAACTTGTCCTTAGCAAGCCCGAGGTTGTCCATGATGTTAATTTTAAAGGGCCGAGGAGCTCCAAGTCCCCACTAGTGCTCTCTTCTAGTTCTGATGGTGATGGGTAAGAAATTGACTCGGACTACCAACGTTATTTGGCGTCCATGACCAAGCTGTTGGGGGTCAATGAAGAGCCCCTCACAGTTGCCCCAATAATTGTGATGGCATCATGCCATGCTACCAGATAATGTGTTAAAGTGGATAAAAGGAAGCTAGTCTTGCTTCTTCCTGAAGCTAGGACCAGGAGCGGTCGCCTCTACCGAGGCCATGTGTCTTGCAAGTAGTTGCAGTTGCTAGGTGTGTTACTTTTGGGTGGTGTGTTGATGTGGACGTATGTGTGGCTGCCACACTCTTTTGTCTTTAGCTCCAGTTGGTTACAATGGTATAACTATTTTGATTCCTCAAACTGATTATGGTTTTTTATAATGATGAGGAATGTCAATTTTAATTTAATTCTAAATGAAATTCAATTTTGGAATGAACAATGTAGCCTATTGCTTTGTTGCTCTCCTATCCGATAAAGGAGATTTGATGGCTCATTGTTAAGGGTTGTTGTTTTTTTTGGGTTCGAAGGCCTAGAATAGGTACAGTTAGTGGTAATGTAGGATTTTGAAGGTATTATGTAGGAAATCATGCTGGGTTGGGAATAGTATGAAATTAGTATACTAGGATTTTTTAATTACTAATATCGAAAGAAATCTAAAAAAATTAAGAGATTTTTCTCTCTTGTGTATGGGCCATGGATTATGAATGGATTTATCAAGGGTTTGTTCATTCAGTTTCAATGGTGTAGTTGAAAGTGTAATTTGTTCTCTTGCTTTGACTTAATGATTTAATCAAATGCTTGAACACAAATTGCATGTTTATGGTTATATGCTCAGGATTCACTAAGGAGTATTGTTTTAATATACTGACAAATCTCATGGTAGCAAATCACTATGGTGATAAGTTCCATTTTATATGACTCCCACCCAATGGATGAGGCACTGGATAGTATTGGTAAATTTCTTTCAGGTATAGGATTGTGACTCTAAGCATGGTGATTCAATATCCGAACATTCTAACAAATATCAACTGCTATATCTTTTTGGGATATAGATCTTATGATCATTTTTAGTCTCCTTTCTTTGGGATATCTGTTATTATTCTTTGGTTTTTCAACAACTAAGGTAATGACTATTTGTTAGTGTTAGTGGGGACTGCATCTGTAAGAAGAATTGTTCTTACCAATCATGAAACATTCTTATGAACACACTTGGTTTTACCCACCTTGGTTTCACAGAGCCAAAAGTGTAGGAGATGTCAGTATTTGACTGACTCTTGTTAGTTGGCCATTAGCCTTTGCAGTTCTTTATAACAAAGGTTGGCTACCTCTTACAAAATTGCAAATCCTATGTGGGAAAAAACACCAACATATTATAATTAAGATATACACAAAATGGATCTACATTGAAAATTCGGTAGGAAAATTCAAGCAAATACAACTGGTAGATGCAAAACCAAATAAATGTGAAATTATGGACTATAATGATTTTAGAATATACATAATGGATTTTTTTAAAAGGTTTTAGAAACTTTTAATCAAATGCAATTGGTAGATGCATAGACAAATTTCACAACCTTCACCAAAATCCTTGTCGATTTCCTTAATATGGGAGATTTGGAACAAGGTATAGACATCCATCAAAGCATAATATGAAGATGGATTTTCTCAAATGTTGTGGTTGTAGACTCCATTTTCAAATCAATGTAAAATGTGGGAGGATAGACAAATCTTGTGAACTATTTGACAAAATATCTCAAAGAATTGTAATCTCATGGAATACACTCTAATTAGAAAAGTTCCATCACTACCCTCATAACAATCTCTCAATTTGTTTTAGTTTCTATTATGTTACTTAATTTGAAACTTAATTGTGATACATTAAGTTCACTGTCAAATTGTCATTTGTGTGTCAAGTTTGTCAAAATCCAAAATGACCAATTATTAATAAAATCATGGATCATTTAATATTGGGATGGGTGACCTCCTAGGAAGGCCTAGTGCTTCATCGCTTTGAGAATCATTTAGATGCAATGAGTGCTAAGTGGACCATTCATTATCATGAGAGATCGGTTCTTGTGAAACACTACTCATGAAACATGGGTCAATGAGTTTGACTTGTAAAACTACATAATTGAATCTTGATAACAATATCAAAATTTGACACAATGTGAAAAATACTTCCTACTTGTCAATAGATCATGTTGTCAAAATCTAGAATTTCAAATTATGAATTCTTTGTAATTACTCAATAGATCATATTGTCAATTGAACCTATTGGCATTTTTTTACTGCAACCCACATGTGTTTCCTAGAAGCTCCTATGAACTCCCCACATTCAATAATAAAAGACTAGGAACAGTATGGACAACTTTATGAGAATAGCAATAAGGCTAATTCTCCTACACTTTGGACTCTGTAAAATCCAGGAGGGTATTCCCTAACATGTGCTCTTAATATACAACATTTACACAATTCATTTAATTTGCACATAGGTAAGCAACATATAGATCCCCAATTAATGCTAAAGGATCAAATCCTTCAAGAAATTGGCTATTCCTTAAAAAAGACTCATGTCCATTTAACAGAGAATCACAAACTTCACATAAAGTAAATTGATAGGAAATGTTTGAGTAAAATATCTTGATGCCATAACACAAAACATACATGAATAAAATGTAATCAGAATTCCAGTGCCATATCCCAACACAAGGAGTCAAAAGAGAACACTGAACTACAAGGTAAATTTCATTTTGAACACTTATGATCTATTATGAATTGCATTACAACCCATATATCTATACCTAATTTTATTACTCCTTTATGAATCCTATTTGTTATATTACATGAATTTACTGGTTAACTGAAGCATTTAACCGATCTACTGAACCAGAGTTGTAGTTAAACATACTTCACAATAAAGAACAAATGAAAATCAATGAAAATCATATTTGATCGATATTTCATTAATAATCCATGTAGCATAAAATAATAGGAGACAAAATAAACTCCAACTATTCACGAGTTTGATACAAACATGCTCTAAAACCCCATGATTAACAAATTTTTCTATCTGACTCAAAAAAATTTAAAACTTGGACTTACAATTTATACTCTCTATATTACTAGACTCTTATTTCTCATATCTTGGATATTTCAACCGACCACTCTCTCGGCCCAAAATTCCCTTTTATAAAACAAGGGAGCCAACAAGCTTTAGGTGGGAGAGTACACATATCCATTTGTAAATGAACCGCTAACTCCTAATTCAGGTACAATTCTATTATGTGAGAGGAGAGCATAAGACAAAGATCATCATTAGTTGATAAAGAGGAAAGAAAACTCCGCTCCAAAGGTCGCTCCCCATACATCGAAGGCATGCTTAGCCATTATAATATTAAATCCACCTCAACACCTTATACTTGGAGTCAAAAGGAGAATACAATTTTAGAATATAATATCTAAGGCCAGACCTGTATTATACATGACCAAGTTACAATTCTCGACTATAAAACTCATAATTCCAGTTCATCAGTGAACACATTTTTCCATGATTAAAATTCCTCCTCGAAAGGCCACTGGAAAGCCACAACCTGATCAACCTTGTTTCGATAGGGAGCATACTTTACCATTATCGATGTGGCCTTATAAGAGAAGACAACTTTTCCAATGTATTCTCTAGCATGCGGATCTCAGCATTTTTTCATATCTCATGTTTTTGAGACATCATTATATTGTTCATTTGCTCCTTCCAAACCTGCAAGGGTTTGACTTCCTCCTGACTATGTAAAATATGAGGCAATTGGGTCAGGTCCTTTCCATCATACACATCTTTCAACAATTTAATATTGGATTTCATTGGGGTGGCAAATCCCTGAAACTTCTGCTCAACAATTCCCTTGACCAATTGATATGTTGCAATAAGAGTAGGATATTTATCACCATGCTATTTTGCCCCTACTACCATGAATCTCAACTTCTCCATTCTAGGGCTCCATTTTTTTAGCAATGAGATGGCCAATTCTTTATCCCTTGGAAACATTTTTAGTGCTTGCAACATTAGGACATAATTTGCATGAACATTGTTTAGCTTACTCTTGACCATTCTGTTTAAATGTTTCAAAACGGTGTCCACTATCACTGCATTGTTTCTCCTTCCTGCATCCTAGATTTGCTTTACCATATCCTTATATTCTTCAACCTGGTGAATCAATTTCTCCCTAGAATGTCCCCTTCCAGGGCTAGTAGCCCTCTCAATAGTGATAGGTACTTGTCCCATATTATATGGAACAATAGCCAAAGACTATGCTTGTGCAGGAGGTTGAGACTGCTCTACTGGTGGGTCAGGAATAGTGTGGCTAGAATTGGCTTGATTTTGAGATCTCATGGTATCCATTTGTTTCCTTAATAGAGCCAATTCCATTTCTAACTTTGCTATCTTTTGTTGACTCTGATTATATTCAATAATAATGTCATGATATTGGCCTCTCAGAGTATCTCGCTCCTTGGTCAAATCTTGAACAGTTGCTCTGGTGAATTTGGCAACATTCACGACCTTATCAGCAACTTCCAATGTTGGGGTGTCAACAACTCTCCTCACAACCAAGTGACCACTGAAGTCAGAATGTTCTACAACAATAGGCTTTTTAGAGCGAGTAGATAGGGACCGAATTGCCAATGCATCCCATTCCTCACTAAAGGCCAATCCCTTGAGTTCCAATGTAGCCTCCTCTTTAGTAGCAAGAAGTGACTTATTAGCCCTTCTTATTATGTCAAACACCATAGCATCAGTGATATCCCATTCTAGAAGTAGCAATAGTCTAATTTTTTGTACCAATTCTCGGCCCTGCTCTAGTATTATTGCTTTGAATCTTTCTCTCATTTGTTCCCTGACCTTAGCTTGAATCACCTTCTCTGGGAGCTCTAGATGTAGACTTCTCTCATGTGCCACCTTCTCAGCATATAATGCAGTATGTGCTCTCCACACAAAATCTTTAAAAGCACTGGTTTGAATAAAAGAGTCATCCATCATGAACTCTCAGTAGGCTTCTATTCTCAAGTCATCATTGCTTGTTATTCCTTTGATTTCATCTTTTCCTAACCTCAAAGAAACTGTACCTAAACCTGTTGCAATGTTAGCTAGGTCCAATGGAATCTCAGGATGCATTTCATCCGGAGTGACAATAATTTAATCATCCTCATCACCATCATAATCAACAATCTTTATCCTTTCAACCCTCTTCCTCTTTGGTGATGGTGGCCAAGCCTATTTTGAAAAACTTGGAGGAGAATCCAAATCAACAACATTTGGTATTGACTGCCTTGAAGAAGGTGGTGCAATATTTTTAGCAACATCTTCAGCCCTACTTCCCTTTCTTCTAGAAAAAACCCTTATCTTCTTTTGGGGCTGATAAGTAGGCCTCTCCTCTTCCTTTACCTTAGGGTACTCCTCGATGGTTTGTGATTTTACCCTTTCTTCCACAACCCTTTCATCTTTCAAAACCCCAACCAAGCTCTCAAAATTATCAATAGCATACATTGCCCTCCTAAACTCATCTCTAGTATTAAGTATGGGATTGAAACTAGGTATTTTCTCATGCTTACTTTTTACCATTTTAGAGTAGGCAATGTATAGTGTCTTTCTATCATCTTGTAATTCCAAATCAAAAATATTCCTGATGATGTCCTTAGGAAAGTAGAAGTTGTGGACAAAATCTCCTCTTCGATGTTTTGCCTTCATTTGAGAGATAAAACCCTTAGGATCATGATTCCTGGGGTGCACAGTCCTTAGCTTATAAGGCCCAAGTAATTGATGCAACTCCTTCCATCCTCCCTTTTCCATAACAAAATCAGTAAATGTTATATATTCAGGGAAGAAAGAACATTTCTTTTGTTCAACTAGAAAGTGTAGTTCCTGAGTTCCTCCCAACTACCTCATGATTTCCAAAAATCCAAGTCTAAGGGGCAACTCCATTGGAAAAACCTTTGGATTGACATTAGTGCCAAAAAACCTGAAAACTATGGTATTACGATAGGGGAAAATGTCTCCCCAATTGTGCATTATGTTCAATTCAGGCCTTCTCTCCATCGGCCTCAATAAGTCATGAATTTCTTTTGGGATCCTTGGGGGGTCACAAACCAAAGCCTCCCTTAATTTAGATCCAAAGACATTATGGAAACTTACATAATCAAACTCATGATCATGCATGTCAAGAATCCTAGTCCAATATTGGATAGGCATTTCAATGTTTCCTTCCTTCTTCTTTAATTTCATATCTTTTTCGAACACAGCCTGACTCCTATACAGAAACATGTGGACTAACAAGGAATACCATTTGAATCCAACCCAATTCTTCCCCTCCTTTAGGGCTACCAGACCCGTGTGCATCTTCTCTGCCAAATAAGTGGAAAAATCATATATTACATTAAAACTTGGGTGCTAGAGATACTGCCATATACATAATATCAGTAGGAAAGGTTTCCTTTAAGTTGACTCTTAGAACTTGACATAAAGCACAAACAGTCTTCTCGAAATAACTAGCGAAATAGCCCACAGGAAAAGGTTGGGGCTCATTCCTACTAATTACTACCTTCTTCTGATTTTTTCCTCTTCCTAAGACTGCCAAATGAGGTATTAATAGGGATGTTTTGAACAAACTCCTAGTATTTCTATATTCTTGTCTGAAAACCTCCAAGTCAATAGGAACCATATCCTGACTCCATTCGTGCAATTTGAAAATCTCTACAATTTCTTCTTTGGTTATCTTAATCATCTGCACACCAGCATGTGTTCTGACAATTCAGGCCATAGGGTCATATCTAGCAACAATGTCCTTTAAAAGATCTACATCCATATAAACATTAGGAACCACCAATTTACCCAGGTCTAACCTCCAGGGGTTACACAAAGGAAGCGACAAATTCTTGTTCCCATACCAATTGGAGAACAACTGCCACTCTATGTATGGTAACTCAACATCTTGAATTGCACATTGCTTGTCTGTCAATCCCTCCAAGATTCGAGGCCCATAGAACAAAACCTTTCCCTCCTACTTCTTACTAGTAGAGGGTTGTAACAAATCAATAATATCTTGGGATAAAGACCTGGTAGTGGTTTCAGAACCAGAACTTCGGGCCTTGGGTGCCATTTATACTAGACTAATGATAATTCGAACTAGTGTTTTCTTATTTTTGAATAGCAAATAATTACAATTTTCTCCTTTAGCCTTAACAGAAAATTCTTCAATATTCAAAAAACCGTAGCAATTATCTAAACAAGCTCTAAAAGCGAATCTATTCAATCAATTCTTCAAGAATAGAGATAGGAAACAATCACGAATTTCCCAACAAGCAACCATAAAATTTTCTGAATTTACAAGAAATGGTGTACGTGCTACTTACAGTTTCAATCGGAGAACATCTAGGGCAACGAAATTGAGAAATCGTAACCACAACTTGCTTCACTCGATACCAAGCAATTCTTCCTCAATGTAGAGATACAGAATTGAAATAATAATTCGCAAATTTTAGCATTTAATTATGCAGGAAGAGTCGAACTCGGCCATTACTATTCACTCACGTGAGATAAAATGGCTATTGTACAATACCAGTTTATTTTTAAATACGAGCCGTTGATCAATCGCAACGTTGGCCAAAAGAACTCAAATTTAGTCAAAATAGTTTGAAAATGCGACGTTCTCCTTCCAGTCACCAAACGAACAGGATATTCACCTACCGAGCACCACATCAGAATGGAAATGGGCCCAACCTTTGTTATCAATGCACAACATTGGAGTCCACGCGTCACCAAATCGCACACCTCACAACATTATTGAATCTACAATTTTGATTACGCGAGGTTAGCGAGGAACGACCACGATGTGTCGATACAAAAATAGCTAGCGACATCAGCCTTCATAATCGATCAGTGAGCAAAACTGGTCCCCATAATTAAATGTGACAGATGGTAGAATCTCGCACGCCTCACACCATATTTGTGACGTTAGCAGAAACCTTGCGAGGTCTGTGAGCAACGGTCAAGATTGAAATCACTTCATTTGACGGCTGTGCAATCTGCACATGCAAAAAGGTTATTTCACTTAACTTTTTAATAGTTTTTTAATTTTGCAGGGGGTGTTTTTAATGACCGCCGATCTTCCTACGATTGATCTTGACCACTCCCCATGATCTCGCGATGACATCACCACTGGTTGTTTGACAATTGCGATATCACGAGCGAGCGCCACGTGTCCCAAGCTGTCGACACCGAAAAGGCATTAATAAAGTGTTTAATATTTGTGTCAGACTTAAATACATTATAAAGCGGGTTACTAAAACAACCGCGAGATACACGTGCTCGAGATCGATGGTGACGTTATAATCTTGGTAAAAAGTTGCTCGATGATTATGTTTGGTGTTGCTAGCTACTGTGTTTTTAATGACCGTCGATCTTCCTACGATTGATCCTGACTGCTCCCCGCGATCTTGCGATGACATCACCACTGGTTATTTGGTGAATGTGATATCACAGGCGAGCGCCACGTGTCCCAAGCTGTTGATCTCGAAAAGGGATTAATAAAGCATAAAATTTTTGTGTCAGACTTAAATACATTATAAAGTGGGTTACTAAAATAGCTGCGAGATGCATGTGCTCGAGATCGACGATGATGTCATAATATTGGTAAAAAGTTACTCGATGATTATGTTTGGTGCCGCTGACTGTTGTGCTTTTAATGACCATCGATCTTCCTACGATTGTTCCTCACCACTCCCCGCGATGTCATGATGACATCACTGTTGGTTGTTTGGCAATTGTGATATCATGGGTGAGCGCCACGTGTCCCAAGCTACCGATGCCGAAAAGGGATTAATAAAGCGTTTAATATTTGTGTCGGACTTAAATATGTTATAAAGTGGGTTACTAAAATAGCTGTGAGATGCACCTGCTCGAGATCAACGGTGATTTTATAATCTTGGTAAAAATTTGCTTGATGGTTATGTTTGGTGTTGCTGAGTGTTGTGTTTTTAATGACCATCGATCTTCCTACAATTGATCTTGACCGCTCCCCGCGATCTCACGATGACATCACTGTTGGTTGTTTGGCGATTGCAATATCATGGGCAAGCGCCACGTGTCCTAAGCTGCTGATGTTGAAAATGGATTAATAAAGCATTTAATATTTATGTCAGACTTAAATACATTATAAAGTGGGTTACTAAAATAGCTACGAGATGCATGTGCTCAAGATCGATGGTGATGTTATAATTGTGGTAAAAATTTGTTCGATGGTTATGTTTGGTGTTGCTGTCTGCTGTGTTTTTAATGACCATTGATCTTCCTACGATTGATCCTGACCACTCCCCGCGATCTTGCAAAGACATCACTGTTGATTGTTTGGTAATTGTGATATCACGGGCAAGCGCCACATGTCCCAAGATGTCGATGCCAAAAAGGGATTAATAAAGCATTTAATATTTATGTCAGACTTAAATACGTTATAAAGTGGGTTACTAAAATAGCTGCAAGATGCACGTGCTCGAGATCGACGGTGATGTTATAATCTTGGTAAAAAGTTGCTCGACACTTATGTTTGGTGGTATTGACTGCTGTGAGTGAATACGATCACCAATGGTAGGAATCAACGGCTACCCGCCATCGTGTGATCCAAAGATGCAGGATGTTTAGTGATCGCGATATCATGGGCGGGCGCCACGTGTATTCTTTTGGTGCTGCTTCTGCGGTGGGCCCTTGATGCTGACATGGATATTTCATCATCCCTTTTGAAGATGGCCATTTGATGATCTGACAAAAATAAAATATTGATGACTGAAGTTTAAATTCACATCAAATGTGATTGGAGTCGTTGGGGCGGCATGCAAATGAGCTTTAATGGCGGACGAGATGTCTACTGCCTCAATTCAATCAACATAAAGTATCTGCTCTTTTTCTATCTTCATCACAAAAGAATTCAAGTATTTTCCAAGTAGTTCAGAGCTAGAGATAAATTTTTCGAGCGATCACCGTGATGTTTGGTTCTCTGCAAGGTGCGAAATCCCGTGAGTTATTTTCTTAACTGCTAGGTTAATTTGACTATGTCTTTGTGAAGGGTTCTATTGTGTTGCTCAATGGGTTTTTTTAATTATTTTTGTAGGGTTGTTGGTTCGTTTGAATGATTGGAATTGCAAAGTTGTGTTGTATTTTTGTGTTCTAGGTACCCCTAGTTTCTTTGAGGATTTGATTTTTTAAAATAAGCCCTAGTTGTTTAAGATGGCACCACCGAAGCAGCACTTTGGCCATGTTGATTATTTGAAGAGGAATTTGTATGATGACTTCCTGGATCAACTCCCATTGTCAACAAATGATAGGAAGAGTGGTTTGGTTTTAATGAATGGAAAGACCCTTGACGAAGGTTTACTATGCAAAAATTATAACATTACGGATGCTAGGATTCCTATGACTGGTTTTGAAATGTTTAGGCCGTAGTATGGATAGTGAAACTTACCTCACCCCTTTTCTAATGCTTGGAAATATGACATGGGGAAACTAACACTGCCAAATGTGTTCCCTGATGTTTACTTGCTTAGAGCAGTGGTAGCACGGTATGATCTTGTGACAAGGGTCATAAGGGATAAGGACGGTGGAATTCTGCTAAGCCTAAATGTAGATGAGATTTGATAGATTTTTGATTTGACTAAGTATAGCCCTTTCTTAGTCCAAATAAATTTTGAGAAGATGAAGGAGGAGTACAAAAGGTTAAAGCCTCTTTTCAGATTGAAGATGCTTCCTTTTCACCTGGCCAGGGCAGGCAGTTCAACAATTCTTATCAGCCCAAATGACCAGGAGCCTTTCAGGCTGAGCTATTTTTCCAGTCACTTCCTAGCAACATTTTATTCATTGTGCCATATTTTAGGGTTCAACCCTAATATTGTGATGCCAGTTGCGTACATTTTAATGGGAGTCTAGATTCAACATCCCAACTTCTTTGTGGTATATGACTTTGCATCATTCTTGTTAGAGAAGATCCATGAGGGTTTGATGAAGCTGCATGTGGGGGATACTGACACTCCTTTTTTTTGGTACTCCCTGTTGATGCATATGTTCCTGTACAAGAATTTTTTTTTCTTCTCAGAAAACATGGAGTTGAGGCCGGAGGTGAATGGAGAAAGGTTACCAGTACAGGTGTGGAGTGCAGATTTGTCTTACAACAGGGGAGGTGCCAACTTTGTGTAGTTTGATAACTGCTTTGCCTCCAAACTCAGGGCTCAGTTGGTGGTAAATGTGCCAAGAGTCCCTAAAGATTTCCATGACTTCCTCCGATCGAAGGTGAGGAAGCCTAATTTAAAAGTGTGTCACAATTGGGGCGATATCATCTTGTACCCTGTAAGCAGTGTCTTGAGGGTGTATGGTTTCCAGGGAACCCCTCATATCCTCCCCTTTAATGTACCATCAAGGATGGGGTTTGCCGAAGTAATGTGGCAACTAGGTTGTATTCATGAGGACAACCTAACAAAGAAAGGAAAAGGGACTTTGTTCCCTGACTACACTATTGTTTCTGATTTTTTTTGTTTCAAGGGAGGATGGGTCCACTTCGGAAGGTTTTCTGATGACTTCAATTTCAGGAATGGTCCTAGGAGACAACATGAACCTAAGGGATTCTTTGTATTGTTCAGACAACGAATTAAAGGTGGCAAATTTGCACATTAATTCAACTTTCCTAAGAACTTGATCAAAAATGAGTTTGATTTGAATAGGCATGAGTTGAATAAAGAAAAATGGATTGCATATGAAAAGTTGCTAGCTATAATACATAAAATGGATCCAAAATATGATCCATTAATGGAGTTCACTCCATTTCACAAGAGAATAGACTTCTTATTGGATGATTTCAAAAGTATCATGGGCACCTTGAGGACCAAGAGGGTCAGTTTGGAATTAGATTTTGGTATAGAAAGACCAGATGTGAGGCCTGAAGAAACAAGGCTAGCTTATCAGCCACTAATTGATAGGCCTCTATACAAGAGAAAGAGGAATGTGAGTAGTGATGAGGATGAAGGGGATAAGAAGGGAAAACAAGTCATGCAAGCATCATCACAGCTGGGTCCAAGGATCAAAGCACCTAGAGGGATAAGGATTGTGGATTTAGATTGACCAACAAGAGGTGATCCTGCAGTGTTACCATTAGAGCCAAGCCCTAAGAGGTAGAGAGTTGAGGAAACATGGGAAAATTTGATGGATGAGATAATTGTAACTGATCAAGACATGCAGGTTGGTATCCCTTCCCCTCCTAGATCAACACAATTGGTGCTTTCTGACATGGATGTAAAGGGGCAATGTGTACAAGATGCTAGGATGGAGGCTTGCAAGGCATTCTTGGGCGATGATGTATTTGTAAAGACTCTTGTATTCTTGCAACTAGTTTGGAGGGTGAAACTAGAAGAGTACCAGAACAAATGCAAGAGTAGGAGAGAATCAAGACCTGATAGGTCTGAGCAGGAGAATGACGATGAGGTCAAGGCTGAATTAATGGAAGAATTCAAAGGCATCACTCCTAAAGAGGGAAGAAGACTTGTGACTCAGGCTAGTGTCTTACTTTTTCCTGAATGGGACATAGCTAATGCGGTTGCATTCAATGCTATCTTACAGTCCAAGAACCCTATACAAAATAGTGAAGAAGAGGTTAATGCAGCTCTACAGGACTCTGCCTTCAGTGAGGAGTATGAAACTCTGGCCATATGGGCATTGGCACCCCAGGGTAGAAATCCAAATGTAAGTGATATTAGCCCACACCTAAGGGGAGGGCTAATCATCAAGAGAGATTCTAAAACTTCAACAACATAAGCTACAATCCTGATAGTGAATGTGACCAAATTGGCCCAAAAGACAGCTAAGAGAGAAGAGGTTGAAAAGAAGAGTATGATGGAGAAATACAATATGATAATTACAGAATATAATAGGATGCAGGAAAGGAATGTTGAGCTGCAATCTGAAGTAGATAGGTGGAAATATGGGCAGATGGGAGAATCCTCTAGTGCTCTTGGTATCATAGCAATACCTTCTATTGTAGGATCGGTACCCCATACTACTCCAATTGTTTCAACTCTGGGGTCCCCCATCTAGGCACCTGCTCTTAGTCCTACACCAGGGCCAGTTGAAGAAGAAGTTGAATATTCTATGGATCCCACCAAGAAGCAAATATTGAATAGGATCACAGAATTGCAGGTTGCCTTAAAGGCAAGTGAGGATGATGCAATTGCCAAACAAAGTGAGGTGGTTGACATAGTTTTGAGGAATCTGAATGAAAAGGTTGATGGTAAATTACCATTTGTACATTCTTTGTATTCTTTATTCTTGGATGGAATAAAAAATATCAATAGGGATCAGGAAATAGTTTTGCCTTCGGCTGAGAAATGGATCCCTAGGGCCAACAATTTGGATATTATGTACAAAGCTTCTAGGTTTGATGTGGACAACAGGCCCTAGTCATTGAAGCCTACTCAAAACTTTGTAAAATCATTGAGCAGATTTTAGGCCCTACCTGATAATTTTAGTAGAAGAATTAGGGAGCTGATAAAGAGCTTTGATGACTAGAATGATACATTTTTGCCAGAAATTATTGATGCACATGGAAATGTTAAGACATTGCAATAGTGGCAGGATGGGAAGAAGAAGTTATCAATGCAAAAATCAAATCGATTTGTGATGATTCAAAATATGATTTGCTGGTAAATAGTATGGATAAGATAATTAACACTAGCACATTCTTAGAGTTTTTTGAAAGGGAAGCCAATCAGGTTGTAGTGAAGTACACACCTTACAATAATAAGGTGAATGAGGTCATGAATTTTTGTTGGCCAATGGATGAAGAGTATCAGAGATGGGTGGAAAAGTACTTAAATGAAGAGGAGTAAAAGAGTGTCTATTACCATAGGATGGATGAAGGAATGCTAGACGATGATGCAAACAATTCTTGAGACAGCCACAGGAAATGATTTAACAATGGATAGGGCATGTAAACAAAATGAGAAGATATTCGAAATGGAGATAGCCATAAGGAATGCACTAGAGGATGTTGATACACACAAGCGGCCAGCTTACCGAGATTATCTATCAAAACATCTATTTATGGCTTAATAGAGCATAATTTCTAGTTTTTTATTGTTGTTAAGAAAACTACATTTCTCAAAGGACACGCCCTTTCACAATTTTGATATATTTATATCTGTTTCATAATGTAAAACAGATATAGGCGGATAGGAGAAAGATACAATAGATAGTTTGCAATGTAACTTTCCTTTAAAAGACTCAGATGCATGTATGAATTTTGATGAAGTTAATGAAGATGTCTAAACTTGTGGCTTAATCTTGGTATCAGCTATTTGTGGAATTATATAGTTCTCTGGTTGTCTCCATTTTGATGCTTTTCTATTGTCTAAATTGATATATGAAGCATATAAATATATTCATTTTACCAATACACATTTGTTGTATTTGTGTGATGTGATTATTTGGTTCTTTCAAGTAAAGATTAAACCCTTCTAGTCAATCATAGTAACTGAAGAGTATTAACTGGATCAATAAGAAGAATCACATAACTAGGATTGTCATTCTATCTCAAGTAGAGTTTGTCAGTCATTTCCTTGCACATTTATACAAGTTATAAACTACATCTATGTCCCAGACACTTTGAATTATTTCCATCATATATTACACTTTTATAGATCTTCATTAGACTCCATACACCCAACAAGGCAGCGGTCTCACGCTTTCATCTTTTGGTTTATCCATTTTACTTTTTACATTTGTTAACTGAACATATTCTAATATAATTCAAATATAATTAAAATTAAAAACATCATAAATTAATTATGTAATCACATAAGTCAAATATAATTCTATCAAGAAATTAATATCAAATAGATAATACAATCACATAACTCATACATTTCAATGTCATTGATCTTCTTCTTCATCCAAATCTTTGTTTGTATCATCTGATCCAGATTCAACATTGTAAGGATTGGTCATATCATCATCATCATCATTGATATCAGTTTCGATAATGTCATCATCCACACAAATATCATCTTCATGAACATTAACTCCTACATCATCATGATCTAGTTCCTCCTCTTCGACATCTTCATCAGGCACATCATCAACTAACTGTTGATCCTGATCATCATCTACATCATCTTTTATTTCTTCAGTATCTTCTTCTTCTAGCACATTATACTTTATCGACCTTCCTCTTGGATCACGTCTAACAACATATGACCAACCCGCTTTACCTGGAACCTTTGAGTAAAATACCTGCTCACATTGGCTTGGAAGAACATAGGGCTCATTTCCAACTCTCTCAAAATACCTTGTATTAACCATGGTAAATCCATTATCATGTTCAATAACAGTTCTCTCGAGATCATTTTCATTCAATCGTAGCCTGTAACATAGGACAACAAATGGAACTAATTTGAAGGACTTAAAGTCACACTCAAGTATATCATCCAAAATCCCATAGTATTGATTTTCTAAGACTTCTGGATGTATGTCGCTTCTAGATGAAACATTAGTCACTTGGAAGATTGCAATTATTCAAGAATCACAAGTTTTCTTCGTGTCATCCAACATTTTGATTCAAAATTTACGACCATTGTACCACATAGCCTTGTGGTGTTTCACCTGCAATATGTCAAACATGTAAAAATTATTGCAATATCGTCAGTTGATAAACATATTTATTGTTGGCCGAATGTATGCAAAGAAAAAAATTTTCAATATATATATAAATCAATATAATTGAAAATAATTAAATAATATGGGTGATTAATATATTTATACATACATGTTTCTCTCTTAAACCATATGCAAAATCAATTTCCCTTGGTGTAACATTGGAATCTCCATTACGATGAGCTTATTTAACCAATGAAGCCACACCTTCCCATGTTCATGCGCGACCAGATTGTTGACATTGTTCAATCCATACCATCATCCAATCAATATTGTTTGCAACATACAAATGTAGTGCATCCCACTCTCGACCAACTGTATCAAAAAAAATTGAAATTCACAAATGACGTATCATTAGTTAATTACCACGGTATACGACCTTAATTTATAATTGATGAATATTGAAAGATTAATAATTAAATAAGTACAATATACATAAGAACCAAATGTAAAATGTATTCTAATTAATCTCCATCACCATTTTATAATTACCTGTCACTTTCCTCAATCTACCTTTCCCCATCAGGTACTCCCCTTCAAATTTTTTAATGGATTTGGGATCCCAAATACGATCTACATGGATCTTTGTTGCAAACTTAGGAAGATATTCAGTAATGTACACCATGGTCTAGTATACCATGTATCCCTCCAGCATAGAACCCTCGGGATGTGCTTTTTGTCTAACCAAAGCCTTCAAAATTTTCAAGTGCCTCTCAACCATCCACATTGATCATGTGTGTATAGGTCCACACAATTCAATCTCCTCAATTTGGTGTATGAGGTAGTGTTCTTGTGCATTGAAAAATTTCAAAGGTAGACACTTTTGCATTTCACACATTAGATGAGGAATTTTTCTCTTCCAATAATTTATATCTTCTTTATGGATTGCTTTAGATGACAACCATCTACAAGTGATTCAAGGCACAAATATATTAATGATATTTAACAAAAATATACAACGAATTGAAAAAATATCGCTACTTACCTCATGTATTTTCCAAGATCATATATAATTTTCTTGACATTGTTGTCGAATTTGTCTGGGAGAGATAGAGGTAGAACGTACTACAACAATTATAAAATAATTTTTTCATTAATATTTTTCCAAAAGTAGTAAACATAATACACTGAAAAGTACATGAAATATACATATATATATATATAATATACCAGAATAATTACCTTAATGAAGGTATGTCAATCATGCATTTTCATCCCTAACCCAAATTCACCTTTCTTTGTTATGATATTGTTTATGTTTGTAGAAAATCTTGTGGGAAATCAAATTTTTCGTATGACTTGTTTTATAGCATTGCTTTGCTGCTTCGTTAATAACCAAGGAAGGGCCCTTATATTAATCTGGTCTCCATCGCTATTTAATTGGATGACATTTTTCAATGCATGACTAGCTTCCTGAATGTCACTACAAATTTTGATAATTTTTTCTTTGTCATGCCTTCCATCCAATATTTTCCATAATGTTTCTGTCATATTCTTTCCAATATGCATTGTATCAAAAAAATGCACAATTTTCAGCTTCTCATAGTAGGGCAACCTATTAAATTTTCTGGGATAAGTTTTCAATCCTTATGGAAGCCGACCATTAATGCCTTGATGACCTTCATGAAGCATATAAGTTAAACAAATTAACAATGACAATCACTGTCAATTACAGCATGAGTAAAAACAACACAATATAAAAATATAAATTCAAAACATATCATAAATGATAGATAAAAAATTTAATTCAATGTATAACCTTGATGATTAATTATATTATATTCCAACTTCCATAGGCGAGGTGTCATTCTTCATGGTTTTGATGTAGTCTCTTCTTTCCCATTGAAAAGATGTTTTTCAATAGTTAGATACTTATTATTTTTGTGGAGGAAGTGCCTATACTCATCAAACACCTACTTTCCTAAACTTGTTGAGTGATGAGATTTCATCTTTGGACCACAAATTGGACATGCAAATTTTCCCTTTGTTTGAAGACCTGCAAATCATATATAATTGGATTAAATATGTCAATTTTTATAATTATATATAATGAATAGATTACTTTAAAAACATGCATGATATCTACTTCATCAAACTAAATATTGTTAAAGTCATGTAGTCGAACGTTATAACATACCAAAAAAATGTGTTAGCCTTGGGGCATCATGAATTATCCATACAAGCATTGCATGGAATCGAAATTGTCTTTGTCTTATTGGTCTAGATACGTCATACATAGTGACGCCATTCCATAACTTTAGTAACTCATCGATAAGAGGCTCAATATATACATTCATATCTTTAACTTGGTACTTACCTAGTTTAATGAGCATAAAAATTACATAATTATTATAACCATTTTACTGTAATATATATAAATTCATGTACATGACTATTAAATGAAAAAACATATAAGTCATTATGTAACAAATAAGACAAATGAGATGCTACTACGTTAAAGAAAATTGATGTAAAAAAATACCTGGAACAATCATTGCCAACATTATGTGCTCCCTCTTTATTGACATCCATGGAGGAATGTTATTGTTGATAACAAAAATAGGCCACACTTAGTAAATAGATCTCAGCTCTCCAAATGGATTGACACCATCCCCTACCAATGAAAGTTTGAGATTATGAGGTTCTTCTTTAAAGTGTGGCCATTTTTCCTCTATGTCCCTAAATGCAGAACCATACGCAGGAATTTGAAGAATCTCATCTCCACTTCTATTACGTGCATGGTAATCCATAAATTGCACTAAGCTTTCACACCTAAATAACTGTTGCATATGTGAAATAATGAGAATATAACGAAGAACCTTGTGAGGCACCTTTTTTGTTAATTGATCTCTTTGATATCTACTAATATGACATTTTGGGCATTCTATTGCAAATTCATGTTGTTTATGACATATAATATGATCATTGGGACATGCATCTATTGCTTGATACTCCATTCCAATATCTTTCATAATGCCAAATAAATCTTGGTATGAGCGAGGTAAAATATTTGATGGTGGTAACAAAAATTCACCAATCAATCTACAACAAAAAATAATTTCTTAATATAAAGAATATTAATGGTACATACTTCATCTTTTATTTACTAGCGATGAACTAACAATAATTAAAATAGATGAAAAAAGATGACATATATGATATACCTTAACATCCGTGAGATTGCTATGTTGGATAAACCATTTATAACCTTCAAGTTCACCAACAAAAATACAACAGAGAGAAGAGTTGTTTGGGAGCCTTCATAAAGGGGCTTGTATGCCTTCTCAAGTACAGGTAAATCATGAACATCATCAAAGTCATCTCGATCAACACGATCAGATGTGCCACTACATGTGTCATGGATCAATGTATTTGTACCATCATCTTCAATTGTGTTTTCCGACACATGATCATCTTCTTCCATAGGATCATTAACTTCATTTTCGATATTCACAACTCCATGTTCCTCCGCTTGCAAAACCACATTCTCCAAGTTGTGATCATTCATATCATGTGCCCTAGGGCACCCCACCTTTATAATAATGACAAACACAAATAAACCATGATTATGATCAAGTGATTTTATATATATATATCAAATGTTAAAACAATATAAATATTTGCAAATTCAATCAATATAAACACATATAATGAACATCTTACCAATAGACGATAATCATGCCCCCCTTCAACGTGACCATGCTTCCTACAATGTTTCTTAGGTGTTGTGATTAAAAGTCTTCTCGCCTTTAAGCCCTTGCAATTGTTGCAAGGACAATAAAATTTCCCATCACCCTTTCTTTTCAATATAGCCCACAATCTAGCAATTTTCTCTTCATTTTGTTCTAGACTAATATTATCTGACATGATTTTTCTTTACCAAGCTTGAATACTTAGATCTTCAAAAAATATCAAACTCACACTCCAAAAATTTTTAATCATACACGGGTAACAAAATATAATAATTATGATATTTTACACCAAAAAAATTTGGCATGCAACCACCCTTGCAAAAGAGAAGATAGTCTGAAGTTAATGGCACCCCAAAAAACACTTTCAAATGCTAATTCTAGAAATTATTAAATTCTGATTTTACTATGATTTCCAACTGTTAGACTCCTAAAATCAGAATATTGAACTTGCACAACAAAATCTGGAAATGAAATTTTCAAAATGCAGCTAATAGGCCTCAACAATTAAGGCCTACTCAATATTTTGTGAAGTCACTGCAAGGTTTCCACGCCTTACCTGATGATTTCAGTAGGAGGATTAAAGAGTTGGTAAAGAGTTTTGATGAATGGAGTGACACATATTTACCAGATATTGTAGATGCCCAAGGAAATGTTAGATCATTGCAGCAATGGCAGGATAGGGTGGATGAAATCATCAATGCACAAATCAAATTGATTTGTGATGACTTAGATTATGACATGCTGATGAGTAGTAAGGATAAAATCATTAACACTAGCACATTTTTTGAATCTTTTGAAAGGGAGGCGAATCAAGTAGTAGTAAAGTATACACCTTATAGTGCCAAGGTAAGTGAGGTGGTAAATTTTAATTGGCCAATGGATGAGGAATATCAAGGATGGATAGAAAAGTACTTAACTGAACAAGAATAGGATAGAGTCTACAACTGGCAGTTAACACGTCAATGGTTATGGTTATAAAAAAATTTGGCTATGTCTTGGTGGCAGTTTTGGTGCAAGATTTCAAAGTTTGGAAAATGCACCAGTTATTCTCCAGTGGATGGGATGAACAAGAAGATTCTCTAGAGACTCGGCTATTGTAACCAATTTTTGAAATGTCATAAGGCGGTCCAAGTGACCAGTGACAGGTGTATTTATGGTCTGATGCTTGTTGCTCCTTCATTTTCCCTATAAGAAGGATTTTAGGACTAGAAATACGGGTTAGCAAGCTAGATATCTTTAGGTCGAGTCTAACTGAATTTGCAAAGTGAATTTGTAAAGAGCCTGATATTATAGTGAAAATACTATTCTTAGGTTTTCTATCATTCTGTTGTAGGTTTTAGTTTCAAAGGTATTTAATTTTCAAGATACTACTAGCATCTTAATGAAAATTATTCATTTCAAGGTCATGTATCTCCATTGTATGAATATATTATTATCTTGAATAAAATAATCAAGGGTTATTTTGTTCATCTCACTATTATGGTGTGTGTAATTCTCATTTTGGCTTTAATTCAAAGAATTAATTAAAATGTTTGAGTGAGGTTATAGGTGACTATGTTCATATAAGGATTTGATAAGTAGTATTGGGTTAGAATATAGATTGATGGTATTGTAAGGCAGTATTATCTGAGATTTTATATGCTATGTGTCTAGAAGATAAACTTGGTTACAGTAAAAAAAACCAACACCTTTGATATTATCTAGCTATGGCTCCCAAATCTATTGCAAACTGATCATTAGGGTTAAATTGAAAACTTGCAAATATAATCTTTTTCCAAATGCATCAAGAATTTTCCATCAGTTATAAACAATTTGTGAAGCTAGGTCTAAAATCTGGAAATGAAATTCTAAAAATGCACAAGACTAAAAATGAAATCTGATGAGATGTTGCTATAAAATATGATTTTCAAACCTGGAAGTACAAATCTGACTTCACAAATGAATTCTGGAAAAAGACAATGACTACCCTCAACCTGGCGATATCTTCTTGAGTTTATTCTGATTTTTCCCAAGAAAACCATCGAGCAAAACACTATTGCAATAAATAGTCGAGCTCATTTCAATTTATGCCCACCACAATTAAACTTTGTAGGTCCGTCACAATTTTGGCGAAAGATCTTCATCGAAATGTAGATGAAACAAAGTTTCGTCGAAATTCTGACGAATGTCGGGAATAAAAATTAACAAAAATGAAAATTCACACAAGTGCCCGATGATACATCTAATTATATAGCTTTCGTCGAAAGGTTTCATCAGAAATTGGGGTCAAATGAGTTAGTGGGTTTAATCCGTGAGAAAAATTTAGTAATGAGGAGGCAGGGAGTAACCTTGATTAAATCTAGCACTCTCATCTTGCATGCTCTTTACCTTTAAGACCATCCACCTATGTGCATAACCCTCAGATCTAATGGATGACCCATATTAAGACATTTGGATTACTTTTAAACCATGTGCTAAAAAGGTTATTTTATTAATGTGAACATTAATGCCTCCATTCTTATGCCAAAATATTTCCGCAATAGTTCACAGCTTACTATAGTTCCTTCGATGGTGTAGATTATGCCAGGTGGTGTCTTCCCACTTCCCCATTGAGGGATAGGAGATGAAGCTGGGTCCCCCATGAGCTACTGGGGAATGGTCAGGATTAACCTGAGCCAGTTCATCTTGACCATCAATCTCATTAAAGCTTGATAACCACTGCCTTTGAAAGATGATGGACCTCACTATTATATGGGACATGTGATGCTTTCCCGCGAACCCACTGAAATATTTTTATAGAAAATAAAACTTGATGGGAGAACGAGGAGCGGCCAGGATGCAATCTTAGAGATCTGATGACTTGCATTAAAGCTTATACCTACACGTGCATAATTCTTTTAATACTTAAAAGGGGGCCCGACTAGGTTGATGAATGATATGGGACATAAAACTTAGGCTCATACCTTAGAACAATGATGAAAAATTAAACCCCAAACTTAGGAGAAAATAAACCATTTAAAGGATTTATGACCCACATCAACATAAAACAATATTTAAAATAATTTGATGGACAACAACTAGGAACTATAGGTTTAAGGGGTCGATGAATAAATGAACTTAATAACATAAGTCATAACTAACATGGTTGAGAACAAGTAATAACAAGTCAACTATGAATTATAATTCATGCAAATGGACCAACACTTAGGTTTTGTTAAAAGGGTTTAAGGGGAAAATACACCATAGAACAAGGAAACAACTAAAACCCTAAGCCATAAGACCATTTCCAAACGAGGAAAACAAACAGATTTTGCAAAATTTATCAGTGGAACACATAAATTTTTAGGGGTTCCACCAAATACCTCCTAAATACCTCCTTTAAATATAATTATTTTCGCAATAATAACCTTATTTTGTTACATTTTATATCAAGTTTATGAAAGTAAGGTTCATTTTCTAACCTTTTGTTTACAATGAGTGATGTAAGTCACTTTTCCAAAAAAGGTAAGAAGGAACTTGTAATTTCTATGTTATGGACTAAGATGAAATATTTATCTATCTTTGTATGCTTCATCCATAATACTTCTTGAAAATATTCATGAAACTAATCATTATCTATCTTTATAGATACTTAATTTGTAGTACAACTCTTTCACCATTTGGCCATTAGAAAGTGCTTTGTGTGGTGATATGGACACTCCAATCAATTTGGTGAGCTCTCATAGATATATATAATTCCTTGGTATGATCATAAATCTTCAATTGAAGCGAATCATGCTAGAAGAAGACTTCATGCTAATCAGTGGGGTTAAACACATTTTTGGGTGGGAATTCTTATCATCGAATGAGTGATATAGAGTGGAATTTGATATCTCCTCACATTTTGTGGTGACTCTCCTTGATCTATAAATCTTGAAGGTGGAGGTGGAATAAATGGATTGGAATATTTTTATACTTTAAATACTAGGCGGGTTAGAGGAGGTGATGGAAGCTACCACCTTGGGTCTTGGCATTCTTAGGCCCAATGACCTGGGGCTTTTTTTTGTTTTGAGAAAGTTGGTAATATTCTATCCCTTTATCATGGATATTAAAGGTGTGAAACTACATAGACAAAGGGAGCGAGCTAGGGTAGGGAAAATATTCCTGAAGAAAATGCTACATATTGTACTAGTCTAGGACTTTGAATGGGTAGGTAATTTTATCAATTATGTGAAAACATTTCGTAATGAATAGATCAAATTTAAAGTGCAAGTTATCTTTATCTTATGAAATGCTTAATATCCTACTGTAGTTAGCAATCTAATTTTTCATTAGGGTTTTGTTGTCATTTTTGAGGTGTGTGATGATTGTATACCAGAATGGTTGATTTTCAAAATCATCTCTATGTTTCATGTGTTTTTATCTAGTACCCTAGTTTTAAGCAGTTGTGTCTGGTTGCATGGTTCGATGGGTACATTTTTTTGTATACCTATGATACTGTAATTGAAGGGTTGGGTTACATTTAGATTTGGTATTGTCCTCCAAAAGAATTTTTTTATTTGAGGGATGACTATATTACCCTCTACATAAATTTAAACTCACAAGTATGTATTTTAGTTACTTTATAAATATAGATTAAATAGTTTAGGCCTTTGGAATTTTATCAAAAAATAATCAAAATATATATTAATTTTTAGTCATTCAAGTAAAAAATTTAGAATAGTGTTAGTCATTTATATTTTTAAATTATGACTTTAAAATTTCACCCTGACCTGAATCTCTATTAAAATAATCAAATTATCATTAATTTTATTTCTTCAATTCAACAATCAAACACATCGCCAATTTTCTCAAGATCATTGAACTTTAATTGAATATATTATAATGTTACATAATTTCATAAACCTTATGTGAATCCAATATGAATAATTCAAATAAGTCCACATATAGCTAAAAAATCCATGAAATGTAAGGTAAATATATTCTATCCATATCAAGGTCATCGTAGTATGCACCAAATAACCTAATCACAATCATGATTGAGGGTGGAATTCAATGGAAACAACCAATCTGGACAAATCTTTCTACATATTTTGTAAACCTTTTAATAAATCTTCCTTGATCATTTAAATATTGAAACATAGGATATTACAATACTAATCATAAAATAAAATAAAAGATAAATGAAATGATAAATAAAGGATCCATAGATTGAACCATCTCGCAATATATGAATGTGTAAAATATTTTCAAGTAAAAAACCTCATAAAATTTCATTTAATTATAAATTAATTTGAAGATTATCTATATAATTATAGATAGAAACTATAGATATCACTTCACCTAGATTCTAAATGACTTGTAATACCTCTTGTGCATAGAGATATAATTCATTATAAATCTAAAAAAATCACATGTCTTCTCAATGAGAGAGAACATCTTTAAATATAATATAAAGAATGAAAATATACTTGAAAGACTATTTTTTGGACATATTCAAATCTCACTTATAAATAATTAATAATATAATAGTTTATAGATCATAGAATATGTATATACTTTTGTAACCTTATATTAGGATAATATATAAATTTCATAAGTGTATGATCCTTAATAATATTATGTTCTAACACTCCCTGTTAATTTTATAACCTAGTAACATGTAGCTATTTTTATTAGTTATAAGTAGGGGCACAAATATATGCCAAAATAAAGATCATGTATTTTGAACAACATGAAAGTCATCTTGTCATATATTAAAATCCTAGTTTAGAAAAAATGATATATCATGGTGAAAAATAAAAAATGAACCTTGAGAAGATTAATGATTAAAAACTTCATTAAGAGATTCTGATGAATTTATATTCTAATTTATACATTGAATTATTTTCATTCCATGTGATTTATTTAGATTAATGTGTCGTGAATGGAATCAACTTGATCAATATGAATGACATTATTACAAAAGTTAGAAAAGTCCTCTTTAAGCATTTGAGTAGTCTAGGAAAAATGTTATGTATCCATAAATTGAAAAAAAGGTCTTCATGACCAAACAATATTTTTTCTTTTAAATATATTATAACATTCATATCTTCAACAATAGGTCTTGATCAACTTGATTCATTACCCTATTTTGGTTTAGCTTGTGAAGGATTCTAAGTGGAAGGTGAGTTATTCAATGAGATCATGGAATATAAGAAATATTTTAGTAGAGATAAATCATTGGGAAAAAAGGTTTATAGATTTAATACTAAAAATACAAAATCACCAATATTTTTTTTTATTATTAATATATTGATAACCATGTACATTATTTGGTAGATATCACTTCAATTTGCTACAAAAAAGAAAAATTTGTGTACAAGTAGACAATCAATTTTCACAACTTTTACATCTGGATCTGCAACTTATAAAAGGTATTATGAGCATATATACAAAGTGCCCATATGCTATACAATAATTACTATAATATGGAAACTATTATGTATCAAGTCTGATTATTCTGGTCGGCCACATTGTTGTTGGCCTCATCCTCCCCTATTGCCCCTTCCATTAGTCACATCTTTCTCAAGCCCAGTAATAGAGAAGGCATCACCATCCTACTATGCATGATGATAGGGACCCCTATGTATTTCTTGCCTTCCACACTCTGTACCATTATCGAAGGCCCTTTGGAACTCATTGAATGCCCTTATGAATATTTTTATTTCCCTATTGTTGAACTGGAATCCGTGGCAGCATCTAACATCTTGTCTATTGATTATGATCTTTCCATCCCTACAAAGACTCACAAATTTGTCTAAGGAGACCTCAATATTAAGTAATACCTACTGTGTGCAGTGAAAATCCCCTAGCTTAAAGGGAAAAATGAAAAAAAATGGAAGGAATAAGGAATCGCAACAACACCTTAGATGAGGCTTGAGTTAAACTTGAACAAATGCAAGAAAGGAACAATATTACCTTGCCCAAGTTGATCTTTTGGTTGGCCTTGTTTATTGTTCGATATGTGTGCTCCTAGATCAATTTTAGCAACATAATGGATTTTTGTGCTTGATTTGGATGCAAGATAGTTGTGTTCATTGAAGACTGAGCTGGGTTGAGATTAATGTTATAGATTGTGGATTAGAGTGAATGAATGAATTAGATTGTGAATGATAGTGATTAGGGTTGCAAAATGGCTAAGTGTTAGTCATTTAGGAAAGGGAGATGGAATGAATGGTCAAGATTCATTCTTGGCCAAGGACAAGAGATCAAGGATGGAGATAAAAGGTTGACCAAAAGGAATTAAAAATTCCTTTTTAATATGCATGGGGAAGACAAAAGGAATAAAATATTCCTTGGAAAGCCTTGGGTGAATAAATGGAATTTAAAATTCCATTGGAAAGTACATGGGGATTGCGAATCAAATTAAAAATTCCATGAAGGGTCTTGGGAGAATAAAATGGAATTAAAAATTCCATTGTGATGTGACAAGAGTTGACCAAAGGATTGATTAGACTAGTTAATTAATGATTAGGTGAAGGTTAGGTGGCTAATGAGGATTAGGAACAAGCTTGCGAAATTTAGAGGATTTGACACATCCTAATAATGGATTAGAGATATGCACATCCCTAATGATGGGATTAGGAGATGAATTAGGATTAAGTGTGGATGGGACATAAAGGGAATTAAACAAGTGGGTTATTTATTTAATTATTTGGAAGAAAGGGATAAAGGGGTAGGGTATTTAATTATTTAACTAAATAACTTATTGAACTAGAAGACTTTAAGGATTTTAATTAAATAATATAAATACTATTTAATTAATGTGGGTAAAAGGATATTTATACAAAATAGGGAAATTTGATCAAATGTAAGTGGTCAAATTTAGATGTCTACATTTTGCCTCTCTTTGAGATGGTGTTACGAAGTAGCATCATTTCAAAGAAAATTAAAACAGAACACCTAGGAGAAGATGGTTAGATTGGGAAAGATACCCTAGTCATTCAAAGGAGTGACTAGGAGGAAACATGATGAGAGTGAAGATGAATATTATGGATTGAGAATGCCCCCTGGAGAGGATAGGTGGGTTCAAGAGAACAAGGGTGTGCTCTTGAAATGGAGGAGATGATGAAAGGGTAGATGGGGAAGATGAGACGAAACGATGGATAAGAGAGGATGATACCAATAAGAGATTGGGCAAGGAAGATGAGAAGAAAGAAAGCACAAATGGAGTCGAGGAAAAATCCGATGTTGCCCAAGTCAAGCTATAAGCCAAGATGTACTGATGATGTGTGGAGGGTTATTGATGAGGGAATGATATATCCCAGAACAACACAAGGATAGAGAATGATACATCTTGATGATGATTATGAGAGTTTTGTTGATAAGGGAAGGATACATCCTAAACAACATATGGATAGGGAAGGATACATCTCAATGATGATGATGAGAGTATTGTTGATGGGAGAAGGATGAATCCCAAAACAACACAAAAGGATAGGGAAGGATACATCTCGATGACAATTATAAGAGTGTTGTTGATGAGGAAAGGATACATCCCAAAACAACACCAAAGGATAGGGAAGGATACATCCCGATGATAATGATGAAGATGATGATGATGATGACAATGATTGGATCTTGAGGCTTGTAGCAATGCTAGGAACAAGACCAAATATGTGATTAGATGACTTGTGCTAGATTGAATGGATCAGGATTGGGTATAAATGTGAGATTGTTGAAAAGAATGAAGATAATGGAAGAAGAGAGGCTTAGAATAACAAATCTATATTATCCTAAGAAGATGGATGAAAAGATGCTTAGAATAACAAATTTGTATTATCCTAAGAATATTGGAAAGATGATGAAATGATGAGGATGATGGAAGTAGAGGGATGGAAGTGGATAGGATGGATAGATGAGGGAGAGTGATGAACAATGAAAGGTTAGTAACCAAATCAAGCAATGTAACGATTACGTGTTATGATACTATGCAATGAGAACTTAATTTGATATAGCACACGACAGAATATTCTAGGGTATGAACAACCAAGGAAGATATGTGTCTAATGCATGAAACAAACACAACAGACAAGAAGGTTATCCCAACACCCCAAATTTGCAAGGACTTTGGTCGGACCAGGTATTAGGATAACCACAAGCACAAAGGATGCCCTAGCATAACACAAAACCACAAGGATCTTGGTGGGTACAACGTGGGACAACCAAGAAGATAGAAGTAGAAAAAAAGATCAAGATATGCCCCTATGTTGACCAGTCAAAGCACACCATGATATGATGGATTATGGTGACCCTGATGAGGTATAATAGGAATCTCAAATGATAAAAAAAATGTCAAAAACATGAAAATATCACAATCAAATTTCAAACTTCCTTCTCCATAAGATCAAAAGGATGGATAGGATTGATGAGGTTTGTTAGGAAGGATACATCCTATTGAGACCAAAGATGGAGGCTAAGATAAAGGATCAACATGACATGGGATATTTGAAACCAATTGAACCTCATGATACGAGTGACCTTTGTTTGTGATTACAAGCTAGGATAGAGATTTACTTGATGACATGACAAGACGAACAAACAAACAAATGACAAGAAAAAAAAATGATAACACAAGACCCTAAAGACCTAGGGGACACATGACCGACACACCCTAAAGACCTAGGGGATGTAAGAATGACACACCCTAAAGACCTAGGGGTTACAAGACTGACACACCTTAAAGACCTAGGGGCTCGGGGGTTGATCAAAGATCATCCTTGCCTACGTGAAAATGCAGAGCCCTCGTAGTTCAAAAAATACCATGGATAAAAGAGAAAAGAGGATGATGATGACCATGATGGATGACAAACACTAGACAAATAAATTCCTTGGGGGAGGATGAAATGATCGACCTTGTCTACATGAACACGTACAGGCAACGTAGTTCGACACAAGGCCAAAGACATACAATGGAGAAGGGATGATAAGATGACCATGATAAGATGATACAATGATGGACTGATATGATGAGCTAGAATAGGTCATGCAAATAGGATGGTTGATGCCTAAGATGTGGATTATGTGAAGCTCAGGGATCGGATAGTTATCTGAATCATCAAAAAATGAATGGGGAGGATGAGACGATTGATTGAGGGGGTGATAAATAGTGATAGGAAAGGAGACATATGTGAGCAATAGATAGAAGTGATGATAGTGATATGAATGGCATTGGATTGCATGGGGGGTAGCCTATAGCTAGATACCAATGATAAGGGATGATGCGATGGAATAAGGATAGGGATGAATGGATAGGATGATAAGGATGGGGAGATGGAAAGATGCTAGGATGGATGGATAGAGGGATAAAGATTTGGAAAGATGGATAGGAAGATAAGGATGAGGAGATAAGGATGAAAATATGGAAAAGGACTAGTGGATGGGTGGATGGGAAAATAAGGATTTGGAAGAGGGAAGGGATTACTGGGATGGATGGATGGATGATGTTTCCAAAGGACTATGGCATAAAGAAGGAGATTCCCCACTCTAGATATGTCATGTGTGACGATGCAAGAGGGATGGAAGATAGCAGGATGGGTGGACAATAGGAGATAGACATATGTTGATAGGATGCATGGATAAGGAAGGAGGATGGAGGAGAATAAGGGAATGTATGCCAAGAGATGTGTAAAGCATGTATATATATGTGCCCCTATCTTAATAAATATCACATAGGAGATGGAGGGATATGATGGATAGGATGTAGAAGATAGGCGGATGTAAGGGACGGAGGAAGGGGATGCATATATGTAAGTTGCCCCCAATTGTGGAACTAAACTAGATAAGGGATTTACGGATGATCCCTGTTTGCTAGGTTTTCATGATGGTACTTATCCAAGGTGCTTGTTTTCTAATTTTTCACCATTGGATGTATTATTTCTCTTTACTATTTTTGGATTTTTGACTTTTTTGACTTTTTTGACTTTTTTTTTTGTGGCTAGTAAGTGGGTGGAGATGGATGAAAAGAGGGATATGGATAAATGGATTTGAAAGGCATGCGATAATGGGATGAATGAAAGACTCAAGCATCAAGTTCCATATGAGGTAATAAGATCCCATGTTTAAAGCGACTAGTGGATGTTGGTATAACCTTATTAGAATGGATGAATTATGCAAGAGAATGGACTAAAGGGATTTGATGGGGGAGATATGGGGGATAGTGGATAGGATATTGGAAAGTGTATTGATGGAAGGATGGAGTGAATGTGTGATGAGGGAATGAATTTAGGACAAAAATTGGCATATGTGGTGGTGATGTGAAAGGATAAGGTGATGAATGGATGAAGCATGTGGGGATAATGGAGGAGTTGGAATAGTGAATTTTGGGACATAGGGACCCAAAATAGATTTAGGAGATGGAGGATGTGAATTATTTTTTGGTGGATTAGCAACTTTGGATATCATTATGGATTTTTCATTTGAAGGAAGTAACTCATTTAACCCCAATTTCTGATGAAACCTTCCGATGAAACCTATATAATTAGATGTATCATCGGGTACTTGTGCGAATTTCCATTTTTTTTTAAATTTTTACCCAAACATTCGTCAAAATTTTGATGAGCTGTTGTTTTGTGTACGTTTCGACAAAGATCTTTTTCCAAAATTGCGGCGGTCCTGCAAAGTTAAATTATGGCAAGCATAAATTGAAATGAGCTCGACTATTTATTGCGATAGTGTTTTGCTCAATGGTTTTCTTGGGGAAAATCAGAAGAAACTCAAGAAGATATTGCCAAGTTGAGGGAAGTCATTTTCTTTTTCCAGAATTCATTTGTGAAGTCAGATTTGTACTTCCAGGTTTGAAAATCATATTTGAAAGCAACATCTCATCAGGTTTCATTTATAGTCTTGTGCATTTTTATAATTTTATATCCAAATTTTAGACCTGGCTTCACATATTCTTTATAAGGGAATTGTTTATAACTGATGGAAAATTCTTGATGGATTTGCACAAAGATTGTATTTGCAAGGTTTCAATTTTAACCCTAATGATCAATTTGCAATAGAGTTGGGAGCCATAGCTAGATAATATCAAAGGTGTTGGTTGTTTTTTTACTGTAACCAAGTTTATCTTCTAGAAACATAGCATATAAAATCTCATATAATACTACCTTACAATACCATCAATTTATATTCTAACCCAATACTACTTATCAAATCCTTATATGAACATAGTCACCTATAACCTCACTCAAGCATTTTAATTAATTCCTTGAATTAAAGCCAAAATGAGAATTACACACCATAACAATGAGATGAATAGAATAACCCTTGATCATTTTATTCAAGATAATAATATATTCATACAATGGAGATACATGACCTTGAAATGAGTAATTTTCATTCAGATGCTAGTACTGTCTTGAAAATTAAGTACCCATGAAACTAAAACCTACAACAGAATGACACCAAACAAAAGAATAGTATCTTCACTATAATATCAGGCTTTTTACAAATTCGCTTTGCAACTTCAGTTAGACTTGACCTAAAGATATCTAACTTGCTAACTAGCCATATTTTTGGTCCTGAAATCCTTCTTATAGGGAAAATGAAGGAGCAACAAGCATCGAACCAAAAATACACCTATCACTAGTCACTTGGACCACCTTATGACATTTCAAAAATTGGTTACAATAGCTGAGTCTTTGGAGAATCTTCTTGTTCATCCTGTCCACTGGAGAATAACTGTTGCATTTGCCAAAATTTGAAAACTTGCACCAAAATTGCCACCAAGACATAGCCAAAATTTGTTATAACCATAACTGCTGAGCTGTTAACTGTTGGTTGTAGACTCTGTCCTATTCTTGTTCAGTTAAGTACTTTTCTACCCATCCTTGATATTCCTCATCCGTTGGCCAATTAAAATTTACCACCTAATTTACCTTTGCACTGTAAGTTGTATACTTTATTGCTACTTGATTCACCTCCCTTTCAAAAGATTCCAAAAATGTGCTAGTGTTAATGATTTCATCTACCCTCTCCTGCCATTGCTGTAGTCATCTAACATTTCCTTGGGCATCTACAATATCTGGTAAAGATGTGCCACTCGAGTCATCAAAACTCTTTACCAACTCTTTAATCCTCTTGCTCAAATCATCAGGTAAGGCCTGGAAACCTTGCAGTGACTTCACAAAGTCTTGAGTAGGCCTTAATTGTTGAGGCCTATTAGCTGCATTTTGAGAATTTCATTTCTAGATTTTGTTGTGCAAGTTCAATATTCTGATTTTAGGAGTATAACAATTGGAAATCATTGTAAAATCAAAATTTAATAATTTCTGGAATTAGCATTTGAAAGTGTTTTTTGGGGTCATTAACTTCAGACTATCTTCTCTTTTGCAGGGGTGGTTGCATGCCAATTTTTTTGGGTGTAAAATATCATAATTATTATATTTTGTTACCTGTGTATGATTAAAAATTATTGGAGTGTGTGTGAGTTTGATATTTTTTGAAGATCTAAATATTCAAGCTTGGTAAAGAAAAATCATGTCAGATAATATTAGTCAAGAACAAAATGAAGAGACAGTTGCTAGATTGTATGCTATATTGAAAAGAAAGGCTGATAGGAAATGTTATTGTCCTTGCAATAATTGCAAGGGCTTAAAGACGAGAAGAATTTTAATCACAACAGCTGAGAAACATTGTAGGCAACATGGTCACGTTGAAGGGGGGCATGATTATCGTCCATTGGTAAGTTTTTCATTATATGTGTTTATATTGATTGAATTTGTAAATGTTTATATTGTTTTAACATTTGATATATATATATAAAATCACTTGATCATGATCATGGTTTATTTGTGTCTGTCATTATTATAAAGGTGGGGCGCCCTAGAGCACATGATATGAATTATCACAGCCCAGAGAATGTGGTTTTGCAAGCGGAGGAACATGGAGTTGTGAATATCGAAGATGAACTTAATGATCCTATGGAAGAAGATGATCATACACCAGAAAACACAATTGAAGATGATGGTACAAATACATTGATCCATGGCACATGTACTGGCACATCTGATCATGTTGATTAAGATGACTTTGATGATGTTCATGATTTACCTATACTTGAGAAGGCATACGAGCCGCTTTATGAAGGCTCCCAAACAACTCTTCTCTTTGTTGTTTTGTTGCTCATGAACTTGAAGGTTATGAATGGTTTATCCAACATAGAAATCTCACGGATGTTAAGGTATGTCATAAATGTCATTTTTTTCCATCTATTTTAATTGTTGTTAGTTCATCGCTAGTAAATAAAGGATGAAGTATGTACCTTTAATATTCTTTATATTAAGAAATTATTTTTTGTTGTAGATTGATTGGTGAATTTTTGTTACCACCATCAAATATTTTACCTCGCTCATAACGAGATTTATCTGGCATTATGAAAGATATTGGAATGGAGTATCAAGCAATAGATGCATGTCCCAATGATCATATTATATATCATAAACAACATGAATTTGCAATAGAATGTCAGGAATTTCATATTAGTAGATATCAAATAGATCAACTAACAAAAAAGGTGCCTCGCAAGGTTCTTCATTATATTCCCATTATTCCACGTATGCAACAATTATTTAGGTGTGAAAGCTTAGCGCAATTTATGGATTACCGTGCACATAATAGAAGTGGAGATGAGATTCTTCAAATGCCTGCGGATGGTTCTGCATTTAGGGACATGGAGGAAAAATGACCACAATTTAAAGAAGAACCTCGTAATCTCAGGCTTTCATTGGCAGCGGATGGTGTCAATCCATTTGGAGAGTTGAGATCTATTTACTCGGTGTGGCCTATTTTTGTTATCAAAAATAACATTCCTCCATGGATGTCAATAAAGAGGGAGCACATAATGTTGGCAATGATTGTTCCAAGTATTTGTTTACATCAATTTTCTTTAACATAGTAGCATCTCATTTGTCTTATTTGTTGCATAATGACTTATATGATTTTTAATTTAATAGTCATGTACATGAATTTATATATATTGCAGTAAAATGGTTATAATAATTATGTAATGTTTATGTTCATTCAACTAGATAAGTACCAAGTTAAAGATATGAATGTATATATTGAGCCTCTTATCGACGAGTTACTAAATTTATGGAATGGCGTCACTATGTATGACATATGTAGACCAATAGGACAAAGACAATTTCAATTCCATGCAATGCTTGTATGGACAATTCATGATGCCCCAGGGCTAACACATTTTTCTGGTATGTTATAACGTTCGACTTTATGACTTTAACGATATTTAATTTTATGAATTAGATATCATGCATATTTTTTAAATAATCTATTCATTATATATAATCATAAAAATTGACATATTTAATCCAATTATATATGATTTGCAGGTCTTCAAACAAAGGAAAAATTTGCATGTCCAATTTGTGGTCCAAAGATGAAATCTCATCATTCAACAAGTTTAGGAAAGCAGGTGTTTGATGAGTATAGGCACTTCCTCCACATAAATCATAAGTATCGAACTACTGAAAAACATCTTTTCAATGGAAAAGAAGAGACTACATCAAAACCACGAAGAATGACACCTCGCCTATGGAAGTTGGAATATAATAGAATTAATCGTCAAGGTTATACATTGGATCAAATGGTTTATCTATCATTTATGATATGTTTTGAATTTATATTTTTATTTTGTGATCATGTTGTAATTGACAATGATTGTCGATGTTAATTTGTTTAACTTATATGCTTCATGATGGTCATCAAGGCATTAATGGTCGGCTTCCACAGGGACTGAAAACTTATCCCAGACAATTTAGTAGGTTGTCCTACTATGAGCAGCTACAAATTGTGCATTTGTTTGATATAATGCATATCGAAAAGAATATGACAGAAACGTTATGGAAAATATTGGATGGAAGGCATGACAAAGAAAAAATTGTCAAAATTTGTAGTGACATTCAGGAAGCCAGTCATGCAATGAAAAATTTCATTCAATTAAATAGCGATGGAGACCAAATTAATATAAGTTCCCTTCCATGGTTATTAACAGAGCAGCAAAACAATGTTGTAAAACAAGTCATACGAAAAATTTGATTTCCCACAGGATTTGTTGCCAACATAAACAATATCATAACAAAGAAAGGTGAATTTGGGTCAGGGATGAAAATGCATGATTGGCATACCTTCATTAAGGTAATTATTATGGTATATTATATATATATATATTTGTATACTACATGTACTTTTCAGTGTATTATGTTTACTACTTTTGGAAAAATATTAATGAAAAAATCATTTTATAATTGCTGCAGTACATTCTGCCTCTATCTCCCTCAGACAACTTTGACAACAATGTCAAGCAAGTTATATATGATCTTGGAAAATACATGAGGTAAGTAGCGATATTTGTTCAATTCGTTATATATTTTTGTTAAATCTCAGTAATATGTTTGTGCCTTGAATCACTTGTAGATGGCTGTCATCTAAAGCAATCCATAAAGAAGATATAAATTATTGGAAGAGAATAATTCCTTGTCTAATGTGTGAAATGCAAAAGTGTTTACCTTCAACATTTTTCAATGTACAAGAACACTACCTCATACACCAAGTTGAGGAGATTGAATTGTGTGGACCTGTACACACAAGGTCAATGTGGATGGTTGAGAGGCACTTGAAACTTTTGAAGGTTTTGGTTAGACAGAGAGCACATCCCAAGGATACATGGTATACTAGACCGTGGTGTACATTACTGAATATCTTCCTAAGTTTGCAGCAAAGATCCATGTAGATCGCATTTGGGATCCCAAATCCATTAACAAATTTGAAGGGGAGTACTTGATGGGAAAAGGTAGATTGAGGAAAGTGTCAGGTAATTATAAGATGGTCATGGAGATTGGTGTAAGTGTTCCAAAGCTTTCTTGCACAACTAGCTAAGAAGACCTTTCCTTGTCTTCTTCTGGAAACCTAATATTTTCTTGGTCCTTGTTAGGCTTAGATGATTAACTAAGTCCTAATCCAACTCCTCTCCAAGAGTCTCACACCTTGTGCTTCACCTTGAAGGACTAACACCACTTTGTTATGTGCAAACTCTCTCCTACACTTAGAAGACTCTAAGTGCCAACATCACACAAACATTGAATTGATTGAAGGGGTGCCAAACACATTGGAAACATGCCATTTACTTCAAACTGGTTCCATATTGGAGGATCTCCAAACTCCTTTCCTACCGGTTTCAAGAATTGGTCTTGAGGAGGCCTATTTCTTGTAGCCCTTGACAAAGACCTTTACTTCGTTCCTGCCCAAACTTTACAAACAACTTAAAAAACCAATTCCACATTCAAATACCCTTTTGGATTTTCTGAAGGATTCAAAATATTTTATACTCCTAAGTCCTCTGTACACTGGTTTCCTATTATCTATGTTAAATAGGGCAATTAGGCCTAGTTTATAGGACCCCACTAATTTTCTTGGTCAAACCTCAGTCAAATGGATTGATAGAACCTCAATCCTTCTAGCATGTTAGGATATGTCTATACCCTACCTAGAACTATACTTTTTCCGTACGGTACCTCAATCCCCTACCTAAATTCTTCAATTCATTACTGTCAAACCTCTAACTGGGCACTTTAAGCTTGCCTAGGACTTGACATTAAACACAGTTGTTCCACTCTCCATGACTCCTAACTCTACATATATATAGACCAATGGCTCCCCTAACACATCCATCTACCCTTTGGAAAATCCCGTGACTAGATTTCATGGGGGAGCCATAAAAACACAAGCTGGTTAGGACAGGACTAGTAAAACCCTTAAACCTTAACCTATCTATTCAGGACACTAAAATAGTTTAAATCAACTTACTTGTAGAATGAAAAAAATTTAATACTATCCCATGAACACGACTCTAACACTAAATCAAAACATCCAATTCACTTAGTAGCATTGTCACTCAATAACACTCAGAGTTCACATAAAAACAGAAATTGCAGAGCTATCTTCTATTCCACAAACTTGATTACAATATCCCTCTTTCTTGAATTCAAGCCTGCTTCATATTAGATTTCATTCACCATGTTTGTATGGTATGTTGTTTGATCCCCCACTCCTATCCTTTAGGGGATCCTATGTAACCGAGTTGCATGCAACATTTGCCACAATAGCAACTATTGTCATGACAATTTTGTAACAACATTTGGCAACTCTGTCATTATGCCACCTTCCTAACTCTTAAGACCTCTATCTCCTATATTTTTAGTAACCAACACCATTAAAGGACTCATGGCATCTTTCTAACATCATTCATGTGTTTATAACACATTTAAGACTCAAATCCCAACTTAAGCTACTAAGGCTAAGCAATGTAAAAACTATTAACAATGACTAACTTTGGTGACCTTAGTCCTAATGACTAACTCACCTAGCCACAGCAATGACCTTCTAAGGTCCAAAACAAACATACAATTACTCTGACTTGGCTAATGTCAGATACAAGCCCATAATATCCTAACTATGGAGGTTAGCCTAGGTGTGCTCCTGCACCAGAGATTAATTAGAATACATTTTACATTTGGTTTTTATGTATATTGTACTTATAAATTAAGGTCATATACCATGGTAATTAACTAATTATACATCATTTGTGAATTTCATTTTTTATTGATATAGTTGATCGAGAGTGGGATGCACTACATTTGTTCGTCACAAACAATCTTGATTGGATGACGGTATGGATTGAACAATGTCAACAATCTGGTCGCGCATTAACATGGGAAGGTGTGGCTTCATTGGTTAAAGAAGCTCATTGTAATGGAGATTCCAATGTTACACAAAGGGAAATTTATTTAGCATATGCTTTAAGAGATAAACAAGTATGTATAAATATATTAATCACCCATATTATTTAATTATTTTCAATTATATTGATGTATTTATATGTTGATATTTTTTTTCTTTGCATACATTCGGTCAAGAATAAATATGTTTATCAACTGACGATATTGCAATAAGTTTTGCATGTTTGACATATTGTAGGTGAAACACCACAAGGCTATGTGGTGCAATGGTCATAAATTTCGAATCAAAAAGTTGGATGACACGAAGAAAACTTGTGATTTTGGGATAACTGCAGTCTTCCAGGTGACTAATGTTTCATCTAGAAGCGACATACATCCAGAAGTCTCAGAAAATCAATACTATGGGAGTTTGGATAATATACTTGAGTGTGAATTTAAGTCCTTCAAATTATTTTTGTTCATCGTCCTATGGTACAAGCTACGATTGAATGAAAATGATCCCAAGAGAACTGTTATTGAACATGATAATGGATTTACCATGGTTAATACAAGGTATTTTGAGCGAGCTAGAAATGATCCCTATGTTCTTCCAAGCCAATGTGAGTAGGTATTTTACTCAGAGGTTCCAGGTAAAGTGGGTTGGTCATATGTTGTTAGACATGATCCAAGAGGAAGGTCAATCAAGTATAATGCGGTGGAAGAAGAAGATACTGAAGAAATAGAAGATGATGTAGATGATGATCAAGATCAACAGTTAGTTGATGATGTGCCTGACAAAGATGTCAAAGAGGAGGAACTAGATCATGATGATGTAGGAGTTAATGTTCATGAAGATGATATCCATGTGGATGATGACATTATTGAAACTGATATCAATGACGATGATGTTGATATGACCAATCCTTACAATGTTGAATCTGGATCGGATGATACAGACAAAGAGTTGGATGAAGAAGAAGATCAATGACATTAATTTGTATTATCTATTTGATATTAATTTCTTGAAAGAATTATATTTGACTTATGTGGTTATATAATTAATTTATGATGTTTTTAATTTTAATTATATTTGAATTATATTAGAATATGTTCAGTTAATAGATGTAAAAAATAAAATGGATAAACCAAAAGATGAAAGTGTGAGACCACTGCCTTGTTGGGTGTATGGAGTCTAATGAAGATCTATAAAAGTGTAATCTATGATGGCAATAAATCAAAGTGTTTGGCACACAGATGTAGTTTATAACTTGTATAAATGTGCAAGTAAATGACTGACAAACTCTACTTGAGATAGAATCACAATCCTAGTTATGTGATTCTTCTTATTGATACAATTAATACTCTTTAGTTACTATGATTGACTAGGAGGGTTTAATCTTTACTTGAAAGAACCAAATAATCACATCACACAAATACAACAAATGTGTATCAGTACACTGAATATATATATATATATGCTTGATATATCAATTTAAACAACAAAAAAGCATCAATAGTATCAACTACTTCGATCAAGAGATGATTAGAATGGCATTTCACCACTTAAGATAGTCATTTAATTTGAAATTTGGCAGCAAGCTCTAAGCTAAGACAAATAGACATAGAATCTTACAAACACATATGATTTAGGCCGGTGCCATATACTATTGGGGAGTCGAATTAATTCACAAATATTTAGATTTCCATAATAGGTTCAAACACATAACATATAAGATCTCTGACAATATTGCATTACAACAATGTCAATTTCTATCCTAACTCAATAATTCTTATCAAATCCATTTACAAACATATCCATCTATGACTCCATCCAAGAATTTTAATTTACTCTTTGAATTAAAGCAAAAATGGAAATCATACACACCATGATAATAGTGAGATGAACACCATAACCCTTGATTATATTATTCAAAATTGTGATATGTTTATACAAAGGAGAGCCATGAGCTCTAAATATATCATTATAACTGATATGCTAGTATTGTCATGAAACATCAAACCTTCATGCTGTTGGAACTGTCAAATTTTGACAAATTCATTATTTCTTCATGATTATTAGTCTCCGAAAAAAGATTCATAATGCAGACAAAACAATCCTCACATAGCATATTTTACCAAAATCCGATTTAAAATTGTGCCATAATGCCCCATAAATTTCATCTAACATTAAAATATTTACATATGAAAATATCGGCATAAGTTGATGCAGGTCTCATCGATGATAATATACATATCCTAAATGTATCAGCAAGACATAGAAAGGGTCACACCGATCAAGTTATACACAAAGAGAATGCGGGTTTCTATATCTTATCGGAAAGAAAAAAAGTATCGGTGTGATGATGTAAGGTCACATCGAGCTAAATTACATTTTTCCGATTGGAGTAACGTAAAGTCTATCAAAGAGACTTTGGTCATCGGAGAGAGATTTTAAAACACTGTCCGTAGTGTTATTAGTCTTGCCGATAAAGCAAGGGGAGGACTCACTTGGTGAGACAAATGATGTCGGGGAGAATTCAGAAAGTCTTACCGACCCCTCGCATTACATCTGAGCATACGAAGATAAAGGGTGTCGAGAAGACAATGCGCATGGTCTCGCCGAAGAAAAAGCCTATCGGTGAGACATGTCACTGCAGGGAGATCTAAGAGACATCACGGCGAGTATCATTTTGTTGGCAAAACAAATACTTGGTCATGGCGACATAAGTCAATAAAGTGAGCATCTCGGTGAGATGAAAATCTTTTGGAGTAAGGTGAAGAACTGTTGCCCCGATTCATTAAGTCTGGGCGATATTTTTTTCGATGAATGTCATGGCAATAAAAAAGAAAAAAGAAAGAAACTATCAAGGAGACTTGTGATGTCCGGGAAACTGCAAGATGTCTTAGCAGATGGGTGAATGTTGAACAGGCAGATCGGCCAGAGGTTTGAAATATCTTATCGATGTTATTGTATCGGTGAGACATCAAATGGGTCATACCGATAAAGTTATACACTAGGAGAATGCGGGTTTGTATTACTTATCGGCAAGCCAAAAGGTATCAGTGTGACGGTGTAAGGTCATATCGAGCTAAGTTACCTTTTTTCGATTGGAGAAAAGTAAAGTCTATCAGAGAGACTTTGGTCGTCGGAGAGAGATTTGAAAACACTGGCCGAAGCGCTATTGGTCTTGCCAATAAAGCAAAAGGAGGACTCAATCGGTAAGACAAACGATGTCGGGAAGAGTTCATAAAAGTCTTACCGACCCCTCGGGTTACACCAACAGAATTGAGCATGCAGAGATAAAGGGTATCGATAAGATGATGCTCGTTGTCTTGCCGAAGAAGAGGCGTATCGGTGAGACATGTCACCATAGGGAGATCTAAGAGACATCACAGCGAGTATTATTCTATCACCAAAACAAATTGCTTGGTCTCAGTGAAATACTTGATAAAGTGAACATCTCGATGAGACAAAGTACTTTCGAAGTAAGGCAAAGAACCGTTGGCCCGGTTCATTAAGTTTGAGCAATAGTTGTTTCGGTGAAAGTAATGGTGATATAAAAGCAAAAGGAAAGAAACTATCGAGGAGACTTGTGATGTTGGGGAAACCGAAAGACATCTTGGTGGGTGGGTGATCATTGAATCCTGATGTGACATCAAGAATTTTGAAAAAAAAACTTGTAGCATTCATGTCTCGATCGGTAAAGACATTAATGGCACCATGAAGCGTAGGAGATTTTGCATATCAGGGTATGATCAATTGAAATCATTGTCTCATAGAATTCAAAGCGAAGGAGAGCAAGGGAACTAGTAGAGCAATTAAGGCATTCACCTGGCTTGAGTTTGGAAGAAGTTATAGTAAGTTTCTTGTCCTCTCAGAATTCGTAAAAATTTGAATTATGGAAGGCACTGGTTCAGGAAAACTAAAGGGAAGACAACCCGAGGAGGGAAGCCAATCAAAAGCAAAAAAGCAAAAGATTGAGTTGCAACCAGAAGGTACTAAAAGGAAGCTAAATCAAGACCTCATAGACCAGTAACCATATTCTGGACCTAAAGCTAGGCGTTCTGCACAACTCAAAGCAGAACTTGACAAATTGGACGACAAATGCAAATTTATAGGTGATGTTTGGACTTTGATTAGAGGCTATGAGTTATTCAATTTTTATTACCACAGGAGAAATCACTTTGAGCCAGTATGCAATCCATGGAGGCTCAATTTAGGGAAATTATTGTGCCCTAATTTTTTTATTAATGTCGAACTGGTAAAATTGCTAGCCGGACACTATGATTCGAAAAAGAAAGCTATATGTGATTTGTCAGGGAATCCATTGATACATGTATCTGAGAATGCAATTTCTGAGGTTTTCAGAATGGAGGGAATATGCAGTAACAAAGTAGTGAGTGAAGAGCTCGATAGTGAGTTCAAAAGGATGGACACCATTTATAAAGGGCGGAGGTTACCTCTACACAGAATTAGGTTTCATGGCAAATCTACTCCAATGGAAGACAGTGAGGGGCCACCCTTTCATATAGACCTCTTCGAACCTTACCTGAAATATACTTAATACTCAATGGGACAGGTATTAGGGATGGAGGTACCTGAGTATATGGTGGTTGTGCCCATGGTGATTTCTGCAGACATTCAGTACCACAATTCCAGATCATTTGACTATGCTGCACATGTTTTTAAGGAGCTGGATGCAGGTTTGATGGCGATAAAGAGTGGTGCTTCTGTTCTCCATCTCAGAAATTACTCACTGTTGATGCACTTAGTGTTGTATTTTGGATAAGAGCTAGGTTTATGGCCCCAAGAGCTGAGCATTTCACAATCTGACAAGGAAGGTAGGCCATTTCCTGTTCAATTATGGACTGTTGTTTGGGACAACAGGTTTGCTAATTCAAATTTCTTGCATTTTGAAGAATTCTTTATGAAACCCTTGTATAGATTTTTTAGCCATCCTTGTGATTATTCTTTATCTAAACAAGTAAAAAGGTTTCTTAGGCCTAGAGATTACAATGGACCAATTAACCACAACTGGGGGGATTGGTATTGCTTAGAGAATGCCACAATGATTAGGGTTTATGGCTTTGAGGATACATCTTTCATTCTGCCCAGAACTGTCCCGGATAGAATTGCATGCCTTGAAATTGTTAGGAAAATGGATTACTCTAGTGTTATGAACTTAAGTTCATATGGGAAACAGGCTTTTAAGCCCAGTACATTGTGTTTTAGTGATTTCACTATATTAGCCAAGGAAGGTTATGATTTGATTCTGGATAAATTATTGCACTACAACATGAGCAGAGCACCAGTGAGAAAGAACTTTGATCCAGAAGGGTATATCCACTCTTCCAGACAAAAAGTAAATCTCGAAGGGTACCATCATGTGCCCTTTAAATTTGATGACATAATCAAAAACCTGGAGGCAGAGGAAGCTGAAATTGTGATTGAAAAATATAATCAGGAGTTGGTGGATGCTCAGTTGTTATCCTCCATTAAGGGGATTTCAGAAATAGATAGGCCACAAAGCTCATCTAGGAAAGTTTCAAGAATGAAGACTCAGGAGTATGCCTATGTTGCTAGAGAAATAGATGTTGAGGAAACCATGGATGTAGATACAAGACATGAAGACTATAAGTCTTTCATATTAGATGATGAATTTATAAAGACCTTAGAGTTTAAGACATTTTTATATAAGAAAAAAAGGAAAGAGATAAGGGGATAGGTTGATACTGTCACTCTAGGGAATGAGGATCAACTGTTAAAAAGCTTAAAGGATGAAGTGGACAAAGAGATGATTGACATGACCCCTTAAAAGGGGAGGAAGCTTCTTGAAAAGGCAGGTGTTATGATTTTTCCAGGTTTGGATATGAATTATGTATTTTTTTTTGATAGTTTCTTAAAAGATAACAATGCTACCCACAAGCTTAGTATAAAGAAGGTGACACAGGTATACACAGGATCAAGATAAAATCCTGATGATGAAACATTGATGATTTGGGCCTTGTATCCTCGTCACAAGAAATCAATTTTTATTGATACTGAAAAGGCATTCAGACATGTCATGACCCTGAAGGCTGGGGAGGTTGATCCTGTAGCGACTGTTGATATTAGGATAAATATAGCCAAGTTGAATAAAGCCCAAATCCAAGCATTGATAAGGGAAAGGGAGATGCACGAAAACAATAATGAGAGGATGTTCAGAGAGAATGAACTCTTAAAAGACTTGGTAGGTGGTGTAACAGAACCAACAAGGATGCTCACTCAAGGTGAGATTTCATAAAAAAAGACCAGTGGGAAGGGTCAACTGCATACTCTCAAGGGAGAATGAATGCATTTGCTGCAATAATAAAAAAAAGGTAGGTTGTTTTAACCACTTGGTTAAATAAACTCTAGGGAAATTATTCATAGTACGTAGATGCAATAAAGGAACACAGGAGAGTGGATAGTAGAATTCAGGAAAGAATTGAGGAATTGGAGGAGGACACTACTAGTAATGAAGAGATTGAAAATGCAAATTGTATTATGGATAGGCACGGGGATTTCTATGTGGAGTTAGAAGGGGATATGCAGGGATTGACAGAGGCTGCCAAAGATAGATTCACCAAGTTATGTGATGATGAAGGGAAAATGAAGGAAGTGACTACATGGAAAAGTGAGTGTGAAACAATACCCCAAGGGATGCTGGAGACAACCACTGTGAAAGATGTGATATTGGATGCAGCATGTGAGAAAAATGAGCAAATGATAATGATGGAGATTGTGATCCATGATGCGTTGGGAGATGCCGACACTCATGAGCGCCAATATTATACGGAGCATATGTCTATAGTCCATTTTTGGCTCAAGAGAAATTAGTTAATAGTGGATTTGTTAAACCTTTTATGCTTTAAACCTTTTTGAAAAGGCACGTCCTTTTGCAAACTGATGTATAAGTATCCGTTGTTGGATAAATTTAAGGGGTAGAAGATAGAATTAGAATAGGATAGACTGCTATAAGCATTAAATTTTCAGAAATGATGACATTCAAGGAGACTATGTTGCATGTATGAACTTTGAAGGAGATAATGAAAGACTGTTGATTTAGTGGCTTCATTCTGGTATCAATTGTTTGTTGGATTATTGTTATTATTTGATTGTCTCCAATCTGATGTTTCTTGGTTGTTTAAATTAAAGTATCAAGTATATATTCTATTTATCAATACACATTTGTTGTTTTTGTGTGATTTTGTTCATTGGATTCTTTAAAGAAGAATTAAAATTCCTTTCAATAAATTACAGTAATCTGGGAATGCCATTTGGATCATTAAGAAGAATCAGATTATTAGATTTGATATTCTGCCTCAAGTAGGGTTTATCAATTACACTCTTGCATGTTTATACCAGTTGTAAACTCATAGTTATATGCCAAACAATTAGAGGACCTACTAGATAGAAACCATTCATTAAAGGCTTTCATTTGACTCCGTTTTACCCAATAAGGCATTGGTCTCCCTTATTTACATTTAATTAGTTTTATTCATTTCATTTAACATCTCTTAATTGAACATATTAATTCATACCTTGATATTGCATATACAATTTATACCAAAGTAGGATCATATCTTTCCACTGTTAAATTTCCATTTGTGGATAGTTAGATCAAGTAGGAAACATAAATTGAACATATTAATTTAGTATAAGAGTCAACCAATCATAAGGAAAACATAATATGAAGATGAATTTTCTCAAATCTTGTGGTTGTAGATGCCCTTTTGAAATCTATGCAAAATGTGGGAGGATAGACAAAGCTCATGAACTATTTGACACAATGCCTTGAATAATTGTAATCTCATGGAATACACTGTAATTAGAAAAGTTTCATCACTGCCCTCATAACAATCTATCAATTTGTTTTAGTGTCTATTGTGTTATACCCAATTTGGGACATGGGATATAACAAAATAGACATTAAAATAAATTGAGAGATTACAATTCTTTGAGACATTTTGTCAAATAGTTCACAAGCTTTTTCTATCCTTCCACATTCTGTATAAATTTTAAAAGGGCATCTACAACCACAACATTTGAAAAAAATCATCTTCATATTATGCTTTGATGGATGTCTATACCTTGTTCCAAATCTCCCATATTAAGGAAACCAATAAGGATTTTGGTGAAGGTTGTGGAATTTTTCTTTGCATCTACCAATTGCATTTGTTTGAAAGCTTCTAAAACCTTTTCAACAAATCCATTATGTGTATATTCTAAAAAAATTATAGTCCTTATAGTCCTTCTAGTCCACATCACTTTATTTTTTGAAGAAACTATTACCATATATTTCTTATTTATGTTCTAAATTGGATACATGTTTATAAGTTTGATATTACAATTAATAATATTAATTTTGGCAAGACATTAAAAGATTTTGTTGATTTTAAAAATATATGCATCCCAATGTAAAAATGCCAACAATGGAAGCAATGATTGTAACACATAATTTTTGATGTAGTATCCAATTCAAAGGATGATGTTACAATTTAGGGTTATGATTGGGTATTTAATTAGGGTTAGGATTTAGTGTTCGGGTTAGTGTTAGGTTTAGAGTTAGGGTTAGGGTTAGGAAAATAATGTTAGGATTAGGGTTAGATTAGGGTTTATGTTTTATGGTTAGGGTTAGATTTAGATTTTTGGTTATGGTTGGGATTAGATATGAAATTAGGGTTAGGGTTTAGTATTACAATTAGGGATTATAGTATTAGGGTTATATCTAGAATGAAGTTTTAGGGTTATTGTAATTATGATTAAGGGTTGTTTTTATATTTGGCTTAGAGTTGGGGTTAGGATTAGGGCCAGGGATAGGGCTAGGGTTAAGTTTAGGGATAGGTTTAGGGTTATTAGAGTGAATGCAACTAATTAATAAAATAAATAATATTTAGGGTTAGGTAATTAGGGTTAGGGTTGGGGTTAGAGTTTTGGTTGTGGTTAGGGTTATAAAGATAGGATAAAGGTGAGGGTTAGGGTCAAGGTTAAGGTTTCGAGAGAAAGGGTTAGGTTATGATTTGGATTACCCTAAACTCTTACCATAACCATAAACCTAATCCCAAACCTAGCCCTAAAGAAAACACATAACCTAACCCTGATTGTAGTGTTTGAGGCTAGGCTCAAACACTATATAACCTAACCCTATATAACCTAACACATAACCTACCACTAGAAAAAATTCTTCTCCCAAACAATCTCCTCTACTTCTATTCATGCCTACTAGAGTTGCAACATTCAACATTGGTGCTTCAACCATTCATTTAAAGCTAAGAATTTGAAAGCAGCGTTCATTTGTAATATAATTAATCATTTAACAATATTATAATTATTATTAATCTAATACAATATTAATATTATTAATAATATACCAATAATATTAATAATCTAATATAATTACTATTAATCTATATATAGATTATATATAATCTTAATATATCAAATATATCATTATAATTCATATAATGTGATATAATATTGTTATATAATATATTAATATTATAAAATTACTATTAATCAAAGTGCTTTAATATTTATGTCAAGTTTTAGTACATTATATGACAGGTTACTAAAGCGGTTCTGAGATGCACATGCTCAAAATCGACGGTGATGTTATAATCTTGATGAAAAGTTGCTTGACGGTTATGTTCAGTGCTAGTGACTTCTCAAACACAAGAAGATGTGATTTTGGCCCTATTAGGAGAAGATTTAAAAGTTGATTCTAGAGCTGAGAAAAATTATCATATTAAATTATGAAGCCCCTTTCTTTGGCAAGGAGATTCCATGTGTGTTCAAAAATTCTTGTTGCACACATTTCCATTACTCATGTTGCTAAGAACCTTGCAAATCCTCATATTTGAAGATTGAAAAAATCCAAAGGTATATTTAATGGCCTCCCTTTAACCAAGGAAAATGGTTTCACAAAGTATCCTAGGAGTTTTATTTTTTCCCTCATGACTATAATAGGCTTGGCTTACTTTATATTCACTACTCTAAATGGCGCCATAATAGGCTTTGCTTGCTTTATATTCACTACTCTAAATGGCACCATAATTTTTTAAAATTTAATTAACATACTCTAAAACCTAACTAAAGCAGGTTGTAGCTCATCAAATTGGACAAGTGAAAGGTCAATACCAGCACTGAGGAAGACTTTGGAGGAGTGAAAACAAGGTCAATACTAGCACTGACGAAGAGTTTGGCGCTAAAAAAAGGTCAATACCAACACCGAGGACTAGGTTGAGGGAACTCAGGGAAAATTCACGACCAAGGGAAAATTAGTACTATAAGTTTGGCACCCCCATTCTCTTTAACCTACAATTTTCATGCCTAGTTTCCAAAGATCTTCTCACACATTGGCCCCCCCATTCTCATAAAATGGTATAAGATAAGACAAAAAAAATAAAATAGCTTTGTCTTTCACATTTTTATAGTGATTACTAGAGGCACATAGACCAATTCTTCATAATAGATGAATTTGATTATACTTTTCCAATGATGCAATAGTTCAAATTTGGGGTGTATCATTTAGGCAACAGTTCAACTTTGGGGTTCATCATTTAGGCAATGACGGATCCCTACTCTTTCCATATGCTCTTTCCTTTCTATTTCTTCAAATGTATAGTTTATGTTTTATATTGTATTGAAATAGTTATTCCCACAACTTGTGTGGGACACCATACATTTGCAATTATCAATAAAAGACATTTGTGAAAATTTTGTGCAATCTTTCTCTTGTATACATTTGCATAATGAACTGCAATTCATTTGATAATACTTTTGTGTATATGAATGGAACTTAGTAGAATTGAATGTGTACCTTTATCTTTATTTTTGCAAAAACTATCCCAACTTTACTTGATTGAGTTAGAAGCTAAATTAGGTAAAAAAATTGGTGACATCTTCTATATGTTTGCCTGCTAAACATCCTCACTAGTTTCCTAAACTTATCCATTGGGCATGGTGTCGACTCTTGGAACTTGAAAAGACTTGAGAGATAGTCTTGCATAATGTTGTAACTCATCCAAAATAGTGCATAACACCTACCAACCTTATTCAACCTACCAAATGACTCAAAACAAACTAACTGTGCAAACAAAACTTATTCACTTAAAACAAAAAGCATCCTAATCTAGACTAACTGAGGAAAGGAATACCTAAATAAAACCATTAACTGGTTCATGAAAGTAGATACCCTTTCTTTGCAACTTGTAATGCTCCATATGTTTGTGAGCATCAAAGAGGAAATGAAGAAATGATAGATGTTTAACCAACTATTGCAATGCCTCATAAATGGAGAAAACAAATCCACTTACCATTCATGTTATCTTAAAATGGATAGGATAGTAGGATAGAGTCCTCATGCTTGGGTGCAATAATGACTTGTCATGCATTGCTAGTTTCCATCCTAGTTAGATGCCTGATAGGACATCCCCTTGAAAGCTTTAGATTGGATTTTCCTTTTTCCTCTTTTGGTGTGATCATATCCTTCATCTTACTCTTATGGTGCTCTTGTGGTACAAGAAATTGATTTGGAACTTCATGGTTTTCTTCTTCTTTCAAAGAAACCAATAAGGTTGATATAATATTATCATGGCTGCATTCTTCAAACCTTTCTACCTTTTTTATGGTTGTCCTATTTCATGGCTAAGTTTAGACAAGACAGAAGACAATTTGAATGATTAGAAATAACATAATTACCTTCACCTTACATGATAAATTTCCATGTTGCTTCCTCATCCATGGTTAATGAACCATCCTCTTCCATTAAGATAGCTAATAACTCATCAAAGCTATCAACTCTTGGAAGGCTCTTAGGAACAACTAGTCCAAGCTCAAAATCCTCATTAGTACACTCCAAATCAGGATTTTCTTCTTCAATGAGCAAAGGTAAATGTTCAAACAATGTAGTAGCCTCTTCCAAAAAACTTTCATTTTTTATACCAACCTTAAGTTCTTTTGTACAGCAGAACGGAAGTTCCTCCAAATAGCTAAGATCTTGCAAATCAACTTCATGATAAGTTTCTTGACTTGAGAGAATAGTCTCCTCATCAAGGCCATATTCTTCCTCTTGATCCATGTTTGATTTTAACTCTTTAACCAAAAACTCATCAAATTGTTTGATATCTTCTTGTTGCTTCGAATCTTCATCCTGCACAACAAAACAAGACAACTCATCAAATGGGAAGATCAACTCTTCCTTCTAACCCATCCAGTTTCCTTGTACCTTGATTTCCAACAAATCACCCTCAACTTCTACTTGAAAGTTTATATTTTTCATTATTCACACCATTCATAGGCTTATAAACAATAGATATCTCTTTTGCCTCCTCATAAATGACCTCACAAGTTCTTTCCACTTGAGGAAGATCCTTAATCAATTTTGAGTCTTGAATTGAAAACAAAAACTCTTGTTTCACTACTAGCTCGACCTCCTCCTATTTGAAAAGATTGAGCAACTCCTCAAAAGCTTTAGGGAGTGTTGATAGAGGATTGGCTAGTATAGGAGGCTTTGGTAACTCTTGAGGAAGAGAAGAAGTGATTTTCTTGAAGCTTGGGATTGTTAACACATGCTCTTCCAACTTAACAATTTCATCATAGTTGTCCATGTTAGATTCAACTGGTAAGGGGATTTGAAAGGGCTTCTCTTGGTTACGAATCAACTATTGATTTGAAGAAAAAAATTTAAAACTTGGAATTTTAATTGGCTTAGATTCTACAACACTTTCCTCTTCTTGGTTGCATGCATTTGGACTACTAAAACCAACTGATATGTAATTAGAGTCACCATGGTGTTGTTTATATTGCCTCCAAAGGCTAATAATACTGAGTAAAACACCAAATCTCTCAGTATTTTGATGAGAAGTTCATCATAATAGTCCCACCAAGCATGCCAATAATTGTTATCTCTCAATATTGTACCCCTCCTAAGTTGCAGAACTTAACATATTGGTGAAACATGGGAATTTTCTAGGTTGTGGGTTATCTAGAGAAGAAAAGAACCTCCAAAGTAAGTTGGCTCTTATGGTAGTCACCTAAAACTACTTGTTGGGAAAAGGGTAAGGAGGAAACATGAAATAAAACTAACTCCTAGCGTGATGCACCAAATATTAAGGATTTGTAATGTTGTTTTGATAGACAATGTGATCAATAAAACTCATTGTAATATACATAACTCAGTTTTGACATGTTTTGCATAAGTATTTCATAGCCGCTTTGAATTTTATGGAAAAACTCAAGTGTAACAACAAATGACCTTCCTAGAGGCTCGAATGTTTGACTTCATAATTGAATCCTACATAGAACTAGTAGAACACAAACTATGACCTGCACAAACATGCACTTTTGTATAAAGGCTATGAGAAACTAGACTAAAACCAAGGATAAACATTATCATCACAAGGAAATATCAATAATTTCATGTTATCACACAATATCCAATATTGAGAAGGAAAAATAGCTTTCTTTTATTGATTGAAAGGTAAAAATACAACTGAGTACAAGTCTGTGAAAATGAGTTACAATGCTATCTTTTTCTTGAAAGCTCCAAAAATGAGCTACAATACTTGCTGAAAGAAGAAATAACTAACTCCAAACTATCATTTGAAGTTACTTTATGCTTGCAAAGATGCTACACAAAGACATTAAGTAGATTTGATTTCTGATGGACACATTTGGATGGTAGTAACAATAACTTGCAATCTATCAAGACTTGATTACCTTATAACTTGTCAATTTCTAGCGATGAAATGATAAATTAATCATAATGTCACCTTTGGATCACATCACCATGAAATAAATTCATCCAACATCCTTATGAGTGCAGGCACCACAAAATAGGTATTTGTCATATTTGTCTTCCTCAAGCGAGGGAAATTCAGGAAGATAAGAGGAAACCGAGACATGTAGTAGGTCTAAAAGAGGGAGATCAACTAGAGGTCAAAAGATTAGAAGAAAATTCCGTAAACGCATGGAATTTTTTCTTACTGAAGGGGGGTCATGTTCTTATGATGATGAGAGCATAGGCGACATCGAGGTGCTCTTGAGGTACAAACATCTATTGAAACAATGGGTACCCAAGGAACTTCCTCCAATAAACACTGATCTTTGTGTCAATGAGAGGATATATCGCATAGCACCATCGTCATTACATGGTTTGGGCCTATTTTGCATGGATGGCATAAAAGTATGTTATGACAAAATTACTAAGTTGATGGAGTATGTTGGACCCTGTTACAGTTACAAAGATTGGATGCAACTGGTTCGATATACATGAAGTATGCATAGGTATGCACTATCAGCAAATTATATACAACTAAAAGATAAGGATCAAAATAAAGGAGTGGCTACGTAAATTGATGGGAGGCCAAAATCATTAGGGAATATTGCAGGGTTTATAAATAGTACATGACCTAGGTCAACAAACAAGCAACCCAATTGTATATTCGATGCGTGAGAGGGAAGCTGTGTATTCGTATGTGCGATAAAATCAATAATTCCAGGGGAAGAGTTGCTAATCAATTACAATTTGAATCACTTAGATACAAACACAATTACTATGGGGCTAGTATGTACTATATATATATACCATTTTACCCAACCTCCAATTAATGACTCCAATATACCATTTTATTATTCTATTTTTTTTCGTAAGTCCATTGGTTTCATTTTGGTAATGTTTTTTATATTTAATTTTTGTCACAGCGGGACATTGAACATATGAGGAAGGCTCCAGCCCAGAGCATAGATCGTGATCCATCTTCAGGTGCTTCTATCCGACAGGTTTACATCATTGTAATTGTACAAATTAGATACGAGCAAAATTTTTTATTATTATGTTTCTTTCATGAGTTTATTGGGTTAATTTTGATAATGTTTTTAATATTCTTGTTGCAGTTGGCTGATTAGGGAAAGGCACTAGCAGTACAGGAGAGCATCCATATGGAGGTGCAGTCACTATTATGCGGTGATGACATCGCATTTTCCACAAACCCTGAGGATATGATGAGGAAGGCCCAAAAAAAACGCAATCAAGAAATCCTTCAGTTGGCATTCGTAGTGCCTCAAACAGATGAGATAAGAGAAAGGGTTAAAATATTGTCTGAGAGAGCACAGAACTTGGAAGTAAGCTGTCATGAGATCTTTAATTATAACATAAGTTCATTCATGGTTTTATATTTTGTACTCTTTTATGTCATGAACTAAAATATGTGTTGTTTTTATAGGATTATTTGTGTCCTCATGATCATGTTGCTGGCCATAATCAACGTACTGCAAGTGTTTCCCGAGAAGTAGGGGACGATACAGGTGTCAATCCTGATCTTCCTGCGCATACAACACATCATCCGACCCCATCATCTATGCCTATATTATCGTCTGAAATATCGGCAACACATACCATGCAGGCATTCGATAGTCCACCCTCTGGCAGTGAACACATGCCACTACATGTATAAGTACCTGTGGATGCAGAGGCCACTACTACTAGTGATGTTTTAGTAGCATTTCTTGGATCTTCCCGTATTACTAGTACGGGAACATTGCCGGTCACATTTGTGGTGACCGCGGATTTCCTTCCCATAAAAATAGAGAAGGTCTCAAGTACTTGAAAATGTTTTAATTATTATTTTCTTTTTTTTAAGTAAGTGCTAACAGTGGGGATAGCGCCCTATTATATTGATTTATAAAATGGCAATATTTCCCTACATTATAATTGCAAGAAATAATGTTTTTTATAAACATCTAAGTGATATTTCATTGGAGCTCTTCGGGCCCACCATACATACATGGTGGAATGCCCAAAATCAAGATTTAAAAGATGAGCTCATTAACCATTTAGTTGTGTTGTTCGGTGATAAAACATTCAACCGAACCAAGGTCCTTAAGAAAGCTGGTACCTATCTAAAGTATGTGAGGGACGAATATAGGTCACATTTAGAGAAGAACAAAAAGTACGAGCGTCCCCCCATGATTCCGAAAAGGGAGTGGAAGGACTTGGTGTCGGATGGAAAGGAGAAGGTTGAAAAGAAGAAAGGAAAAATACTACCGAGCCAAGGAAGGTATGTAATACTATCAACAATTTAATTATATACTGATTAATCTTTCTTTTTACATAATCTAACGTATTTTAAATTTTTCATAGGCTGCCCGACACATCAAAGGCAACAAAGGCAAGACTAGAAAAACACGGGCAACACAAACTTGGCTCTGGTGGTTATATGAAAGTAGTTGCACGATTTGTAAGTATCAATAAATGAAATATTGCATCCAAATAATAAATTGCAAACAATTTTGGTTTTATCACATCATAGAAGAAAAATTCATGATCGCATGCAAAAATGCAAGGCTTTGATTTCAATAGAGTGCCCACATAAGAGGACCTAAAGATTGCCTTCGACCAAGGTTGTGGAGCCCTAACTGAATAGCTAAGAGTCTCAACTGGGCAAAGACAATCTTCCACTACATCCAACACGCAGGTAAATAAACTCAATAAAGTTTATTTCAAATTGAATACTTGTGCAATCTGTTCAATATTAATTTCCACCATAATAATGTGTCTATTTGTTTTACATAGATAAGCAATGATAATCCTGCACATGACATTGGAATGTAGCCTAGTGAGGGTGGAGCGCAACCTGCCGATGAAGGCCATGGTGTGCATCCTGGTAGTAGATGTATTCATGTGCTATACAAAACGCAGTATGGATTAATACAATTAAACATCTTTAATTGAATTTAGTGTATTAATGAATATAATCTTTTGTGTTTCAACTTTAGAGCATGTAGAGCGTGATCAACATGTTGAGCATGATCAGGCTAGACAAGATCAAAAAACATGATGTGGCTCCATCAGGTAAGCAGGACCACTCTAATGTTCTTTTAAACATTTTTAATTGCAATTGGTGTATTAATTAATGTAATCTTTCGTGTTTCAACTCCAGATCAAGATTTAGAGGGTGTTCAACATGTTGAGCATGAGGCTATAAGACAATATCAAGAACATGATGTGGCCCAATCAGGTAAAGAGAACCACTTTGATGTTCTTTTAATTAATGAAATACGTGTAACAATAATAATAAAACATATCAATTTAACATTTCTTTGCTATTGCAGTAGACACCCCCTTGCAGCCGCATCCACGTGGTTGTGAGTACATGACTAGGCGTACATTAAGATCATGAGTAGAGCTCAGAACAACTCAAGGGGGGACAGATGATTTTGAAAACGATACTCCACTTCAGCTTTTTTTAGCTACAAAAAAGGAACAAAAAAAAAAGTGATTGTAATCATATTATGACAGCCATATTTTTGATAATATGTAAAAACTGAAAAAATGAAATATGTTAATGAATGAATCTAAATGTGTTAATGAAAAAATGTTATATGTTAATGAATGAATGTTATATGCTATTAATGGATGAATGAATTAATGTTATATGTTATTAATAGATGAATGAATGAATAATGTTATATGATCGGGTATGGGGAAATGAGAGTGATGTGAGGGGGGCAGGGGGGGGCGGGAAGGGCCAAATGAGCTTCCACCTTCACATGGTTGGCCCTGTTAAGTAGAGAGTATTAAACTACTCTCAAAACAAAGAGAAGCTCAAAAAGGTAAGTAATACACTTTTCAATATAAGAAATGCATCGTTTGAAGCATCAAACCAATCTACAAAGATGAAAGAAAGTGCTAACTTTTCACTATGAGCATTGTGTTGTGTGTGGATTTGATTTCAAAGCTCTGTTGATGGAGATGGCTTGTATCATAGCCAAGAAAATAGTTATCATTATTGCTGCTACAAACAGGCCTCATATCGCTGTAATAGTCTTCATCTTTCAACAAATAGGTTTTTTTTTTAAAATGCACTTTCTCATCGAATTTACGATGAACCGCAAAAAAGTCCGATGAGTTTGCAACGTATCCAACAAAGTTTCACCATAATGACTTGCCTATTTCATCGCTCGTTCGATGAACTTCTGTCACTATTTCAATCTAAACTATGTCACCAAGACTCCTGCCGATGTAATCTTATCGGCCTCATATAGCTGCTCGGGTAGACCTTTAGAACTTACTCCGATGATATATGTCTTGCCGATATGCTTCCCTCGATGAGACAATATGTGTATCTCGCCGATGAAAATTTATCACTGAGATAAAAAACCAGTCCTCTCGATATATCTTCTCAGGCAATTTTGATCACTGTAATAGTCTTCATCTTTCACCGATATGCCTACATTTCAACGAATAGGTTTTTTTTTAAAAAGTGCACTTTCTCATCGATTTTACGATGAACCTCAAAAAGCATCCGACGAATTTGCAATGTATCCAATGAAGTTTCACTGTAATGACTTGCCTATTTCATCCCTCGTTCGACAAACTTCTGTTGCTATTTCAATCTAAATTATGTCGCCAAGACTCATGACAAAGTAAGCTTATCGGCACCATATAGCTGCTCAGGTAGACATTCAGAACTTACTCCAATGATATATGTCTTGCCGATATGCTTCTCTCAGTGAGACAATATGTGTATCTCACTGATGAAAAGTTATCATTGAGACAAAAAACCAGTCCTCCCGATATATCTTCTTAGGCAATTTTGATCGTTGTAATAGTCTTGATCTTTCAACGAATAGGTTTTTAAAAATAAAGTGCACTTTCTCATCGAATATATGACGAACCGCAAAAATGTCCGACGAATTTTCAATGTATCCGACGAAGTTTTGTCGTAATGACTTGCCTATTTCGTCACTCGTTCGACGAACTTCTGTCACTATTTCAATCTAAATTATGTCGCCAAGACTCATGCCGAAGTAAGCTTATCGGCATCATATAGCTACTCGGGTAGACATTCAAAACTTACTCCGATGATATATGTCTTGCTGATATGCTTCCCTTGGTGAGACAATATGTGTATCTCGCTGATGAAAAGTTATCGCTGAGACAAAAAACCTGTCCTCTCGATATATCTTCTTAGGCAATTTTGATCGCTGTAATAATCTTGATCTATCAACGAATTGGTTTTAAAAAAAAGTGCACTTTCTCGTCGAATATACGACGAATTGCAAAAACATCTAACGAATTTGCAATCTATCTGATGAAGTTCCGCCGTAATGACTTGCCTATTTCATCGCTCGTTCGATGAACTTCCGTCGCTATTTCAATCTAAATTATGTCTCCAAGACTCCTACCAATGTAATCTTACCGGCGTCATATAGCTGCTCGGGTAGACCTTCAGAACTTACTCCGATAATATATGTCTTGCCAATACGCTTCCCTCGTGCTTCGTTGATGAGACAAGATGTGTATCTCGATGATGAAAAGTTATCGCTAAGACAAAAATCCAGTCCTCCTAAAATATCTTCTCAAGCAATTTTGATCGCTATAACAATATTGATCTCTCAACGATATTGCCAATACGTCGAATTTGTGTCATAATGGCAATGGACTTACATTGTTAATCTGATGGTTTGGCGAAGGTATGCCTCCAGTCATCTAGGCATTGTTCATCACACGATCGATGAAGTTGGCATCGTGGTTCTGATGAGCGTGCATCGTGAGGTTGACGTTTTGTAGCCCGTCGGGATGTAGATGAAATTTGAGCGACAACGTTGACTTCTGTTAATCGTCGATCGACCGACAATGTATCGTCGAGATTCTGACGAAAGGCCATCAGAAATCGGGGTCAAATCCTATAGTGAAGCATTGTATCTTTTTTCTTTGGGATCCAAATGGTTTTGATTTTAGCTGTAGTGGGCCTTGATGGCCTTTGGGTTTGATTTGACTTTTGGATTTTATTTTTATTTTCTTCAACATGTCGTTTTGAGGGGACATGATGAGCATTAGATCCATGTGGACGCTTGGGTTTATGCATGTTTACTTAAGCATCCAAAGTGGTTTTACTAGCAATGGGATGGGTATAGGGATATGGATGATGCAGAGACGATGTGGATGGAGTGATAGAGGTAGGATTTTGATGATGATGTGTGCATGGAGGATGTGAGATAGCATGATGGAGGGGTTCCTCTATTGATCCTGATTAGAAATTATGAATTTATGATTTTTGTGATGCGTGCTAGGGATAGGTGATGGATGGATGAGAGGATAAATAGGATAGGATGGAGGAGGTGATTTTGGGATATAAGGGCCCAAAATGGACTTTATATATGGAGGATGTGTGAGGGTTGATGGAGGTACGTAAGGACTCAAGATAGAGGTAGTAGATGGAGGAGGAGCGATGGTGGATGGAGGGACATAAGGACCCAAAATGGACTTAGAGGATGAAGGAGGAAAATGGACGGTGGTTTTGAGGTAATATGATGGAGGAGGGGGTATGGAGATGAATGGTTTGGTAGAGTGATGGGCAGTGCCTCTCATTCCTTTAGAAGATGGTTGTTTAGGATGTATGGAGGTTGCACCAACATTTTTGGATTGTGATTCTTGGAAGATATATCCAAGACCTTGTGTGCCTGGATTTTATTTGACTTGGATGGGCTCTACAGTACCCTTCTCATGAAGGCCTAAACCTTCTCCTTGATAGTTCATGTTCTTGAGCATGTGATCTATGGTAGGTTGAATATTCTTTTGGAAGTATGATGCGAGTCTGTTAGTAGTTGGGAAAGGAAGGGTGGTGCATATAATTTGTTTTTCTTCTACAGGAATACCACCATGGATGAGTGTAATGTTACCAAGGTGATATAAAAGTGGTGTTAGGGTGACAAGGCTAGGCGGTGATGGAGGATGATGGGATGGAGATGATAGGATGGCAATATCCTGATGAGGAGGAATGAGTGACAAGGGATCGAGAGAGGGATTAGGTGGTATGACAAGATCTAGATTTATGGCAGTGGTTGATAAGGGCTCATGAGATGGGGTGATTGGATCTTAGGTGCAAAGGGGATCATGGGATGCAATAGATGAGCTAGTGTGATCTTGAGATGGGGTAGATAGGATGGTAGGATCAGAATTTAGTTGAGGAAAGGAATCATGAGATGGGATGGATGGGTACTATGATCTTGGGACGGAGTAGATGGGATGGTAGGATTTGGATTTGGAGGAGGGGATATGCTTGCATGCTTAGGATCAAGCCCATGGCATGGATTATTGTGTGTGGGAGACATGATGACAGAGGAGTGTTGGAGGGACTCCTCAGGTGGGGGAGATAGGAGGAGGGAGGATTCATGAAGGTCATGGGATTGAAGTTTGGTAATATGAGGACTAGGAGGAGTGGATTGGATGTCTCGAATGAATTAGGTGGATCTAGTAGTAGAAAATGGGGATCCAATAGATTTGATGGGTTTGTTGGGCTCAATCGTTTGGATGGTGTTAGGAATGGTAATGGAAGTGATAGGTGTAGGATGGAGGAGGGCCTCATCACTAGTGACTATACATGATAGAGTGTCAGGGCACTGTTTCACAACATCAAGACGTGGATTTGGGGATGTCTCTTATGTTAGGAGTCCTTGGACGAAATTTGGAAAGGATGTAGGATTAGGTGGGGTGATGGGAGTGGATGGAGGATTAGGGATGGTTGGAGGACTAGGATTAGGGATTGGTGGATTAGGATTAGAGGAATGGATGGGATTGGATGGAGGATCAGGGATGGTTGGAGGACTAGAATTAGGGATTGGTGGATTAGGATTAGATGAGTGGATGGGATCAGATGGAGGACTAGGAGTAGATGGAGGATTAAAATATAATATGGTGAAGGGGGGAGTGATGCAAGAGGATATATATGATGAATTAAGAAAGGAGGATGCAAATTTTAGATTAGGTAGGGGAGATTGGGATGGTGGGTTATAGTAGGAGTATTGGGATGGTGGATTAAGATAGGAGGGTGTGAAGATTGAATTAGAATGTGAATATTGAGATGATGGATTAGCATAGGAGAACATGGATGGTGTATTGGCAAAGAAGTACATGGATGGAGGGTTAGGATAGGAAGATTGAGATGGTGGATTAGGATAAGAAGACATGGGTGATGTATTTTCCTAGGAGGATATGGGTGGAGGATTAGGATAAGAAGATTGAGATGGTAGATTAGGATAAGAGGAATATTAGGATGGTGGATTATGATAGGAAGGCTTTGGTGTTGGATCAAGATGGGAAGATTGGGATGTGGGATTAAATTAGAGATATCGTGATGGTTCATGATGATAAGGATAGGCATATGGGGATGGTGGATTATTATAGGAGGGTGTGGATGTTGGATAGGAGAGATATGTAGAGGGAGGACATGATGGATATGTGAATGGTGATGGTACTGGATATCCTTTGTTAAGGGTAGCGTAAGGACTATTATTAGATGTAGATGAAGGCATGGGGGGATAGTTCAGAGGAATGGATGGACTTGGAGAGGGGATTAGAGGAAGCTTGCTAGCAGCGATAGCATCAAGGGGATCTACATTATAATCATATTGATCAACAATACTTTCGATATCGTCACCAACATAGTTGGAATTCTCTTTGACTACTATTATTTTGCATGGGAGGAGAATAAGGATTCATGATGTTAGATGAAATGGAGACGGATCAAGAAGATGATGAAAAGATAACTAGGATGGATAGGAAGAAGATGAGAGAAGGGATCTTAAGATTTGTTTCAATATCATAAGATCTTAGATATATATGGACTAAATCTCAAATTGAGATTTAGGTTAACCTTAGATTGGGATTGGATTAGAGCTCAAATACGAGTTGGATGGAAGATCAGATTAGGATTAGATTAAAGCTCAGATTAGGATGATGGAACCAAAGTTAGGATTAGAATTGGATTGGAGCTTAGATTAGGACTAGATTAAATCTCATATTATGCTCCATAATATTCTAGGGGTGATAGGATTGAGAGAAAATTAAAATTGAAATTTTCAAATTTTTTCAATTTTTCCTGTCATAGTAAATCATGTTTTCAGAGGTCTTTGGAGCAGAATTTTGTGTTGAAACTTGCATCAGTCAATAAAATTGGCTTGTTGAAGGTGCCCTAATTTAGAGATTGAATTATTGCTCTTGGAGACCTTTCCAACGGTGTAAACGGTTCTGAATTTTGAGCACAGAGTAGAAAGTTATTACCCCAACAAGTTGGGGTAAATAAATTCCTAATTTTTTAAAAAAATTGGATGGTTTGGGGATGAATAGGAAGAGGGGAAATGATTAGATTATGGTTTTCAAATTAGGAAGATGTAGGCTAATTGTAGCATGAAGGATTGACACTCTATATTTTGTATGGGAAGTGAATTTGGTCGAAGAAGCGGCTTTGGTCGTCCGTAGAAGCGGATTTGGTCGTCCATAGAAGAAAAATCACCCCTATAGGTAGATTCACCCAACCAGGGGATTATAATCGCCTTTCCAAGTAGACACGCCTAAAATGATTTGCAAAATTTCTTGTTTTAGTAGATTCACCTAAAAAAAGCATGCAAAATCACCTATTTTAGTAGATTCATCTAAACAAAGCATGAAAAATCTCCTGTTTTAGCAGATTCACCTAAAAAGATCATGTAGAATGGCCTATTTTAGCAGATTCACCTAAACAGAGCATGCATAATCACCTGTTTTAAAAAAATTCCTAAACAAAGCATGTGTAGTATCATCTATTTTAGCATATTTTCCTAAATAAAGCATGCGATATCGCTTGTTTTAGCATATTTCCCTAAACAGAGCATGCAGTATCGCCTGTTTTAGTAGATCCACTTGAATAGGAGTCAAATTCACCCAAGTAGAAGGTAAACTCGCTTGTGTACAAGGAACAAGAAAATTTTATAAGGGAAATGCTAGATAAGATTGGAATGGGAAAGCATAATCGCCCTTGTGAGAAGCGAAGGGGGGACTGTGGAAAAAGATGACAAGCACGAAAAAAAATAGATAGATGGTTGGACTGACCCAATCGAAAAGAAAAGTAGGCAACCCAATCCTAAGACTAGTGATAAGGATGTCTACCTAGGCTGAACAAGGCTATCTTGTGAGTCCCCAATATACGCACAGTACATGGGGCACAATCATGAACACCAGCCCACCTACAAGCATGAGTCAGGAGCCCTAGTGAGGTAGTGGAAACTCGAACCAACCCTTTACATCTTATGTAGGTATCACCCTAGCTTCGACACTCCGCTAGACACAATGTGATTTGATTGAGGTACAACTTTTTCTCTCCCCCATTTATGTATCCCACCGGTAACACATGGTTGGAATCATCCCCCGAGTGATAAAATCCCAGGCAGGTCTCGCTAAAGGAAGAAGATGCTAGATGCTTCAGCTGGTCCCCAAGCTCACATGAAGCGCAAGGGGAGAACTTAGATGCACTAGCATCTCCTAGGATGACTCGACTGGACAAGAGTGAACTATGATTTATCTTCACCCAGGATTGCCAAATGGTGCAACGGGATTGGATACGTCAACAGTCCACTCACAAGCACAACAAATAGTTAATTGACCTTGTAATTAGAGTTATGTGTGCCTAGCTAGTGTCAAAAACAACCAACATATTACCTAAAGGCGTTGGATTGATCGTTTTGTAGAAGATGCGTTAGTATTTTTGGACCTCCGGTCTTGGACAAATGAGAAACAACTACACAAATAATTAGATGGAAGAAAGAACATGCACAAATAGCTGAGTTAGTAGATTAGTATCTGAAAATGGAAGTAAAATGACACTAAAAATGAAAGATTAGGGTTTCAGATTCACCTCAGATTCACCTTTGTGTGAGGAAAATTCAGCCCTCTATTTGCAGATGTAGATTCGCCTATTCTGGGGTGTAGAAATGCTTGTTCAAGCAAATTCACCCCTCTATTTGCAGATGTAGATTCACCTATTTTGGGGTGCAAAAACGCTTGTTCAAGCAAATTCACCCTTGTAGAAAAGATATATTTTCCTCTTTTAGCATATTCGCCCCTACAGAACAGGCAGATTCACCTCTTTTAGCAGATTTGCCCCTATAGGACAGGCATATTTGCCTCTTTTAGTAGGTTCACCCTTGCAGAATAGGAAGATACACCTCGTTTATTAGATTCGCCCTTGCAGAACAAGCAAATTTTCCTCTTTTAGCAGGTTCGCCATTGTAGAATGGACATATTTGCCTATAAGTGTAGTTTTGCCTCTATAACTGAAATCTGGACTTGCAAAAGTCAAACAACAAAGGACGTGAAACAATCGACCCATGACGTGGGTCCCATTGGGCATGCCAAAAATGTGTGCAATGAAAATCCCCTACCCCAAAATGAAAACAAAATGCAAGGAAGATGGAATCGCAACAAAACCTCGAATGAGGCCTGAGTCAAACTTGAACAAATGCAAGAAAGGAATGATATTACCTTGCCCAAGTTGATGTTTTGGTTGGCCTTGTTGATTGTTCGATATGTGTGCTCCTAGATCAATTTTAGCAACATAATGGATTGTTGTGGCTGATTTGGATGCAAGATGGTTGTGTTGATTGAAGATTGAGATGGGTTGAGATGGATGTGATAGATTGTTGATGAGAGCGAATGAATGAATTAGATTGTGAATGATAGTGATTAGGGTTGAAAAATGTTTAAGTGTTAGTCATTTAGCAAAGGGAGAATGAATGAATGGTCAAGATTCATTCTTGGCCAAGGATAAGAGATCAAGGGTTGACGAAAAGGAATTAAAAATTCCTTTTTAATATGTATGGGGAAGACAAAAGGAATAAAATATTCCTTAGAAAACCTTGGGTGAATAAATGGAATTTAAAATTCCATTGGAAAGTACATGGGGATTGCAAATGGAATTAAAAATTCCATGAAGGGTCTTGGGAGAATAAAATGGAATTAAAAATTCCATTGTGATGTGACAAAAGTTGACTAAAGGAATGATTAGACTACTTAATCAATGATTAGGTGAAGGTTAAGTGGCTAATAAGGAGTAGGAACCAAGTTGCAAAAGTTGGAGGATGTGACACATGCTAATCATCGATTAGAGATGTGCACATCCCTAATGATGGGATTAGGAGATGAATTAGGATTAAGTGTGGATGGGAAATAAAGGAATCAAATAAGTGGGTTATTTATTTAATTCTTTGGAAGAAAGGGATAAAGGGTTAGGATATTTAATTATTTAACTAAATATCTTTGGGATTTAGAGGACTTTAAGGATGTTAATTAAATAATAGCAATATTATAAATAATCAATGTGGGTAAAAGGATATTTAGACAAAAAATGGAAATTTGACCAAATGTAAGTGGTCAAATTTAGATGTCTACACCTATAATGCAACAAAGAGATATGTGATTATTTTTTTTGACTTAGTAAGTACCCTCTTGCAACCCTTGAATTTATCATCATTTCTTGCTTTCCAAATGTGACACATTATCTCAATAGACAAGCAATTCTAGAAAATTATACAATCCTTACTCATTTTTCTATCATACATTAGCACCTTTTTCCAATTAATTCTATCATAATTTAAATGTCATTCATGTTAGATTTGATAGAAATCATTTGAAGCAATACAAGCCACTTGAAACATGCATTTTTAGGCTTAATAGTGTTATGCCAAATATCATTAGTTTTTTTTTGCTAATCTTTAATATTTATTGAAGTACCCCAACAATGATTTAAATGATCAAAAATAGCATTGTTATAGATCAGGTCTTTATAAATTATTTTATCCTTGAGGTCAATAATCGCTCCCCCATCCTTCCAAACCAAGTCATCAACCAGATCCAACACCTTATCCGAGTTGGATAAAAAATAGATCTCTTTGCAAGACTCCATCAGGATGGAGTGGGTTCTCATGTTAGAGGTAGGGAGATCAAATTCAACCCTCAAGGTGTCCTAATTTTTTTATATTACCATTATTTGGCTCCAATTTTTGGAAAAGCAACCCTATTAAAGGGCTAAGGAATTTTCACTATGTTACAAGTTCCACCAAATAGATCTATAATTTTAGCAAGGAGAGTTTGGAAGGGCTATGTTAGAAAATCTAAACTAGACATTATGCTTGGTTATCTCCCAAGCTTTCCACAAAATTTTGAAAACCAAAGACCTAGTAGGGGTCATGGGGTGCTTATTGATGAGAATTTAACTCATGGGTAGTAGCTTCTAATCCTTAGCCTGTTTAGGGATGACCTCTTGAATATTGTTCCACACTAGAACTTTCCAAGGTTCATTTCCTACAAAATATTTTACTATCCACTTTGAGGCTAAATAAATTCCCTTCATCTTTAGGCCCTTTAAGCCAAGCCCTCCCTACATTTAATCTAGAAAACACCACTCCAACTTGACCAAATGTTTATTCTTTCCCCTTTTCCATTTGACCAAAGAAAACATCTTTTTTTTTTTTGTATTTCATTAATATGATAGCTACAAAAGAACCAAAAAAATGAAAAATAGATATTGTATGAGGATAACACCTTTTGACACAATTGCAGGCTCCCTGCCAATGATAGATACTGCATGTTCCATTTCTCCAAGTTCTTATCAATTTTAGAGTTGATCTAATTCTACATCTCCTTAAGTTTAGGGCTTATGGAAAAGGGTATTCCAAAATACCTCACTTGCAAATTGGGACCACCCCATTGAAAGCCATAATCCTTTATCCAATCTGGATGGGTCTCCTCTAAACCCAAAAGAGCGAACATAGCCTTGGAAACTTTAGCACCAGAGGCTTGGCATAATAGGTCAATCTTTTTCATCATAGATTCCATATTGTTCTTTTCCAATTCAATAAATAGAGAGGTCTCATCGATAAATTGTACATTGATCAACTCAATATTATTTGGGAGCTTGATGCCTTTCACTCTTGGCAAGTGAGTGTGGTCTCTTAATAGGTAGAACAATGCATCTAAAGCAATCAAAAACAATGCTAGTGCCATGGGGCACTCTTGTCAAATGGATCTCTCCAGGTTAACCTCCTCAAAGAGTGACACATTAACATCAATTTATGTAGAAGCATCCCTTATAGAGTATCCACCATTTTGCAAACACCCATGGGAAAGCCAAAATCTTTGAGGATTGACCATAAGAATTGTTATTCCACCCTGTCATATTCCTTTTTAAACTCTAGGAGAAGAATTGCCATATTTTAAAAAAAACCTTAGCTAATTCCATGGCTTCCCAACATGTTAGGAGGTTCCCTGATATGCATCTTCCCTTGATGAAGCTAGTTTGGCTAGTGTTGATAAACTTTGGAACAATGCTAACCAGTCTTAGTGCTAGCACCTTGGCCAAAATCTTATAAGAAACATTCAATAGTGTTATAGATCTCCAATTATAGACAAGAGTGTTGTCTCCCCCTTTTGGAATGAGCTTGATAACACCTTTAATTATAATGTTTCCTAGTAATCCATTATTTATTGCTTCCTCAAGTACTTGCAAAAGAACCTCACTTACCTAGTTTAAGAAGCATTTATAAAATTAAATGGGAAGACCATCACACCCTAGTGATTTTTCATTCTTCATGGAGGTTATAGCCCCAAGAATTTCACCATTAGTAAGATATCTAGAAATCTTAACTACATCCTCATCTAATATTTTCTTAGGTATGAGCCTCTCTACTAGGCCCCTTGCAGTGTGGAATCCTTCTCCCCCACCTTCATATGTGTTTTCAAAATCTATGAGAAGGATTGTCATAATTTTTTTAGAAACCTTACCCCATTCGACCTTGTCATATGCCTTTTCAAAGTCTAGGAGAAGCATTACCACAATTTTTTTAGAAACCTTAGCCCATTCCATGCCTTCCAAATATGTTAGGAGGTTCTCTAATATGTATCTTCCCTTGATGAAGCTAGTTTGTGTGGTGTTGATAACATTTGGAAGAATGTTGACCAATCTTAGTGCTAGCACCTTGGCCAAAATCTTATAAGAAACATTCGATAGTGTCGTAGGTCTCCAATTATAGACAAGATTTTTGTCTCCCCCTTCTAGAATGAGCTTGATAACACCTTTATTTATAATGTTTCCTACTAATCGATTAGTTATTGCTTCCTTAAGTACTTGTGAAAGAACTTCACTTACCTAGTTTGAGAAGCATTTATAAAATTCAATGGGAAGACCATCACACCCTGGTGATTTTTCATTCTTCATGGAGGTTATATCCCCAATAATTTCATTATTAGTAAGATTTACAAAAATCTTAACCGCATCCTCGTTTGAGATTTTCTTAGGTATGAGCCTCTCTTCTAGGCCCCTTGTGGTGTGGTAGTCTTCTTCCCCACCTTCTGAAGTAAAGAGATCTTTTAAAAAATCCTAAAAGATATTCAAGATCTCATCTTGGAAGGTGAGCAATCTCTCCCCATCCTAGATTTGATAAATTTTCTCTTTGGCATTTTTTTCTCTTAATTTAAAGAAAAATTTGGAGTCCTTGTCCCCGACATTTAACTAGTTAATCCTAGATCTAATTTCAATTCCATTGACCTATTGGTTCTAGATCTTTCTTAGACTATATTTTTCTTTAAACAACTCCTCGTTTAAAAATATATCATGATTTGGGATTAGTTGGAGATTGGATTCAACCTCCAATAGGCATTCTTGGTGCTCATTTTCTTCTCTTCTTCCATCCAAAGTCCTCTTCTTCCCAATTATTTGAAAGAGCTTCCTCCAAGACTCCACATTAGTATTCCACCTTTCAATGGTCATAGCCCCTTTTAGTATCCACTTATTTAGCTCCCTTTTGGAGGCAATGGTCTCCTTACAATTATCATATTTCAAAAGAATATTGTTGAGACAAAAAGCTTATTTCTTTCTTGGCTGCACTAACTTGTCCTGAGATTGATAGTGTGACCTTTATGTGGTGATAATTAGATAGTGTATAAGGGTAGACACACACTTTAGTGTCCTTGTTATTAGGAATAAAGCTAAAAAAATCTTTGTTTGTATTAAACCTATGAAGTTGGCAATAAATTATGCTTCCCCTTTTATGTACATTACACCAAGTGTTCAAAATCCCTTTGCACTCCCTTTTTCCTTTTTCCATGGGGTCCACTAGATTGAGCTTGTGCTTAAACCTTTTCCAAAAGTTCCTTTCATTTCCTTTCTAGGAAACTTCTATCCCACCCCGCTTATCTTCTTCCTCTTCAACCATGTCAAAGTCACCTCCCATGATCTAAGGAATCTCAAGGAGGTTAGCGAGCCACTAACACAAGGAGATCCTTTCCCTGTAGTCATTCGGGGTGTACAATGGACAAACCCCAAACTATAGTTCCTCCTTCTTCAAGGTAATCCAAACCACCCCATTGTAGGGGGAATTTCTACTACTAGTGACCCACTACAACTAGTGGTTGGAGACCAAGATAGAAGTGCCCCCTCTTCCACATTCATGTGCAATAGAGAAGGAATAGGCTCTATTCCAAATAAATCTTAGGTTGGTTACTAGAGTAAAGCTAATGGATTTGGTTTCTTGCAACATGAGAAAGTCTTTAATTTTTCTAGGTTTAGAAACCTTATAATTATGTTTTTTTTGTCAAAGGTCTCTAGTCCATTGACATTCCAAGAAACATAGTTAAACTTCATCATCCCCACCCATAGGATTATCACTCTGCTCACACCAGAACTACTCAAAGCAATTGGGAAATTTATCTTCCACTTCTAATTTCTTAGCCATGGGTGACTAGATTGCCAAAAAAAATTCTCTTTTATTCTTAGAAATCCCTATCCTTTTACCATTTCCTAAAGATCCCCTATTCTTTCTTGGCCTTCCAAGGCCAACACTAGGCTTTGGGGATAGTTCTACTTTCTCATGAGTGGCGTTCTCATATTTTTCACACTCAATAACCACCTCTTGGTCAAGATTGGAAGAGCCACAAATATTAGTCCGATTGAGCTCAGTTGGCAGGCAAGATTGGCCCTCAACACCCTTGCAAGCCAAATCAAGGAAAGGCACAAATATAGGCTCACGAATGGCAATCATTTTGGTCAACCTAGTAGGTATATACAAGTTTCCAATAGAGTCAAAGATGGGGTTGGGGTTATCAATATGTTCAAGGGCCCTGAGGGATCCGCCCATCAGGGAGGAGGACTCCTTACCTAGAAGAGCACTATCATTACCTTCTCGTAGTAAGCTTACTTCTTTTTGAGAATCTAAACTCTTAGAGGTTGAATTGAAATAGCCAATTGTGTTATTATTGCAATCTATTGCAACACCGAATACAAGAGATAGAATATCTTTATTAGGGTTACTATAAGGGTCCTTTACTATCACCAAAGGGGTTTGTGGGTTCCTTGCTCACATCGGTATCCCCAAGCACATCTCAGCTCAGGGGTCATAGTTCAGAGGAAAATTGGTTAGCACCTTTCCTAATTTGGAGAACAGGTGAATTTTGAGAGCCTTTTGGCTTTCCAAAGTTCTTCTCTATAATCTTCCTAATCTTTTTCATTGCAAGTTGTAGGGAATTCAACTGCTACAAGAGTAGGATGTCCTTAGTGACTTCTTGAGTTGAAAAGGGATAGGGGGAGGACGTGGAGTGTCTGTGTCAGTAGTAGCCACTAGATTAGTGGTCCCACTAGTAGGCTCCTCTTGGCTGAGGACATGAAAAGGATTCACATGAGAAAATTTAACAAGATTTCCAAAAGGCGGCTTGATAAGGCCAATGTCCCCCATTGTGGTATTCATCTCTCTAACCCCTTCAAGTGACAAACTAGATCCATTACTAGACTTATTTCACCCAAATTCACCATCGCTCGACAAAGGTAGGCCATGGTTGTCAACCATTTCCACCTCACTCTGTGATGCCGAATCAATATCACTTTTACTGCTAATAGGGCTAGCCTTCTTAGTCGATTGGGCTGCCCTAACATTCTTCCTTTTGTGGCCTTCTTTTCTACACAAAAAATAGGTGTTAAGTCCACCCAGAGTTTATAGTGGGAATAACGTAACCCCAAAATCTTCCACAATCTTTAGACAGTTGGGAAACTCGACACTAGGGCTAAGGGAAACTAAAGCCCTAGCATCCAGGTTAGGCAAGACAACTTTGGTTTTATCTATTTTGACAACTTTTTTGAATGGCTCCAAAATTTGTGACAGAATTCTCCAAAACTCTGGCAAAAGACTCTTCACAATAACCCATCTAGGGCAAGACAGGGCAATAATATCATCAGCAATGGCCAAAGCCAACCATGCCAAAGCATGAAAAACACAACCCCCTTATTCCAATAGGGCTTGGCTAGGGTTTTTTCCTACATTACATTATTCTTTAAAAAATAACAAACAACCCCTTTTGGAGCATTCTACAGTAAGAAACTTGAACTCCAAATTTATTTTGCCAAGTATTCACAAACCAAGAATCTATAAACTTCCTAGCAAGCATTTTATTAACATCAACCACTGCCAAAATAAAAATAAAAATGGCGGAGTCCTTTAGTCTACCTCTTTTGGTTTCATTCATTTCATAATTCAGAACAGAATGAAGACCTTTAGGGTATTCCAAAGGTAATTTACCATCCCCACTGTCATCCTCGCTACTGACAACTTCTATTGCGAATCTAGCACCTTCGACATCCAAAAACCCTTGCTCTGCACACACTTCCTTGAACGATTTCGCTGGAGCATTTTGAGAATTATCAAGGCCACCAACATCTATAGGAGGGTCGGGGAGTTTCATAACCCCCTCCATAAATGTCGTAAATGCAAATGAATCATGAAATAACCAGAGCCAGGGCTGAATGACCCCAACACACATGCATAATGAAGATGAAATAAATAGAATAAAATACACACGTAGGCATAAAGGAAAGGTAGTAAATGACAATAAATTTAAGGGTATAGGGGGCCTACCTCAGTTTTAAACCTTCGGGAGAGGCCTGACCTCCCCACACCTCGAGGAACGCGCTAGGCACACATACCAACTGTAGCCAGATCACGACCACAATGCTTCCCTCCCAAAAATCACCAATATTAGATCATAAAAATTACAAAATGAGGTTAAGGTGGTATTAAAGAATGTATTTGAGAGATTTCTATGCAAGGACTAAAGTGTTAAACAAGCCCTTGTGCCCAAGTGAAGACTTTTGATTGTCATTGTTTTGAATTCATATAAAAAGGGTATTCCTAAAATATTAAATATATGATGCACTAAATGCTTTTCTAATGTAAAGATATTATAATTTGAAATTCTCTTGAAAGGTTCAAGATGCTTAAAATAAAATCTTCTTAATTATATTTAAAATTTTGTTTCGTTCTATCTTTAGATATATAATCTTGCATGTTAATTTGGAAGGTTTACACATATAAGATGATGGGAAACACTTAGATTTTCAAATCTAGCGAACTTTAGGAAAGTAAAATTTGTTGACAAAGGTAAACATTTTTGTATGAGTGATTTTACCTGGGATATACAAATGCAATGGTGATTGTCAATATCATGATGATAAGAGTACACTTAAGGTTAGTTCAAGACCAAAAGAGTTAAATTGGACAAGAGGCTTGGACAAGATTGAGTTCAATCAACTTATGCACTAGAGAGTCTTAATGTAAATACGAAAACAAAACGTTCATTGACAAGTTTGAAGTGATTCCAAACCAAATCAGAAATGCATGAAGTGTCAACATTTTTACTAGTAATATGATCTTATATTATTTATTTTCAGAAAATGAATAATTTCATTTTTCATATTTTTGAGAATCTCAACAAAGAAACAAATTTTAATTATTTGACATACAATAATAACAACAATTTTTAATCTTTTGAATAAGTCTATACTAAAGACAACATTATTAATATCATATTAAAAATTAAAGAAAAATAATTTATTTATAAAAACTACTCTAATTTCAACAAATAAACTCAATATGTTAAAAAATATATTAATTTTAATTTTAAAAATCAATAATAATTTAAAATAATTTAAAATTTAAACTGAATATATTTTAAAATCAGTATCTTAAATTTATATTTTAATTAATAATTACTTAATAACAAAATAAATTATTATGAAAATTAATTAAAATTTAAATCAAAGTCATTACTTTAGTTAGAGGTTGTTTTATCTTACAATTTCAAATGTAATTGCTAACTGAAATTTAAATAAAAATATATAAATATAATTAAAATAACTATAATTACTGAATAATACGGCAGCGCACCAATAACAATAAGAAACAGTTTTATTAAAGGGTACGAAAAAAGACTTGATAAAGATGGTCTTCCCAGGTTTTAACAAACCACAGCAAATTTAATTTTAGGCGAATTTGGCCTGAATGAAATCCACAAGTTCCTAGGTGATGCGGAAGGCCTTGCTCAACACAGAATCGGGGAGAGGGGGGTCCGCTGCAAACAGAGAATTGGCAATTGTCTGAACTCCGGGAAACTGGCTGCTCAATCCAGCTATGGCCACTGCATTTTCGTGCCCCACATTCTGCTGGAAATGCACCAGTGCCTTTGGAAACACAAACACGTCACCCTTCTCCAACGTTTTGCTGAAAAACTTGTTGTTCATGTCAATAAAACCCACAAGAAGCTCGCCTTCCAGTAAAACAAGAACTTCAGTGGCTCTTGGGTGTGTGTGAGGAGGATTTATTCCACCCACTGCGAAATCGATGCGGGCCAGCGATATTCCCAACGTATTGAGGCCTGGTATTTGATTAACATTCGCCGCCGTTACGTTGGAGCCTACTGCATTGTCTGTGTTCCCTGGCTGCCCAAGCCCCGGGAAGAAGAAGTCCTCTGGTGAAACTGCCATTGGGTCTTTGCAAACGAACCCGTTCACCAAAACTGTTTTAAGCAGTTTGTTAGCAAGTCCTCTAATAAGGAAATCATATCACGGCAGTCTATAAAGTTATGTACTCACCTTTGCTATTCATGTCGGCAACGCAAAAATCTTGCAATGGATCGGGATCGCCTGCCATGACTTTGTCGCTGTAACAACATATCAACAGAAAAGTTCCCAACGTGAAGTAAACCATGCCGTTAGCCATTGTACTAGAGAGACAGAAGAAGCAAAAAGAAGAGCTCGGGATATGAATGTGTAATTGAATTGTGTATTACAATGCTTTATATAGATGAAACACTAACTACTCAGGCATTGAATAATTCATTTTTAATTATTATTTTTATTGGATTAACGACTAATTCATGTTGACGCAGTCCTTTAATTATGTCAGAGTGACTGCGTGAGTCCTACGCCATATGGTTATCTGAATATCAAACTCACCTGCTACCGTAGATGTGTTCTCTCCATTCTTTTAGTAATGTGGAAATGTTAGACTATATTAGAAGGATCAGGTTTCTAGAACGAAAAAATATATAGATTATTATGAACCGCCCCAGAAATGGCAAAAGAGGAAAATTTCTTTCCTCTTATCTTAGCTGATTTTGAAGTTGGATATTGACAAGAAAGATTGTTGAAACTTTATATTGTATCTTTCTCGTAAACCTTTTTATACTGGGATCAGATAATCTGTTTTATTATAAAAGTATAGGGTGTGTTGTGACCTTTAAAAATAAAGAATATTCTGGAATTAGATTACTATTTATAGTTTATAATATTAAGGATGACTGTTCTGTTTATAATGATGTGGGAGTTAAATCAAATAAATGAGAGGATGGATTATAAAGTTCATACAGATGAAGTTTTCATTTTAAAATATGAATATAATGTTGAAGGTAGATTTATTATAGTCTTTATGAATGCATAGATTAAATTGATGTTTAATATCCAGATTATTTGAAAAGCTTAAATCTAAAAGATCTGTTGGACTAGATCATTTAGCTCAAGAAATATTTTGAGTTCAAATTGATAAAATATCATCAGCATATGAAGTATGCCACAATAAAGTTGGAAGGACATGTTTCCTTGTGGTGAGATTTAAGGAAGAAGAACTATGTACATAGGGGAAAAAAACATTTAATTGTGGGATTAGATCATGATGAATCTCAAAGGACAATTTATGATGACCAATTACTTAGTGGATGTTCTTAAGAAGCTCCAAAAATAATGTGAATGATAGTCATCTATTATAGAAGATTAAAGAATTTAACTAACTCAATACTCACATCAGTTATGTGGAAGATAGCACAAAAACTGTCCAAGAATACAATTGGTTTGTGCACCTCAATTTAAGATAAAACTTGTTTCTTGTTAATTAATTCTATGGAAAAAGTCTTTTAGTTTTTCTTAAAATAGAAAAGATGACTCTAAACAAAAAAGAAGTACGCGCACTGATAGAAAAGGTAAAAAAATAAAAAATCTATTAGAAGAATTAATTTATAGATACCAATAAATTGCAAAAATCTCAAAGAGTGAGTAGACCATCTTTAGCACCCTCCTTCTGCATCTATACTTTTGGTGGCTTGAAATATTGGTCTTGTCTTTTAGATATATTTGAAATGGATTTTGTACATAATAAAATAAAATAACGTGACTGAGTGTTTTATTCATGAATTTTTAAGTTCTTTGGATATTTATATTTTGAACATTTGGTTATCTATCTTTTATCTCACCAAGATCAAACATTTTCATAAGGTGAATAGAGTAGGTAAATGATCTCCACTAGATTTTTCAACTTTAACACTAATGGTTCTTCACATGACAATCGTTGTGTTGTGGGATTGTTGGATTTGGGTCCCACGGGACAATATTGATTTAGTTCACTATTTTTTTGTTGGTATGGCATTTAGCACCAATAAATAAAATGAAGGCTCAATATATCATTGTCACAGATCTAAAGAATTCCTATGAACTAGGGTGGAGGGATAATCTTCTTGGAGGTGGGCATCTTTTGTGGTGTATATTCTATTTCTTTCATGAAGTATTCATTTTTTTTTTTCATGTTCATAGAGAATGGAATGTTGTCTTAAACAATTTAGTCAAATAGATCTCTTGTGTTAATCAAATTTAGAATGTTATAGATTGAGAGTCATTATGTTCTACTCAATGTTCTCGATTTATTGAGCTCCAATACAATGGTTTGATTTAATAATTTTAATTATTATTTCATTATAATTTTTTGTTTCATTTTTATAGATTCCTTTGTTTCTTAGAGATGTTGGATATGTGAAAATACTCTCTAAATTTATATCCTCTTAGCTTTAATGACAAATAATATTATTTAGAGATATTTATGTAATCTTTTCTAAACACTTAATATAGTTTAACTTCTTGATTAAAAAATAAAAAATTATAAATATAATTAATAGGGATAATTCTAAATAACACATCCTTTACAAGTAAGCCAACACACCAATAAATATATTAATGTGTTTATTGAATGATAAGAAAAATGATTTAGGAAAGAAGGTCTTCCAATGTAGTATCCTCTTTTTTGTTTTATTTAATTGTCCACAACACATTTAGCTTCAGAATGTTAGGTGAATTTGGGTTGAATGTAATCCATAAATTTTTGGAGATTACATTGTTGGTGTTTCTTGGCTTTCCAGATGAAGTTGTCTACTGAAACTGCCTTTAGGTCTTTGCAAATGAAGTATGCAAGAACTAATTCATCTTGATTCAATATATATGTTGATCATTACTTATGTCAGAGGAACTACATAAGACTTCAAACAATAGTGAAACTCATCTATTGCATCTACTTATCTGACTAGCACTTGCACCTGGGGGAGTTGCAAGGAATTTGTTGTTAGTGTTGTATACTTAACTAATTGTTTTCTGCATGGATATTTTATACACATTTAAGAATATGTAGCAGTTGTCATGAACATGTATTTTCCTACTAGGGTTTTATTTTGGTAGGTCATCTGAAATTATTTTAGAATAGATAATGTATCAAGAAAGATTGATTTTGTCTTAAAGAAAACCATAAAAGTCATGTATTGACTTAAAATCACTAAAGATTACAAGAATAGAGGTAGTGTGTTTATGTAGGTCATTTGAAATGATTTTAGGATAGATAATGTATCAAGAAAGATTGATTTTTTTCTAAAGAAAACCATAAAATCCATGTATTGACTTAAATGTTAGAAATAATGAATAAATTAGAACACATGTCTCAGTTGACAAGGCCACCTATCTTAGTTGTGTTGTAAGATCCACTATTCTAGGAATTATTTTAGGGATTTGTTGAGTTATTTGTGGATCTATTAAGTTAATTATGGATCTATTAATCTCAGAGTCCCATTATAAATTTTAATACTTCCAGTTTAATACATATCATATTTTCCAGTTCTATATTTTATCATGGTATCATAGCAAGTCTAGGCTTAAGTCCCTTATAGGAGAGCCCACGATTATGGGAATGTGATCTTCCATGTCTGTGCTAGGATTAGTTTTTTGTTTATTTAATACGAGATCACTATTTTAAAGAAGAGCCTCTACTTTATGTTGGATCATTGTTTGTTTGTAGCCTATAGTTTGAAAGGTCCCATTTGACTGTTGGAGCAATATAAATAGAGAATATTGTAATCTATTTTTTATATCTATAAAATATATTTTTTGTTCTCCTTTCTCTACTTTCAGTTTGAAGAAATGAAGGGTAGAATAAGTACATTGTAAATGTCATAGAATTATAAGTGACTTATTGGAAGTTCCAAGGATTAGAATAGGAAGGTGTGAAGAGTGTCAAGGAAAGGAATGCATAAGACATAGTTAGGAGCCATGCCACCGATCTGTGCAAGAGGTGATTGAAGCCGAGGTGTTATGAGATGACCTCACCCATCTTTGAAAATATGGTTTGCATATGGCAGAAGTCTACATATGAGGTAGAAAGTGTTGCAAGAAATGCAACATGGAATGAGACCATTCCGGCATATTATTGGCAGCCAACAAATCAATGGTTGTGAAGTTAAAGCCCAGGTTTGTTTAACACTGACATAGATCCTTCGACAATGTCCAATGACAGTCAGCAAAAACAATTGTGTGCAGATGAAAGTTATATTGTAATCCAAATGAAAATTAGTGTAGTTTATTCATTTGTAAGATCCCCTATTCGAAGAGTTAGTTTAGGGATCTATTGAGTTATTTGTGGATCTGTTGAGTTATTTGTGGATCTGTTAATCTCAGCATCCCATTATAAATTGTAATACTTCCAGTTTAATAAATATCATATTTTCAAGTTCTATATTTTATCATTAAAATCACTAAAGATTATAGAAATAGAGGTCGTGTGTTTATATCTTACAAACTACATGTGAAGGAAGGCCCTTGAGTGCAAAACTCCAATTTTCCCTCACATAGACTCAAACATAGCTTCAGTTGGGTGTAAAATAAACAGAACACCACTAGAGACATTGAAAGAGTGAATTGTGGACATGATGCCAGCCCATGTGGGTACATGAAATAAAGGAAAAACATCTAACATATATATATTATCAAAATCCTTGTTCTTTGATAGGCAATAGAGAAAGAGAGTTGGTAGAGATTGAACTGTCTTTTGTACTGAGCTTGATTTGGGGATGCAAGCTTCAATTTTTAGAGGCCCAATATCTGCTTTTAATTGTGCTATGTCAGTAATTTTATTGTTGGGTAAACCATACAAAATTAATTCAAAAATGGAAAATATATAGAATTTGTGTACCAAATATCATTATAATGACAGAGAATGTAGCCAAGCTTCCTCCCTCTTTCTTATAATGGTGTAAGGGTTTTTTTCAATCGCGAATAGCGGTCGAAGGGAAAGCGGACATCGAGAGCCTCTTTCATAATAAAAAAGGGCATTGACATAGAAAGAAAAGAGAAATAACTAACTGGATCAAAGACAAACCACATTACCATACTAATAATCAATGAGGTAGAAATCACGTTACATTTGCAATGATTCTAAATATAACATTCTAGAAGGGCCTCCGAGTATTAGGCATGTTAATATGCTAGAATCTTTCATGGTATTGTACTGGAGGCTACATATCAGACATATGTATTGAAGATCAAGTTCCTAGTTCTTTCCTTCTTAGAATCCCATGTAAATATTGTATGCAATTTCAACACATAACAAACAGAGGCCAAATTATACATAGTATATCTTTACTGGTGTAGTCTCTAGAACAGAATTTCATATGCAACCTACAGCACCTTCCATGCCATTTAAGCAAAATTCAACTACTGGAGCCAGTTTAAGTCTTCCATCAAATTGAAAAATTTAAGATTTACTGTCGAGACTAAAGACTAAGTGGAAGGTAGCATATACTTGGCCAGTCTTTCTGTAATGCAAATTGACATCCATACATTTGGTTGGAAGGCCAGTACCAGACCTATGGCATTGATATATAACATTAATATGTATGGAAAAACATGGTAGATTTATATTCACACCGTTCTTATGAAATCGTGCTTTTTGGAGGCACGTCTAATCCTGCAGCTGAGGACAATCCTCGTGAGCTGATGTCATTTCATGGCATTGGAAATCTCCATATGCCCGCTTCCCTCTTAATTTCATCCTAATTTCCATTTGAAGTATCCAAGGGAAGAAAGTTTTGAATTTGTCAAGAAAGCATGTGTCTCGTTTGAAAATAAAATGGTCACGTAGGCACTCACAACCTCAATATCTTCATATCTCTTACCACTCTTTAAGTTTTTCAATTGCAACCCAAATGCAAGTATTGGTCTTAACTTGCTCATCTGTCAATAAGGCACTTCAAGCTTTTGGAGCTCCACACTGCAGTCGATACATGGATCCGAGCTGCACATACATGCTCGTATCCACCCTTCATCTGTCCTTTCCTACTTTCCATCCTCCATCCTCTCTATCCTCTATATCTTCCCATGGCCGGTCGCGGGAACTCTTAACAGATGGATAGAATAACTAAGGACCGATGGACATCTCCATATGCTGGCTTCCCTCTTAATTTAATCCTAATTTCCATTTGAAGTATCAAAGGGAAGAGAATTTAATACTTGTCTAGAAAGCACGTGTCCCATTTGAAAATAAAATGGCCACGTAGGCACTCACAACCTCAATATCTTCATATCTCTTACCACTCTTAAGTTTTTCAAGTCCAACCCAAATGCAAGTACTGGTCTTAACTTGCTCATCTATCAGTAAGACACTTCAAGTTTTGCGCAGGCCGACTCACACTATATTCCCATCAGGTTTAGAGTAAAACAGAGAAATGCATTAGTATTATTAGAGTATTTAAGAGGGAGAATTGCCTAGGGTAGAACATACGACAATTTCAACTTTGTGTAGCCATCTAATGTGAGATCAAGTTAGACTCTAAATTGCCACTCAATTTGTATTGGAAAGACATCAATTACGCACTGCTGGGCATTTATTGTCCATATATTTTGCTTGTCATTTCCATTTCTTATCGCCGGAAAATTGGACTTGTATTTAATATCTTAGATGCTTATTATTTTGATATTTTACCTTTTATCATGTGTGAGCTGTAGCTGCACATTAATTGTCATTTATTTTTTGCCGTATGCTAAAAGGAAGGCATGTGAAGTCTTTATTCAGTTTTTTTGGTATTGTGCTGCATAGAACAGAAGAGAAAAGTTTGGTAAGAATAGAGCATATACAGATTTATGTGCAGCTGTAGCTGCTATTTATTTCAATGAATATATCTATGCAGTTGATGTGAATCTTTGTGTACACTGTGTTTCATAAATAGCTGTAGCTGTTGGTTCTTCCTCCTACTCTGTTTTTTCTCTTTCTGGGATGTTTCATTTATGCCCTATTTTGTAAATTCAAGTTTCTTCTTTGCTCCTCCTTTCAAACCCACATCTGGTATCAGAGCAAGGTTAACCTCTGTCACTCTATTTTTTTGAGTCTTTTCTCCTTTTCTTGAAAGCTATGGCTTCCACTTCTGGTGCATCATTGTCCAGTCTGCAAACCCCTATTTTTACAGGAAAGAATTATGAGTATTGGTCTCTAACTATGAAAGCCCTATTTTGGTCTCAAGATGTTTGGGAAATTGTTGAGAATGGTTATGTGAAACCAGCAGACCAAGCAGCATACAATGCACTCACACAAGTTGAGAAAGATGCCTTGAAAGAACAGAGGAAGAAGGATGGCAAAGCATTATTCTATATCCACCAAGCAATGCATGAGAGCTTACTTCCAAGAGTAGCAGCAGCAAAGCAAGCCAAGGAGGCATGGGATACACTTCAACTTGCTTACCAAGGTATGGACAAAGTAAGGACTGTTAAGTTACAGCTTCTTAGAAGAGAGTTTGAAAATTTATCAATGAAAACCTCGGATTCAATAGAATCCTTCTTTACTCATGTTGTTGGCCTAACTAATCAAATTAAATCACATGGAGAGGCCATAGAGGATAGGAAAATTGTTGAGAAAGTTCTTAGAAGCCTTCCTCTTAAATTTGATCCTCTAGTTGTGACTTTGGAGGAAACTAAAGATTTGAGTCAATATAGTGTTGATGAGCTTCATGCTTCTCTTATCAATCATGAATCTAGACTAAATAGGTCAAACATGTCATTGGAAAATGCTTTTTCATCTCAGTCATCTATAACTCATGGAAGAGGACAGCAAAGATTCAATCCTAGAGGCAGAGGGAGAAATTCACCTAGAGGTGGACGTAATAATAATTCTACAAATAGTGCTGGTAGAGGTCAAAATCAGAATTTCAGTCACCCAAGTGGCCAAAGGTTTGACAAGTCACACATATAGTGTCATTATTGTAAGAAGTTTGGGCATTATGCCTATGAATGCAAGAAAAAGCAGTATGATCAGCACAAGCAAGGTCAAAATCAGTCAAGTAGCAGTGCTCAAACAAGTACTATGTTCATTGCATACACTAAAATTGCTGAAGCAATTCCTACTAACTCTCCCGTTGAATGTAATGTTGTCCAAGAAAGTTCATGTGACATATGGTATTTGGATTCTGGTTGTAGTAATCATATGACAGGTAATGTAGATTTGTTTTCTAGCTTGGATGAATCAGTTCAAACTGAAGTCACACTTGGTAATGACAACAAGGTCACTGTTTTGGGTAAAGGAACAATTGATATTCTAACCAAAGAGGGGGAGCAGAAGTTTATGTCCGATGTGTATTATGTTTCTGGCCTAAAACATAATTTAACGAGTATTGGGCAGCTGGTACAAAAAGGTTATAGAGTGTACATGAAAAACAATGAGTGTGTGATTTTGGATAGATGTCCAAGCAACCAGCTTCTTGCCAAAGTGCAAATGACTAGCAATCGAATGTTTCCCTTGAGGATAAGGCCAAACATGAAAAGAAAAACGGCTCAAGCTGTTCATAAAACAAATAATGTACATTGTGAAGCTTCCTTTAAGGCAGAAAACACAAAATCAGAAATTGAAATGAATTCTATAGATTTAGTAAATTCTGAAACAGGTAAATTAAGCATTGGAGAAGTAAAATGTAATGGTGGAGAAATACAAACAGCATTTCAGTCAGTTGTAAAGGATGAATCTTGGTTGTGGCATTTTAGATTTGGGAACTTGAACTTTGGTGGGCTAAAGCTACTACATATGAAGAACATGGTGAAAGGCTTGCCATTAATTGAAAAACCAGAAAGAGTTTGCGAAGGATGTATCCTGGGAAAACAACATAGAGATTCATTTCCAGTTGGAAAATCAAATAGAGCTAGAGCACCACTTGAGATCGTGCATTCAGACATTTGTGGGCAAATGCAAACACCGTCTATAGGAGGCAGCACTTATTTTCTTACTTTCATTGATGATTTTACAAGAAAAACTTAGGTTTATTTTCTAAAACACAAGTCTAATGCATTTGCGTACTTTCAACAGTTCAAGGCATTTGTGGAGAAGCAAAGTGGCTACTATATCAAGGTTTTAAGGACAGATAGAGGTGGTGAATATATTTCAAATGATTTTCTCAATTTTTGTAGATCACGTGGCATCCATAAACAATTTACAGCTCGCTATACACCTCAACAAAACGGTGTTGCAGAGAGGAAGAATCGAACCATTATGGAGATGGCACGTAGTATGTTGACAGCTAAACATTTGCCTAAAGAATATTGGGCTGAGGCAGTTGCAACTGCTGTTTACATCATAAATAGGTGCCCAACAAAGAGTGTGAAAAACAAAGTTCCTCAAGAGGCTTGGACAGGTATGAAACATAGTGTTTCTCATCTTAAGGTATTTGGTTGTGTTGGATATGCTCATATTCCTGATGAGTTGAGGAAGAAATTAGATAATAAAGGACAAAAATGTATATTTGTTGGCTATTTAGAGGATACAAAGGCATATAAATTGTTTAATCCTATCACTAGGAAGGTTGTAATCAGTCGTGATGTTCAATTTGTGGAGGATGAAGCATGGGATGGAAGTGTAGAAAGGACTGTAAATGTTACAGCTGTTGTTCCTCATGATGATATGGCAGATGAAGTGTTTCCATCATCAAATACAACTCAAACAGCAACTCCTTCCACTCTTGGGGTAGCATCACAAGTTGTAGCTCAAGCTACACCTTCATCCACACCAAGGAGATCTTCAAGATTGCTGTCCACACCAAGAGTACAACAAACTCCTCAATTAACCACAGTAGCATCTACATCAGTTGGCATTCTTGGAGCAACTCCAACTAGCACTCCAAGTAGTTCTACATCTTCGGATCCAACTCTAGCAAGCATGCTGCCACGAAAAACAAGGAGTTTGAGTGAGTTGTATAATGTTGATACAACAAATTCATTTTCAGTTTTTGCTTTATTTTCTCATGTAGATGATCCATTAACATTTGAAGAAGCTATGAGTGATGATAAATGGGCACAAGCCATGGATGAAGAGATTGAGTCCATTGAGAAGAATCAAACATGGGAGTTGGTTGATTTGCCTGAAGGTAAGGATGCAATAAGTGTGAAATGGATTTATAAGACTAAACAAGATGCTGATGGAAAAGTGCAAAAGCATAAAGCAAGGTTAGTTGCAAGGGGTTTTACTCAACAACCTGGAATAGATTTCAATGAAACATTTGCTCCTGTTGCACGGATGGACACAATTAGGACTGTACTAGCTATTGCAGCTCACAACAAGTGGCCTGTATACCAAATGGACGTGAAATCAGCATTTTTAAATGGCTATCTAGAAGAGGAAGTGTATGTAGAACAGCCACAAGGCTATGAAACATTGGATCATGAAGACAAAGTATATAAATTAAAGAAGGCACTTTATGGATTAAAGCAAGCTCCTAGAGCTTGGTATAACCACATTGACTCTTATTTCATTCACAATGATTTTCAAAGAAGCGGTTGTGAGCCAACATTGTACATTAAAGTCAACAAGCAAGGTAACATTCTAATTGTTTGCTTGTATGTGGATGATCTAATCTTCACCGGTGATCTTAGCATAGATGATTTCAAATAATGAATTTGAAATGACTGACTTGGGGCTTATGAAATATTTTTTGGGCATTGAAGTCCATCAATCCAATGCTGGCATATTTATTTCTCAATCCAAATATGCAAAAGAAATTTTGAAGAGATTAAATATGGTGAAATGCAAGGCAACCCCGACACCAATCATGATGGGATTGAAGTTAAGCAAAGTGGATGATGGACCATGTATGGATCCTACATTGTTCAAAAGATTGGTAGGAAGTCTTATGTATTTGACAGCCACAAGGCCTGATATTATGTATGGTGTAAGCTTAATTTCAAGGTTTATGGAATCCCCAAAAGAGTCTCATTGGCAAGCTGGTAAAAGAATATTGAGGTATGTGAGTGGTACAAAAGACTTTGGTATATTGTATTCCACTTCAAATGATTTCAAACTTGTTGGTTATACAGATAGTGATTGTGGGGGCAGTATAGATGATAGGAAAAGCACATCTGGGTACGTTTTTCATCTTGGTACAGGTGTTGTTTCATGGGCTTCACAGAAACAGCCTATAGTGACTCTTTTTTCAGCTGAAGCTGAGTATGTGGCAGCCACTAGTGCTGCTTGTCAAGCTGTTTGGATGCAGAGGATGTTGAAAGACTTAATGCATGATCAAAAAGAAGCCACTACGATATTTTGTGACAACAACTCAGCGATTGCATTGTCCAAAAATCATGTTTTTCATAAAAGAACTAAGCATATTGATACTAGATATCATTTTATCAGAGAACTTGTCAACAACAAAGAAATTTGTCTAGATTTTTGCAAGTCTAAAGATCAGTTTGCAGACATATTCACAAAACCGTTGGTGAAGGAAACATTTCAGTATTTACGAAGTTGTTTAGGAGTTTTTGATCATGCAAACATATACAGCTATGGAGAAGTTTGATGAAATTTTTTGTTGATCCCCAGCAGTTCATAATTAAGGGGGAGTATTGGAAAGACATCAATTATGCACTGCTGGGCATTTATTGTCCATATATTTTGCTTGTCATTTCCATTTCTTATCGCCGGCAAATTGGACTTGTATTTAATATCTTAGATGCTTATTATTTTGATATTTTACCTTTTATCATGTGTGAGCTGTAGCTGCACATTAATTGTCATTTATTTTTTGCCGTACGCTAAAAGGAAGGCATGTGAAGTCTTTATTCAGTTTTTTTGGTATTGTGCTGCATAGAACAGAAGAGAAAAGTTTGGTAAGAACAGAGCATATACAGATTTATGTGCAGCTGTAGCTGCTGTTTATTTCAATGAATATATCTATGCGGTTGATGTGAATCTTTGTGTACACTGTGTTTCATAAACAGCTGTAGCTGTTGTTTCTCTTTCTGGGATGTTTCATTTATGCCCTGTTTTGTAAATTCAAGTTTCTTCTTTGCTCCTCCTTTCAAACCCACAATTTGATCATTTCAAAATAAATATGATTAGCAGTAAATAACTTCACGGTAAGATTCTTCCCCATACATGTAAGATATGGTAATGGTAAAAAAAATCAAGAACCTCCCTCAAATTTGTGTTTTTCTCTTGGTCAACTATAGTACACTAAACAACTTTCTGTGACCATCAAGCACTACTGACTAAATGGTTGTGCCTTGCTTAATGACCTTTCTGAGTGTCCATCTTAAACTTGCCTATTCACAATAGGAGATATTTATTGAGCATGCGTCTGTGAGTGTTCGAACAAGTCCACAATATTCGATTTTTTCAAGCCATCAATGATTTAAGTGCTCAATATTATGAAAACCTCAAGCGGGATATGTTATATTCATAGCAAGCACAAAGACACTTGAGAGGGCATCACAAGTATATAAATAGCATCTGATGTCATACAACATACCTCGCCTTATTAATAAAATCTGGCTTGTAGCACTTTCAACATTCCTAGTATACATTATATATCATTCCCTCTGGACATTTACATTTGCCATATTCAATATGGGCCCTCATTATCATCTTCTAGCTTCTATAATTGCAAGTCAGAGGTACCTAACATGTGCATACAACGTTGAGGTTCTAGTGTAAACTTTTTCCCAGCTCACAAACAAATTTTACACAGCTTTGTTTCTTTAGTAAATATACTCACAGAAATCATATTGGATAATACATTCGTTTCCTCTGTTGTGGAAAGTAACAGAGGAACTATGTTGTACACAGGAATCCTGGTTTGGAGTGTCTCTATTACTGGCCTGTCTAGCTCATGAAATGTATTAATTAACATGAAATTAGCTAACAGAGCACCCTCATATTTGGGCAGGGGAGGGGAAGTGTCTTACAACTCTGATCAGAGGCAATAATAGAGGCTGAGATACACGGTAAGAATCAAATCTAAACCTTCCCCAATGCTTTCCATTTATAGACCACACTTCCACTACCATATATATCAACTTACAAAGTTGAATAAAACTAACAAGATGATACAAGATTTAACAGCTCTTATGTCTACCATACAAACAGCTAGCTCGCTCACTCTCTCACTATAGATCATTATTTCTGTGTGAAAAGATGCTCTTCTACCATATATATCGACCAAACATGCACATTAATAAACATACATAAATATGATCCAGCCATAGCCAAAGACTCTCCCAATACTCACAATACAAATACAGGTAAAAGCATACATATAATCTACCTATAACGAAATCATCCACCTACAACCACAAAACATACATAGACATGATCTGCCCATATTTGTTTGAATTCCCTACAATATGATGATGTCTCCGAAGCATATCCTTTAAAAATACTAAGAAAACTCAATACAATCTAGCACACTATCACCCAAAACCACACCCGTTTTCAATAAATTACGTTGTGTTGCTTCTGAACACATAGTTATACAGACGTGTACATATTTCCATTTACAGGTAGAGTTCTTTGCACTTCAATTCTACTTATAGACCAGTAGACTCCTTCATATCTATAGATTGTTAAGTTGCCTGATGGGTTAGACTGAAAACTAAACTATTCAAGGACAATGCATGTCAAACAAAAACATGATTAGAACCCCTAAAAGTGCATCATGATCTGCAAATACAGCTGTTTCTGCAAAATAATCTATGCGTCAAAAGTTAAAAAACCACAAGATCAAGTGGGCTCAATCAAGAAACCATCCTTGTAACAATTTTTTTAGGTAAATTCTATAAACAAGGTTGTAGAAACCCTGATCTTTGGAAACCCAACCAAAGCAAGAAACTAGGCATGCTCTTGGAAACCATGTTCCTTGAGGACTAAAAAATAGTAACGCTACGAAAGCTCGAAAAACTCTGGAACTATCGCAGAAGACATCACAAGTTAAAACTAAATGAATCAAATAATATATTTGATATAAATGCCTTCACAAGGGAAAATCCAACTGAACCTTTCTAGTAAAGAAGGAAAACCTCACATCAGTAAATGACAAAAAATTAACAATAATCGCGACGGACTAGTCAGAATGAAATACATTAAATTAGGCACATGATATACCAAAACCCCAATTCAGCCCACTCACAGAACAAACCTGTACAAATTTCCCATGTAAATGAAGCGTCAAAGATTCACACCACCTACAAATAAGAGCGATATAAGTAAAAGCTAAGATAGACGAATTGCAGTTTATCATCTTATTTTACACTAGGGTTTCCATTCAGAAATTGAAAACTGAATAGGTATACAACGAACATGAGATTCTGAAATTATCTCTATAGAAAATGAATTTACATAAACCAAAATATACAATCCATAAAAAATCAGAGCCCTACAAAGGGTTTCGGCCTGAACTTTCCACAAATTCTATGACACAATTGATGCTAACAAGCACCGTCTGAAATTTCCACCGTGAAGAGCTTAAGCACTGGTAAATTTTGCGATTCAAATACAGAAAGAGGCATTTTCATCTATGTTCATAAAGCAAAGGGACCTCATGTAGGCCATGACAAAACCCTACCAATGCTGAATTTTTTTTAAAGGAGACGAACTGAAACCAATCTCGCTACAGCTGATACTTCAATCTATTCATAGCAAATGAAAAGTAGGTCTAAAGCAGATTTATAACAAACCTTGGTCGTGAAGAAGCAGCTCCTAGGCGGTGATCATGTAGCTCTGTAGCAGGATCAGGGAGCATGAGGTGGGGTTACAAATAGGTGCCAGTAGCTGTAAAAACTCAAGTTAAAAAACATTGTTTTTACTCGTCGACGGTCACGTTTCCTCGCAAAATTTTCCAGCAACATACAAAAAATCTGGTATGAGACAACTCCCCGGCTGGAAGCTGGCGCAAAATATAGCCTATCGGCCAAAATATGATGTCACTGAATCCAGTATTTAATTTTCATAGTAATCTGACAATATGTATTCTCCCCATTCTTTTAGTAGTGTTGACATTTTCTCTGTTCTCTTTGTTGCTGAATAATGTGGAATTGTTAAATCTTAGTGGAATAATGACACCATAAACTCATTTAAATTTAAATAAACAATGACTCTACATTTGACATCTAAGTGTTATAATTTCTCCTTTGACTCACCCAATTACCTCATATACATGGACCTTATAACATAGCATCATACTTCACAACTATAAGAAATATTTTATATTAGATATAAATTTTCCACAACTCAAGATATAAATGATATCCTCTGTAAGTAGACTAGGTTGGCTTAACTAGGTTAGCACAATAAGTTATTATGTCATCTCCCCAATCCCATTGGTCATGAATACTCACACACTCAATTATAGGAATTAATCTATCGTGATAGTTTCATAGCCAAAGTAAAAAAAACCATCAAGATGTACACAGTCACGTACATCTTTTATTACTTAACATATCTAAGTATATTTCAATTTATAATTATACTATATTAAACCATTAAAGCATTCATAGCTAGGTAATCAAGATTATCCAACATACAAACACTTCAACAGGTCTAAGTCATAAGAGTAAATCATGCATCATTTTATAACACAAAATCATTTAAAACTAACCATCTACACAATGCCATCAAACTATCATGAATATGAACCATGTACAAACATACATATGTCAAATGTTTAATTGGACACTTAATATCAATAGTCCATAAAAAATAATAACATGGCATGAGTATCTCAATAAGACGATAAAATTATTAGGAAATAAATATTTAAATCTACCACTGGGAGAGGTGGGCCTTACACTCTCCCCCTAAGCTTGAACTTCCTATGAGAAGTCCTAAAAAGGATGAGGATAATGTGTCCTTTTTTATGTAGTGTCCACCCAAGTAACAACAACTTCATCATATTTGTCTAAATAAACCCTGACCTAGCCCAGCTCTTATTGAATTTCCAACGTCTAATGAGTCAAAATGTGAATGGGCTCTAATAATAACTAGAGTTATCCAACTCCACATGTAATGCATCCCAATACAAAATGTAAGATGTACCATGAATATAATGTCAAAATGTGAATGTGAAAACATTGTGGATTCATGATATGCTAGGTGGAAAAGCTATGCATTAAGTTACTTTTACTATATGCTCTAAGATCTCAAAATGACCCATAAAGTGAGGTGCAATTTTAGGAACCTTTTCATATCAAATTAGGCTCTTATGGGGTTGTACTCTGAGGAATAATCTATCACCCACTAAGAAACATTAGCAATGCCATGAAGATGGATTACACTCATTGATTTACTTTCCATAGAAGTCATCATTGAATAGAGGTAATACTCTCGACTCATCATTTTTGGCATCATCAAGCCAAGAAGGGTATAGCCAAAACTTAAGCTAAGAGAATCCAAAAAATCCTAGGTAAACATAGACATGTATGTAACACACTCACATAATCAATCTGCTTCATACACATCCACATAGAATTGACAACCCACACAATTTTTCTCAGCACAAGAAGAGGAACTAGCACGTTAAAATGGGAGAAAATCACCAAGAACCAACAAACAACACGAGAAAATCATAAGTGGAATTTCATAAATAAAAATATGTAGGAACAAAAAGAGGATATGAGACAAATAAAACCTATGTTTCAAGGAACACAAGAACCCATAGAGTGGTAAATAAGACATGTTATTCTTCCCCTAAAACTAGTCTAGAAAAAATCTCATCCTCTCCCCACTTTCTAACCCACTCCTCAAGTGCCCTAACCATAGGTAATTGTGTTGGGGCCTCAAAATTGACCAAATAACATATTTTCTCATATTTGTTATCCAAGAAAATTGACATATAAATTTGTATACAAGTTACACCTCTATGCTCCCCTTAAACATATTCACCTATGGATAAAACACAAGTGGGACTTAAACACTCAATTTTTTTAGGTCACCAAAAATATAACGTTCTACCTTAACACAACCACACATATTACTTCACAATATGAAGTAGGTTGACTAGGGTCTTCTAGATTCTCTCATTCTCAGATTAACTCTTGTACATATCTTCTTACTTATTTCAACTATCATTTCTCCATGATAAAAATAATCAAAATAAAATATATAGTCACTTTATCAGTAGATAATAATTAAATTTACATACCTCAATATTGGTTTTAAGGGCTACATGTTGATGACCAAAATTAAATTTTGAATTTTAGAATACACAAATCTTACCACTCCACATTAGCAACTTTAAAAATTATGGTTCTTAAAATAAATAAAATAGAGTCATTTAATTTCATCATACCTAGATAACCTAGTAATCACATTTGAATGTCACTCAAACATTTAATTCACACCCTCTCATAACATTTATAAATTTATTTCCAATAATGATTCAATTAGTGTTACACTATGGTTCAAATTTCAATTATTTTAAATCAATCTAATAACCATAATTAACATTATAATTCCCTGGGTTAGTAATATTATAACTATATGTAGCTTTTTAAATTAAATATCCCTTTCATACAAAGTTGAAAATAGACAAGTAGTAATTTAATTACATATGAAATCCTAATTCTAGAGGTATCATCATCGTGAGTACAATAAGTTATATTTAAAGTAACAAATTTGATAAGTTCAAGAAATGCATGCCATGAAAGAATGTTAAGCATTCAAATAGGGTTAAACCTTTCATCATTAAGGTGAGAGTAACCTCATAGTACTATTTCAACAAAAATAAACAATAAGTGTAAAGACAAATTTTGTTTTCAACCTTAGTTACATGAATAAGAAATCATAAAGAAAATTATTAACTATCTTAAAATATATATTTCCCCATGACCCTGCAAGAATCACTGATGACACTATTTTATATAATGTACTGACCTTATATGAATCTTGATTCATAAAGTGAGAGTACCAAGCCTAATAACAAAACCTACAAATCTCTACTATCACTATGCATGATAAGCTCATGAACTATAAGATTATAGTACTAAAATATCATAGTTACACCTTAAGATTTTGTCCTTATACTAAAATCTTAATGAGGTATCAAAACGACACTATACAACATACATCACACGCAATCCTTCTTGTAACTTGCATCCATGAGGTCCAAACTAAGGCAAGATTATATTTTTCATTAATTTAACTTGGGTTACTAATAACAATGGGAACCATCATGATTTATTTTTTTATAATTGTTACCTCAGAGGTTGGGCCTTACAAGTTGTCTCTATTTAAATTTTGAAAAAGTATTGATAAATAAATGTGGGCAACGTTTATATTCATTTTTATTATAGTATTATAATATAATAAAAAAATAAGATGATAGGATTAATGATTAATAATTGTAGACATATGAAATGCATTATTGTATTCTCATTATCTTTGTACTCTACCTATCCCACAAATTTAGATTTTAACATTAATATTTTCTATATGCTAAACATATACTTAAAACAACATTATTAATATCATATTAAAAAATTAAATAGAAATACATTAAAAAATAATATTATGCTAACTTTAATTTTAATAATTAAATAACAATTATTAATAAAAATAATTTTAAATTTAAGTTCAATGTATTGTACAAATATTATTTGAATATAAATGATAAGAAAAATATTAAAATCCAATCAAAGTTATAGTTTTAATTGGAAGTTGCTTTATCTTATAATTTAAAATTCAATTCCTAATTAAACTTTAAATAAAAATTATAATTATAATCAGTGCACCCTTGGTAGTAAGCCTGGTTCCTTTCCCATGAAATAGTACAACGCATCAATAATGATAATAAGTAGTTATATTAAACTGTAAGAAAGGAGATTTGATAATTAGGGTCTTCACACATGGTCTGTTTTTTGTTTTATTTAATCGACCACAGCAAATTCAGCTTCAGAATCTTAGGCGAATTTGGCCTGAATGAAATCCACAAGTTCTTGGGTGATGCGGAAGGCCTTGCTCAATACGGAATCGGGGAGAGGGGGATCAACTCCAAACAGAGAATTGGCGATTTTCTGAACTCCGGGAAACTAGCTGCTCAATCCAGCTATGGCCACTGCATTTTCGTGCCCCACATTCTGCTGGAAATGCACCAGTGCCTTTGGAAACACAAACACATCACCCTTCTCCAATGTTTTGCTGAAAAACTTGTTGTTCATGTCAATAAAACCCACGAAAAGCTCGCCTTCCAGTAAAACAAGAATTTCAGTGGCTCTTGGGTGTGTGTGAGGAGGATTTCTTCCACCCACTGCGAAATCGATGCGGGCCAGCGATATTCCCAACATATTGAGGCCTGGTATCTGATTAACATTCACCGCCGTTACGTTGGAGCCGACTGCATTGTCTGTGTTCCCTGGCTGCCCAAGCTCCGGGAAGAAGAAGTTGTCTGCTGAAACTGCCATTGGGTCTTTGCAAACGAACCCGTTCACCAAAACTATTTTAAGCAATTTGTTAGCAAGTCCTCTAATAAGAAAATCATATCACGACACTCTATAAAGTTATGTACTCACCTTTGCTTTCCATTTCAGCAACGCTGAAATCTTGCAATGGATCGGGATCGCCTGCCATGACTTTGTCACTGTAACAACATATCAACAAAAAAGTTCCCAACGTGAAGTAAACCATGCCATTAGCCATTGTACTAGAGAGACAGAAGAAGCAAGAAAGAAGAGCTTGGGATATGAATGTGTAATTGAATTGTGTATTACAATGCTTTATATAGATGAAACACTAACTACTCCGTGAGGACTAATTCATGTTTATATCCATATATTCGAGGTAGCCTTGTAATATTATAATGTAAGTCAAGATTTGTTGGTCTTTCCGTTACGTCGGACTAGCTACACAAGTCTTAAACAATACTGATTATAATATTGGTGAAACATTAACTACTCAACATTGAATAATTCATTTTTAAAATTATTTTTATTGGATTAAGGACTAATTCATGTTGACGCAGTCCTTTAATTATGTCGGAGTGACGCCGTATGGTTATCTGAATATCAAACTCACCTTCTAGCGTAGACGTATTCTCGCCATTCATTTAATATTATTGATATTCTCGCCATTCTCCTAGTAATGCGGAATTGCTACACTATATTGGAAGATAAGGTCTTTGAAAAGGAAATAATATATAGATTATTCTCAATTGCGTGAGAAATGGCGAGAGACAAAAATTTCTTTCCTCCCATGAAAACCGATTTTTGAGTTGGATGTTGATAGAAAGATTGTTCATACTTTATTGTATTTTTTTTCTTAAACCTTCGTATATTAGGTCAGATAATCTCTCTTTTATTATAAGTATATGGCGTGCTATGAGGTTGGAAAATAAATAAGATTGTGGAATTAGATTAATATTTATAGCTTATAATATTAAGAATGGGTATTAATTAGAGAGTTTAGTTTATAATTATTAATGCGAGAAATTAAAATAAATAAATGAGACAATGAGTTGTAAAATTTGTAAAATGATATTACCATTTTAAAGGATGAATTTAGTGTAGAAGCTAGATTTATCATTGTCTTTATGAAGACAAAGAGTAAATTGATAATTTATATCTCAACTACTCAAAAAGCCTAAATCCAAAAGACTTGCCAGAATAGATCATTGAGTTAAGAAATATTTTGAAGTCAAATTGATAAAACATGTAAAGCATATGAAGTATGCCACATTGAAGTTGGAAGGACATGTTTCATTGTGGTGGGATTCAATGAAGAAGAACCATCTACATAGGGGGAAAAAAAAAAATCTCATTGCGGGGTCAGATTATGACGAATCTCAAGAATCAATTTATGTGGACCAACTAATTAGTAGATGTGCTTAAGAAGCTCAACAAATAATGTGAACGAAATCCATTTATGATAGAACACTAAAGATTTTAAATAACTCAATACTCGCACCATTCATGTGGAAGATGATGGAGAAAAATGTCCAAGAATAAAATTATTTTGTGCACCTCAATTTAATAGTTTGTTTCTTGTCAATTCATTCTATAGAAGAATTCGTTTAGTTTGTGCTTAAAATAGAGGAATTTTTTTCATGTAACAACAAAGAATTCACACCAAACACAAAAGTAGAAAATTAAAAACTATTAGAGGAATTAAATTGTAGACTCCAATAGCTCGCAAAAATCTCAAAGAATGAGTAGACTTTCTTGAACATCTTCTTGGTTTTGGATCTATTATTTTATAGGCTTGGGATATTGGTCTTGTCTTTATAATTTGGAAAATTTAGATTGAAAATAAATCTTTGAATTTTCCAAGGTTATTGAAGTCTTATAAGATGTATTTGGAATAGATTTTGGACTTACTAAAATAAAATTTGGTGGCTAATTGTTCCATTGATGATTTTTTAACTTCTTTAGATATTATATTTTGATCATTTGGTTATCTCCACTCTTTCTCTCACTAGGATGAAATTTTTTCATATGGTGAATGGAGTAGGTAAATGGTATCCATTAGATTTTCCAAAAATTAACACTAACTGTTCTTCACATAATAGTTCTTTTGTTATGAGATTGGTGGAGTTGGGTGAGGTAATGTTGGTTTAGTTTGTTTTTTCTTATACTATGGGGTTTAGCACCAATAATAAAATGAAGGCTCAATATGTCTTTGTAGATCTATAGAAAGCCTGTGAATTAGTTTAGAGGAATAATCTTCTTGGAGGTTGGCATATTTTGTAGTGCAGATTTGATATCTTTCATGAAACTTTGATTCTATATTTTTTTCATATTCATAGAGAACGAAATTTTGCTGCAAACTTATTAGCTAAATAAACATCTAATATTAATCACAACATAACACATTCATCTTTAGAATCTTAGGAAAATTTAAAAGAAATGTATTTCACAACTTTTCAAAGCCTACTACATTGGTCGTGTTTCCTATTGACTCGAAGAAGTCTACTAAAGCTACCTCTGGGTCTTTGCAAACAAACTTTAAAAGGACTAAATCATCTTGAATCCGTATAGTTTATCGATCCTTGTAATATTATAATATACTTTCCAACATGTTTCTCTTTTTGTTACATAAAATTAATAACATTAGCATTCAAACAATAGTGAAACTAAACTATTGGATATGTTTATCTAAATATGAAGTCACCTACTCCAGTATTTAAAAAATATAGGAGTCTGACAATACGTATTTTCCCCATTCCTTGAGTATTGTTAAAATTTTATTTGTTATCTATGTTGCTAAATAATGTGGATTTTTTAATCCTTATTGAAATAATAAATGAATTAACTTCAACTATCAAAAAATTGCCAAAAGAGGAAAAATTAATACATCTTATTTATTTAACTTAGTTATTCTGGAGTTGGACATTGACTAAGGTGGTTGATAATTTGTAATATTTAAATTCATAAATGTTATAATTTTCTTAATTTTCATATATATTATATTGATGTAGAATATTAATCTAAAATTTATAAATAAAATATAGATCATATTGTATCAAAAATAAAAGTAAAGAATATTATTAAATAAGGATTTACATTTATATTTTATAATATTAAGGAGGAGCATTGACTCTTTAGCTTAGCTTACAACTATTAATGTGAGAATAAAAATATATAAATTAGAGAATGGGTTGTAAATCCTATAAAAATGGTGCTATAATTTCAAAGGATAAATATAGCATCGAGGAAAAATTCACATAGCGTTCATGAAGGAAGAAGAAAATTGAGAATTGATCTCATGGCTACTAAAAGATACTACATCAAAAATATTTGTCAGTCTAGATCATGAAGCTAAGGAAATTGTTACCCAATTTCACTATTAGCTCAATCAGGTTGAGCTCTTAAAGTTTTCAACTGAAAATTACGGTTCATTTTGATGCTACTATATTTCATTCATGTGTATAACAAAAAAATCTAAAGATTATATTATTGAATTGAATTTATGCTTATGTATAAAATGTAAGAAATATTGTACAAATATTCTAGAAAAAGTAATCTTTATTCACAATATAAATGTGTAAGGTCTCACACAATGCATGAGACTAATTGCTTTAATGCAAAAGGAAAGAAAAAATTATACATTTATTGAAAATGAATGCACATATAAGGGAGGGTGACCCGTCATTGCCTAGATGACAAGCCCTGGTCAAGTTGTCTTGTGTCATCTTTCCACTTGTCTTGCATCTAGCTTTTTCTCCCTTGCTACTCCTAGTTACCTTCATCTGAAGGAGAGAGTGTTGTTATAGCAATGAAAGGTCACTAATCCATACATGCACGTGCATCTATAAACATGCAATATAATCAATCATGTGCATTAAAAGAATATTTTTGCATATCATAAATGTCCAAGAAAATAACATGATTATCAAACACATCTATTATATGCACATATTTCTCTAACATGTTTCCTTCCTGTGGAGGTATACGAAAAACCATTGTTGTTTGTTTCATTTGATTTAAGCATGTGGGGTAAAATGTGGCTCCCACAAGGGTTAAGCCCAATATGTTTTCTTTTTGTTCAAACAATGAGATAAAAAATAAGCACATAACAATGTTGATTATATCAAGGTGTTGTCTCAGAGTGCAAAGAAGAGATATTAATGTAGACATGCAAAATTGACATCATACATCTCGCTCTAACATCATGCATCGAATTCTCCTATTAATCAATTAAGACAATTTATTGATTAATTTCCTAAGGTTCATTAAATAAATTAATTTATTTAATCAAATCCTTAAAGTTCTTCTCATTTGATTTAATAAATCAAACTGATTTAATCAAATGTCAAATCCATAAAATCCCCTAAGTTAATTAATCTAAATCAATTAACTTCTAATCATGATTATCATTCTCCAGCTTTTGACTCAACTAGAGTCAAAATCCAAACTCCTAACTAACCCACCCACTTGCACAAATAAATCAATTTATTGATTTATAATTCCTCTAATTACATTCAAAAGGGCATCAAAATGGAATATTCTTCCCATTTGAATCTTCCCCCCAAAAGGGACTTGTCCCTTCCAACAAGGTTTTTAATGCTATTTGCACAAGTCAACATAGCATTTATTGCACCTTTCATCCACCCAAAACATGTCAAGTCTTTCAAATTCAAATTTGAAATTGGCACATTGGCCAAGACTTGCACATTCCTCACCCTCTCACAGCTTGACAAGTGTCATCTTGTCATTGGCCCATGAATGATCCCACATTCATCAATTTGGCCTCTCATCTCTCCAAGCTCAACTATAAGTTGAAGGCTTCTCTCCTTCAAACAACACAACAACCACATTTGAATGCATTTGCACTATAGGCAACTTGAGTTCAAGCATCTCATTGTCTATTTCACCAAGCTTATCAAGGATTGGGAAAGGGCTCTTTCACATACTCAAAGAGCACCAATCCAATATGGGATAGTTTTATTTCATATTTTACATGTTTTCTTCATGTTTATCATTTAGTTACATTGGAATCATGAAATAATATCTCATAAGGATGTGAATTTCTATCATATTGTTTTATCATGTTGCTAACCAACACACTTGCAGATTTTCATGTCTTACAAATGGCGCTAGAAGGAGGGCTGTTGCTCACAAGCCAAGGAATCGTTTGATAAATTTATTACTGATTTTGTTTACTTTTCCAACATAGAATTTTCATGAAATTATTGACTAATACTTGTCGCCATTAGCTGCTTTGTTCCATATGCTATTTTGTTCTTCAGTCTGACTTCTTTTTTCACACAGTCATACATGAGTGCTATAGAATCTCTAAAAGTCTCTGTTTGTTTTCATATTGTGTAAAGCTTTAAAGTGATTCATGTATTCAGCTATAGCCGCGTATTCATGTAACAAAAATAAATAAAAGGAATTCTGGCGTATCGGGGACTCCACCAGGCCAGATCACTTGTTTGCAGCCCGCCTAATCTGAATCTTCCTATGTTGAGAAGAGGATTTTTTGTGTTTGAACCTGTTGCGTAGATGTCTATTTAATTCTTGACTGGGCCTATATTCTCTCCGGTTCAGAATTATTATCCTCGCCTGAAAGCTTTGGTGACCTTGAATGAGATTTTGGACTTCATGTATCTGAAGTCTTTGATTCTACATTTTATCTTATCCTATCCAATGTTTTCATGTACGCTAGTCTTTAGCATCACCAAAATCATCCTCAAGGCCTCATTAGATATATAGAGGCTTGCGTAGGAACATTTAATGGACTTTCGGTTCAACATTTAAGAGGCAATATACAGGTGTTGAGCAAGTTTGTAGAATGTGTCATAGAGAGAGCAAGGAAGTTTACTTATTTTTATTCTCTGTTTGATTGCAGCTGAATCTTTGCTTTAATTCATCTCATGATTTCGATAAAACTGTTGTGTATAGCAGTTTGAAATAAATATCAGCAATCGAAATGGAGCCAGAGCTAGCAGGTATTGTGATGGTACTATCCAAGGCATCTCCTTAAAGCTTTCAACGACTAAAGAATCAATGTGGATTCAACATTAGTACCTTTCAACCGAGCGATTTCACTCCCACTTTCCTTCGAGCTGAGCATGGAGTGGACTGTAGAGTAATTCACAGGCATGCTGATATAGCTACTGCGCTCCAACTGTGATCATTACTCACCTACATTGTGGGTACCCCTTATATTAATGGTGTTTACTGAACCTTCCTGCAAAGAGGCCTCCTTACATTGTTGTAGCAGAGGGTAGTAATTGGATTCTATGACTTCACGTGCAGTCATTAAAGACATTACTGTCTTTCAGCCACTCTGTCAGCCCAATAGAGTTATAGTTTTGTATGAAATGTAACGCAAGCCAGCACAGGTGGATGCTGAAAGGCCACTGTTGTTTTCACACGGGCAATAAGGATGCTGGCAAAGGTTGAGAATTTGGATTTGCCCCTGCCATTTGCATTTACTTTGAAGACTTTTTCAAATGAATTTTTAGGTGCACCTGCCATTTGCATTTACACTTGCCATTTGCATTTACTTTGATGAATTTTCAAATGACTTTTTAAGTGCGTCATCCTTACTCCTACTATTTGCATTTACACCTGATAATTGTATTAGCTGAAAAGTCTCTAAAAAGCCATTTAGTCACTGCAGTTATTCGCTACTTGAATGTGCATCAGGTCTTCTTTATGACATTCTTCTATTTGATAAGAATATTTTCTTTGATATTAGACAGTGATACTTTGTTTCCTCATTTACTGCTGACAGGTGCGAAGAGTGATAGGTTAAGACTGTTGTGTTGATCATTTAATAGCTCTTTTTCACTTATCAGGAATTGGTTGAGTGTTATTACACCATGAATGCATTAAATATGTAATGGAAGGATAGGAGGCCTCATTTTATGTGCGCTTTGGAGAGACCGATGCAAGTGGGAGGTTTTCCTCAATTTTTTAATTTTTTTCAAAAGATTGTTTGTAGATTTAGAAAAGCAGGCTTCTCTAAGGAATGTTTCATCGACCACCATCATGACACGAAGGAGCCCTTGATCTTAAGCTTTGAGGTTGACATCAAGGTGTTGACATCAAGGTTGAAATTAAGGTGGACATTTGAAGACGAGTATCCGAATTGAACAAAGGAACAAGGTTGTGATCAAGCAAAAACAAAGATGAATATAGTGGACTTGGAGGTTTTCTTGCAAATAGAAACTTGAAAAAGCATTTTTTAATGCTTGTTTGGAGCTTCCATTTACTACCCTTTTTTTCTTTTTTTAGCTAACTCACTTTTCAATTTGGGCTTAAAATCAATCAATGACTTGATCTTTTCAAAGTTGGTTAAAATTGAACCTTAGATACTTACTAGATTTCAATTTGGGTTAAAAATTGGACAAGGAAAACTTCACATTTCAATTGGTACTTTTAAAACGAACTCATAATTGCTTTGAGGAATTTAAAATTGAACATGTGTACTTTGTGTTTTGTAAACTTTTTTGCAAAGTAGTGTCATTTAAAAAGGCGTATGCGCTTCTCTCGCACTTCACGGCGATCTTGAGAATCAAAAGTATTTTTGGTGACCCTAAGTTGCATAAAAGATTACCTCCACACTTCAATTTGGGCATTTTAAAATTGAACAAAACATGCGAGTGTGAGCACGACATATTGTGGAGGTTTTCCCCTTTGTTTTTCAACAAAGGTTGTGTAAACAACGGGATATGTTAGCTCGCTTTTATTTATCTTAGAGGGCCTTCCTTGTGGGAAAAAGTAATCACCCAAGGGAATGACCCAACCGGGAACACGCTAAAGCCAAGCGACTTCCACTCAGGATATAAGTGTGGATATTGGAACAAAGGCCAATATCACGAGGATTATTTCCACAAGATGGACAACAATGGACTCTCGCCGACGTTGGATAATCCCCCACGAACGGAATGCCCGAATTAGAACCCCTTGTTTAGAAATTGGCCAAAACCTTATCTATCTTGTTGGTGCAAAAGGTCATGTCCTTTGAAGCCACCCCACATAACATGCGGTCTTGTTGTGGAAATGGAAAGTATGCCATGGGAGATTCATGGGTACTAATGCTTGGCTAACCGAATAAGTGAGTGCCGTGGAGGGGAGCCAGTGTGGTCAAGCATTTAGCCATTCACACAAGATATGCGCAGCTGGATTTATCCAAGTGGGAACCCAACAAGGTATTGTCTCATCAACCTAGGAGTGTGAAAGTGCTTGGAAAAAACACATTGCTTGATCTTGAAAACATTGAAAAATGAACATTCATAAGAGCCTCAAATTTCAAACACCTTGGAAGAAACAAATACCTATTGACAAACTTGCCCACTCTTGCTTTCCCTAGGAATCACATTCCTAGAGGTTTCTAAGTGTGCAAATTCTACCATCATTCGTTTCTAATAAGGATAAACATAAGGAACTTTTGCCCTATTTTCCTCGATTTCCACATAAAGGACCTTGTGGAATGAGAAAGAGAATGGGACATTAGACATATAGTTTGAAAACCTAAGCAAGCAAGTGTCTTGGATAAAAAGAACCTCATTTAACCAAGATAAAAGACAAATTTGATTACACATGTGTTTTCTAACATGATCAAAATCCCAAAACCGAAGTTCAAGAAGCTTAATCTAAAGGCTTGTGAGGAGCATCTTGAGAGACCTTTCGAGTTCAGAATATAGTGTGTTCTTCAACACTGAGGTCTTGTAAGCAGAAGTGTCATCTAGGTCAAGTCTAGGATCAAATTCAATCACTTTCATCCATCTCTCAACCATCAAAATCAATCAAAAGTCACCTCACCAACAGCTCTTGGAATCTTTGTCATTTGTTATGCTAAACTTCTAGGTGAAATCAAATCTCTTTGTTTGACTTAAGACACCTAGTCAAACCATCATCCTATACACGAGTTTTCTCTAGGATAACACAACTTCCTAGGGTTTACAAGTTCATCTTGTTTGGCTTAACACAACTAGCCAAATTATCAAATCATCATCACGTTTGACTTGACACACTTATTCAAACTATCATCTTGTAGGAGTTCACTCTTGGATAAAACACAACTTCCTAGAGTTTTACAATTACATTCATCACATTTTGGTTGACTTAACACACCTAGTTGAACCATCAATCCAACCACGATCAATCAAGTCCTAAAAGTTTAGCATTTCTTTCAAAGTTTCTTTAAGAGTTCCATTCATCCATATCACTCATCTTCCATTTATCTCATCCTCATTATCACTTTGATCCTTCAATTATCCTAGTTCTTTGCTTCTTTGAACCTAAGGTTTAAACCGATCTAAAGGATTAGAGGTTCATCTCTTACATTCTTGAAAATTGATCTTCATTTTATGGTTCAAATTCGATCTCAACACAAGAGGGACATGGAATATAAAGTTGATCCATCCATCATGAGCAATTCGATTTAACCAGACTATCCAAGCCTTGCAATACCATTTGATTATCAAAGCTTGTACAATGCATACATGGGAGCATTATCTCATACAAACATCAATGGTACAACGAATGTGAGTATGCCCGATCCAAAGTTCGGAACACCTTTCCCAATGATAGATTTAAATCCAAGTCCAAATCTGCAAATCTATCAACCAAACGCTCAATGCATGAGTTTTCCAAACAACAGTATCCCACAAAATCCATACATACCAAGTGCAACTTTACCAAACATGACCATTTCAAATCCACACTTGGTAAACTTTGGGGTCGACATGTTTGCAGATCCCCCTAATGTTGTTCAAAATCCTAGCAATATGTTGACGACTCCATATGTTGATTCAAGCCAAGGTAACAACATGCAAAATCAAAGTTACCTAAATCCAAGCAATATGATTTCCAACCACAACAATGTTCAATTTCAATCTATCATGCCAAATCAAAACATCATACCAAATCATCCCATTTTGCCATCGATATCGCAACAACAGATGG